>CM040243.1:71623191-71694996 GCA_022545495.1 Chrysanthemum lavandulifolium
AAGTTTAATAAATATTAAAACAAGCTTTTCAAATAATATCTTCATCACTTAAGCATTTACATTTTGATTAATCATATTTTTGATATTACTCTAAACCATAATGTATGTTAATATTTTTAGATCAAGAATGTTTTAGTTTCTTAAAACTAAACATACATATGTATTTACATTTTAACATATTTCTAAAAATAGAAAACAAACACATGACATCATGTAGTGCATCATTGAAATCCTTAGAAGATTTCACTAGATACTTTGTGTAGATTTAGACTCTACATATCTTACACAATCTTGGATAGATATGGTTGACTTTGGTAAGATTTTGATGATCTTGCTGTCAGACCCCGACGGCACCAAAACTTAACACGGACGGAACCCTTTTGAGGGATCTGTGGTCCGTGGTGCCTGCTGAGCATTTTGGCTATAAATAGCAAAGCCAAACCAAGTTGTTTTTCATCCCTTTCTATCATTTTCACATACATTCCTTCTCTCTAAAATTTCTAACTCAATTTCATATCATAATAGTGATATCTTTTGTAGCAAAGAAGATCAAGGCATATTCAAGCTTCAACAAGTTGTTGGAAGTCTTGTTTGTTTGTTGTTGTATGATCTAGTGTTGATTCATACATCATTGTTGTACCAAACCATCATAATCTTGTGAGTGTGAGTAGTTAGTATTTTAGTCCTTAAAATACATTTTGTGTGGGAGTGGTTGTACCCTTGAAAAGAACTCGACATCTAGCTTAGTATCGGAAATAGTGTGTAAGCGAAGTGTAAAGGTTTCTCCGCCAGTGAAATGAGCTTGTTGACTAGTGAAGTTAAACTCTCGAGTGTGAGACTCGAGGAGTGGAGTAGGACAAGGAAAAAGAGTCCTTGTAGACCGAACCACTATAAACAACTTGTCATGGTTTGATTGTTTCCTTCCTTATCTACTCTTTACATACTGCTTGCATATTGATTATCATTCACTTACATATCTAAGATCAATATCAATTGATCTTTTAATAAGTTTCAAAACAAAGCTTTTTAATCGGTAAACTATTCAACCCCTTCTAGTTTTTCACAGATCGCCAAAATCTCATGGGAAGACTGCTATACTAGTGGTGGTGGATGAGTTCGATAAGTATGCTCACTTTATTTCTCTTCAACATCCTTTCTTGTGCACAAGTGGCACAAGTGTTCTTAGACAACATCTACAAGTTACATGGTTTGCCAAACACCATTTTAAGTGGCGAGGACAAAGTGTTCCTAAGTGCCTTTTGGCAATCAGTGTTCAAAGTTTTGAAATTTAAACTGCAAATGTCAACAACCTACCATCCACAATCAGATGGACAGACAGAAGTGGTGAATAGGTGTCTTGAGTGCTACATGAGATGTATGTTTGGTGAGAAGCCAAAAGAGTGGACACAATGGCTTTCTATGGCAGATATTTGGTATAACACAAATTTCCACACTGATATCCAAACCACCCCATTTGAAGTGCTATATGGCCAAACACCACCCATCCACATGCCTTATTTGCCAGGGGAAAGTATAGTTGAAACTAGGGATAGAACAATGCATGCAAGAGAGCAGGTGGTTAACATGCTTAAATTTCATCTAAAGAGAGCACATGATAAGATGAAAAGTTTGATGAGATAAACACATAAGCGATAGAAATTTTGAAAATGGTGTTTGGGTCTATTTGAAATTACAACCATACAGAAAGCAACAACTAGAAAATGTCCTTATAACAAACTCTAAGCTAAGTACTATGGTCCATTCAAGATCATAGAGAAGATTGGCAATGTGGCTTATAAATTGCAGCTTCCAAGTGGTAGTCAAATCCACCCAGTATTTCATGTATCCCAACTCAAGCTTTGCTAGGGAGTGGTTGATAAGACTGGAACTCTTCCCATGTGTGACAATAAAAGGGCTCCTATTAGTGCTTCCAGTGAAAATCATTGACAGGAGATTGGGAAAGGTGAACAATAGGGCTGTTGTTTATGTGTTAGTACAATGGTCAAATAGTAGTGAATAAAAGGCAACTTGGGAGCTATACACTGAACTACTAAAGAAGTATCCTGAGTTTGATCAAGAGGAAGCAAATGAAGGTACAATTTGACTGTGGAAAGTCAAATGTTAAGGAGAAGGGATTTGATACGCACTAATTTAGTACTGCTAGCCTTATTTAGTACTGCTAAGCCTTAGTTAGTACTGTTAGTCGTGGTTAGTACTGCTAGTATAGTAGCCAAAAGTCTGTTATGACTTTTGGTTCTTTTCCCTTTCTAGTCTTGTATAAATACTTCTTTCCATTTCACTTGTAAATCATTCACTAAAATTGATTGTAATCAACTCTCTCTTTAATTCTGTTACTTCAAAAGTGAATCAAGAACTCAAATACAGAACCATTTCTTATCTCCATGTTTCCCTGTTTCTTTTATAGTTGATCTACGGATTCTTATTCCTGGATTAACATATCTTTACGTTTTGATATACATCATTTGTAAAAGAAAAAAATCTCATCTTCTCCGGTATTTCTTTTAAAATGTGATATACTTTTTCTTTCAATTAAAAAACATCGGTGAATCATTGAATTAAATATGACGCATCATACATTATTATTGCATTTTAGCTATAAAAAATTATGCATCAAGTTTATACAAAGTTACTGCATCAAGTTTATTCGCTCCGTATTAAAATTATAATTTTGGTGCATCCTACTTATCTTGCTAAAAGTTTTGGTGCTTGATTATTATGGGTATGTTTGGCGCGAGGCGGTGTGGAGCTTTTATGGCGGTGGCGATGAGTAATAAAAATTTTGATTTTTAGCGGTCGTTTGGTAAAAGAGAGGTTAGCCGTAGCTAATTTTAAGAAGACTATCTTCTAATGTTTGTTTAAGAAGATGTGAGTTTTGGCTATTTAGGAAGATGTGTGTTTATATAAACTGGCCCAAAAGGTTTAACTAACAATCTTATTAACAAAATCGTTAGCCCAATTGAAAGGCCCAACTACATATACCCTGGGGTAAGTTTCAGGGTTAATACGCACGAAAAGAAGAAAAACAAAGCAACTCAGCAACTCTACAGACCAACCAAAAGGTATTATACCCAATTTGTTTACCAATTGATCTTATTCGCTAACTGTTTAAATTGCTGTTTTTATTTGTACCATATACCAATTTTATTCTAAATGACTTGATTATTAGAAGCTTCTGTTGGTAATACTGTGCTGTTAATGGTTTTATACTTATGAATCTATGCTTTTAATGATGTTATTGTTTAGCAATTTTGCTTATTAAGGGGTGTTTGCTTAAGCTTATTTGATGGGCTTATGAGCTTATAGGAAAATTTAAAACCAATAAGCTCATAACTTAAGTTATGTTCGATAAGCTCATAAGCCTTAAGTCAATAAGCTCATAACCCATAAATAATGAGCTTGTTGAGCTTTTCAACTTTCAATAAGCTCATAAGCCCATCAAATAAGCTTTAGCAAATAGCCCCTCGCGAGTAACGATACTGTATACAATAAAAGGGTATAAAAGAGATATATCCGTAAGTTTACAATTACTCTACAAAATCCGTTTTGCTGCGACTATAGTATCAAAGTGATTACGTGATCCCAAACAATGATTAGTTGATTATTGTGACTTGACGTTGCATCATTGTGATAATCACTTAAAAACCGCACATCCAAACACTCGAGTATTGTATAATGAACTGCTGTGCTGTCCACATTTCTTATTATGGGTTACTCAGGTCTGTTAGTTAACGAGCGTGTTTATTATTAGGATCCAATAAATAAAACGATGGGTTCACGAGGAGCAAATGTATTGCTGTCAAGGGCAAGTAGGATAAAGACAAAGCTGCAATCGGTGTTAGAGGCGAAGGTGTTGGAAGTGGAAGATGTGTCTTATCAGCACGCGGGTCATGCTGCTGTTAAGGATAATGCGAACGAGACTCATTTTAATGTGAAGGTTGTTTCTGGGAAGTTTGATGGGCAGAATCTTGTGAAGCGACACCGTATGGTTTATGATGCATTGGCTGATGAACTTGAGTCTGGTTTGCATGCAATTTCAATCGTTGCAAAGACTCCTAAAGAAGCTGGCCTAGATTAAAGTTTGAGTATGATTTTTTAATAGTTAACAATGGTGATTTTCTTATTAGTTGTTGTAAAGCCTTGAAATATTTAACGCAAAAATAAAATGATGGGTTTCTTGTCAATTTCTGATCTCTATTATGTGAGAATATACATTGGCTGTTTTTTTCTTATCTTGAAGTAAGCAAATTAAGCAGTTTGTTATTTGTTTAGATTTATAAGTGGACCTTAGAAACATGAATAATTTTTCTGTCACAAGCCCGAGCCCTTAGTTTGAGCCTATGCCTTTGAGGCGTAAGCAATTCATGGTTTAGATACACCTCTAATTCTGATATATGAAGTACCTCGAATGCCTAAGTTATACTTGACCAGATTTTGACATAAACAGCAGATTGTAGCTTGTAAATTCTTATAACTAGAGAAAAGATGCGTTGATGTTGGTTTGTTTACATCACAATTGCCAAAGCAAGTGTAGCTTATACAGGTGGCAAAACTGGTAAGTTGGACGGATTGGGTGATGGGCTGAACTAAATAATCTTTAATACGGGTCAAATGGACAGGTTGGATTGTTGACTCGCTAACACTTTTTGGTTCTATGTTTTTTGAGTTTTATGAAAATATATCAAGGCAGTAAATATCAGATTTTGTGCCAATAAAGTTTATTTGCAGAAGCTATACACCCTGTGCATGTTTCAGAAGTTAGTGGATTGTGTTTTTACCCTAAATCGCTTTCTCAGGTGTCCCTTAGAGGTGATGTTTTTGTCCTGGCCCTTTTGCAATATGTTGCAGGAGACGTTGTATGGTTAATAGAGATATTAGAAGTGTATCACTGAACACTGGTTAGCCATCTCGTGATCTTTATCTGATAACCACTTCCCTTTAATAGGCCTGCCCAGAATGATTTCAGGCAGCCTGGAGAGTAATGAAAAAAGGAATAGTATAAGGGTGAGCTGATCTCAATATCGTATGAAGCACCCAACTTTAAAGTTATACTTGTTTTCACCTGGGAAATACAACGCTTGGTTAGTCAAGGTGTCTTATGTGTCGTATACTCTTATGTCTTTCTATAGTTATTATTAATAGTAATTATGAGCGAATTTTGGGTTATCAGCCATATATACTCTCAGCATATGAGTTGAATGTCGTCCCATCTTTGATTGTTTGGCAAACGTATTTGTCAGATGTGGCAACTTTCAACTTGTTGACACATAAGTTTGTTAATCTGGGCCATGTCTTAATCTCAAATGGGTGGAAAGAATGGGTTTGAACATCATTTGAAGTGTATAACAATGCACAAAATCTCTGAATTGTTTATGTTAGAATAGTAATATTACAATTTTTATTTCGATGAGATAGTTCTAAGTTTTAACCATCTTTTAAAAAAAATTGAAAACAGATAAAAAGTTTTTGTGGGTTGACCCAACTTGATGTGACGCGCATTATAAGCACATGATGTTTAACTTCCAGCGATTTTGCCATGTTTAGTGTTCCATGATGCAACTTCGAAGACTAGAATTCATGTACAGGGAGTTCCGCTGTAAAAAGAAAAGTCCGGCTGTCCGGGAGTAGGCTGTAGTGAACATGCTGCCATTTTAGATGATTTGTTTACAATGAACATCTCCTCAGTTGCTGGTTTACACTTTGTGCATTCGGTCTGATTAGACAACCATTCTAGGCCATCGCGATATGAAGATGGTGAGATGCCTTTTCTTTCAACTCGATTGGACCGCTTATGTTTGTAATTTTTATCCAAGTTAGACTACAATACTGTAATATGTATTAAAGAAGTACTGTATATAATAATAATATAGATTAGTGAATATATCTTGATCAGATTTGCTGACCAAATGAGAAGAGAACCTTTGAGTTGACAATCATAGTTGATGTGAGCCACCCACTTCTCTTCAAATTAACAATTTAATTCTTTTAATGTGAAGTGAACAATATAAAACTTAAGTTTTTTGGCAATCAAGTCAACTAATCAACTGATAAACATATATTAGTGACACTGATTTTAATCAAGGAGGTTTATTTAGTTTTTATAGAAAAACTATACATTTTTAAGCAATCAAGCAAGCTGAAAAACCGGCTAGAATTGGTGTATTCTTTTGCACCATAATATTTTAATACTTTACTTTATTCATTTTACATCTTATATCAAATTTGAAGTTAGTTGAAAGATTGTATTTTTTAAGCAGGGGATGGCATGCGCGACAATAGGCGCGGATACATTTACCCATCACCTGTGTTCGCGGGGTTTTATTTACCTACAAACTTACGGGTATTTGTTGTCGGGTAAAAATGTTCGCCTATACCTGTCACGTGCAGGTACACGTACCCGCATATGTCTCAAACTTATGAAACATCTATGAATGTATTAATTAAAATTAGATGTTAATTCACGCATAGCGGTTACGGTGTTTGGTAGTGTTGTGTGTTCGGTTTTATTATGTATATGTGGGTCTCGAGTAAGTGAGAATGAAGAAAGTTAGTGATTTAAATTGTAGTTAAATATTTAATAGATTATGTTAACTTTTATAAGTAAGAGTATTTTAGTTTAACAACATTACTCACTGCATTTTTAAAAGAGTTTTGCTATATCCTCCTAATTTATGTGCCTACTTATCCTCCTATCTTTTCACATCTAAACCGTCAATTCTGTCACTTGTCAAGATCCTATCAGTAGGAAGATAAGTAAGAACAAAGAATAAAATGATATATCATTTCTCGTTTAAAATTTTTTAAGTTTTAAACAAATGGATTTTACCTCTATAGATAATATAGATACGTGATAATAACAACATAATTATGTTGAAACAAACATAAAACACTCTATGAATCAATAACATATCCATAAAACTAAAGAATGAACATGTTCATTGTCAAAAGTCAACATATATTTGTGTAAATAATCTGAAACTTTTTGTGATAACACAAAGACAAAGTTAAGGTTGTAAACGAAATTTGGACAAATACTGAATTAAGCCTTGTTCATATTTGTTCGTTTAAATTTAACCGGACAACGGACACGAATGTTTAAACAAACGATTTTTTTTCTTCATGTTTGTTCATTAAGAAGTGCGGTTTTTCGTGTTCGTTTATGTTCGTTCATTAAAAGATTAATTGAACCCTAAACGAACGAATATAAATGAACGAATGGAGACACACATAAAAACATACAAAATATTGTCTTTTATGTGTGTTCATTTGTTTGAATACACCATTTTTAAAGTATATAACTAAAATATACGGCATACGACCATTAGAAAAAAAATGAACTAAAACAAACATTAATGAACATATAATTTGATGTTCACGAATATAAATATACAAAAAAGACTTTTGTTCATATTCGTTCATTACAGTAAACAGACATAAAATTATGTTCATGTACGTTCATTTAATAAATAAACGCACATAAACAAACATTTTACCGCATGGTTGTACAACCCTAAACAAAGTGATAAAAACATCAGCTTGGATCCATTTGAATATGTCGACTCGTAAACCACAACAATATTAATAATAGCAACAATAATTATATCAGGGGAGTTTGATAAAATGTGCTCCAATATGCACACGTTTTCATTGAAGTGTTTTAAAAGTGGACTCTTTGAGTTTATTTGCATTTATAAAACTTTCAAGAAAACTCCTTTATTGTACTTTATTACTCTCTTTATTTTCACATCCCTAAAGCCGATTAAGGCTCTGACATCTCCAACTCTATTATGTTTTACGTTGTAAAAATCATACTATTCAATCCAAAATACTTTACTTTTTTTATATCGATTTCGACATGGGTTCGAGGTGTATTTAGAAAACTCAAAATTAAACGGATAACCTACGATAACTTGGCGACTTTCCACGATGGTCGCAATATGATAATGTTTGTTAGTTTTCCCATCCACATGCTATAGTGTCTTGGTAAACTATAGTCACACTGCGATATCTTTGCGATCTTGGCAATAAACATTCAAAATTTTAATGTGGAACATCGATAGAAAACGAATACCTACGATGTTAAATTAACACGTTTTGCTCACATAATCTCACATTCTCTTTCCCTATAAATAGTGTGGTTTACTACTCATCCTCATACATCCCTTCTAATTACTATTTGTTTCAATATCTTGGCATTGTAAACCTTTTCCATTATAATTCAATGTATCGAATGCAGCCGTTACATCTCAAATGTTACTAGTATGTTGTTTGCATGTAATAAACTTTTGGGCTATAAGGTCAGCCTATCGAACCAATTTTAAACATAAGTCTTCATTACTTAACGCCGAACAATGCAAACTTCATCTTGTTGCTTCATAAGTCTTGATCTCCCACGTCGTGTTTGCTGGAGTCGTCATCTCATGATAAGGCAACATTTGGGTTTGTTCAGAGAGAGGCATGGTGTGGGGTAACCTTTTGTTCCAAAAATTATCCGTAATGCTGGCCAGGAAGCATTATTGAGACCGTGTCGGCGTTTAGAGTCCTAGCGAAATAACATTGTTTGGGATCTTTAAAAGGACTCTTCTTGCGTGAGATGACACTGTCTCGATGCTCCTCCCCCAGAGAGATAACTTGGTACTAGAACCCTACCATGCAATTTGCCACGACAAGCAACACTGAAAGAACTAATCTTACCATGTGTCTTGGTCCCCTTGCAATTCTTCCTCTAGTTCATCTTTGTAATAGCTCTTTTATTTTACAATGTCTAGTTCATCTTCAATTATGTGTCTAGTTCATCTTTGTAACAGTTCTTTGATTATTACGATATGAAATCTTTTTAATAGCAATGGTGTTATAGTTAATTTCACAAGCTCTTTAAGTTAATTGTGTATAAAAACTTAACATTCCAAAACTTACTAATCATATTGTGGTTAAAATTACAAGCAATCACACATAAATCTTTATCTCTATTGGGAACCTAGAAGACAAGTATTAGGAGAAATAAAGGCGACCAGTCTATAACCTACACGCTATAGGCAGTGTAGAAAACTAGAAAGGGTTACCAATTAAAACTACATTTTAAAACATTTAGATTGACTTATATCAATTCTTTTGATATTTGGATATTGATAGTTAGACATAGATAATATTAAATACGAGTTAACGTAAAGAGAGATAAAACCGTGGCACAAGTATTTATAGTGGTTCGGCTACAAGGTCACCTTATTTGCCTTACTCTACTCCCTGAGTACCTAACTCGAGAGTTCGTAAACACTAGATCCAGAAGCTCCTTATCTGGTGGAGAAGCCTTACAACGTCGCTTACACTTTATCCGGTACAAAGCTAGATACCGAGTTCTTGTTTAAGTAAGAACCAACCTAACGTCGCTTACACTTTATCCTGTACAAAGCTAGAGACTGGGTTCCTTTACAATGGAGGAACCAATCCCAACAACACAAACTTACACTACAAGTTTATGATACAATGTGATGAATCAAATACAAGAATCAATTCAATGATCTTATAATGAAAATGAAGCCTCACAATACTTCTCTTAAAGCTTGCAAGTCTTGTATGCAAAATCGTGATCTCGCTTTTTAAGAAGAACCTAGAGAATCACTAAAATAAAAGCTACAAGAATGATCCTTAAATATGAGGTTAGAGGGATATAAGTGTCTAGGAGAATTATATAGAAAAGGGGTATAGAACAATAAAGAAATGGCTTGCTATTTATAGGCAAAAATACACTCTGACATGTCGGATTCGCCAGATCCTTCCCAGAAAGGGATCCAGTCAGTTATGTCCAAGGGATCCGGCACACTGGGTTAACCAATCCGGATTTTGGGTTACACCTCCAGGTTATGGGTCATGGGTTATAGACTTTGGGTCATGGATCTGGGTTTTGGGTCATGGGTGTCCAAGGTGATATCATGCATGATGTAATAGACATGGGTCATGGGTTTATGATCATGGGTCATGAGTATTGTGTACTAGTTGGATTATGGATTTTGGTTCTTGGTTCATGGGTATCCAATGGGTCTATTTGAGATATGTTTTATTTAAAACATTTGTATATCTATCCTAGTTTAAATTAAATATAAAAATGTTACTTGAAAGTATTTTAGAAAAATGATTTTGTCTTTAGGTAAATTATTATGCTAGATGTATTATCCTTGAGTATTTGACAAAGTATTTGTTTAGCATAATGAGTTAGAAAATTATCGGCTCGTAAACTTACGTATTTTATTTTTCTCGTTAAAATGATTTTAAGATTGTAATCAACAAAACATAGAAAGGTCGTAAAATAAAACGTTTTTATGGCTTATATGTATTGAAAATCTCATTTTTTTTGTTGATGACAAAACATAAAGTTAATTTAACTAAAAAATAAAATTTGTAAATTTTAAGTTTGAAGTTTTTACTCTTTTCTCCCCTTTTTTTGTTGAAACAAAAAGAGTGTTGAAAGAAAACTAACTCGGTTAAGACGAGAATAAGTTTAATGGAAATTTAAATAAAAAGACATACAATATTGCTCGTTTGTAATGCTCACCTTTGACGAAAGCTCCTCCTTAATGAGGGCGTCAAGTACTCCAAGTGAATTTTGAAAATCTACAAAACAACTGGTTAGTATGACAACATATGATATGATATTATGTAGAAACCAAGCTTAAAACTTCTCTCGAAAGCTTTACGAGTTCCGGTTTCGCGGATCCATTTCAAAAGGATCCGCCTTTTGAAATCAAAGGATCCGTCTTTTTATTAAATAAATAGTAATTAGCAAAATAAATAAGGACAAAAATTAAGAAGGCTATAAAAGAAGTAACAAACACACCAATAAACTTAAGGAAAAATAGCATAAACAATAAAAGCCACGTAATAAACAAAAGAGAGGAACACAACGACAAATCAATAAAACTAAGAACATGGCCTATCGCTTAAGGTAACCTAATGAAATGGCTAAAGCTAAACTAAAACTAGAGACTTAAAAATAAGGATGACCACTTGTGCTTACACTTCTTTCCAATGTTCTTAAGGGTGATTTGGTTTGTTTATGTCATCTAGACGATCAAGAACGTGATAAAACATGAACCATATTTCATCATGTAGGTTATGAACCAATGTTTGAGTGTATTCACAATGGTTGCAAGATTCTTCATGGCTTGGATGTTGTGGTGATCGATCCTCAATCCACATAGATTGATTAAGAGGAAAAAGTGTGTTTGGTGGAGGTAAATATGATGTTGATGAAGGAAAGTGAGATGTGGGTGGAGGAAAATGTGATGGTTGTGGATGCACAATTGATGTTGGTGGAGGCATGTGCGTTGTTGGAGGAGGCACGAATATGTCAATCTCCATATTGTTGGGTAAGGAAGGTTGCTGTCTAGTCATTCTTTCAATGAAAGCAAATGTTGGTAGTGGAGGTGGATTTGTTGATCTAGGAGGTAAATCTTCCAATGTGTTCCAAAATGGATGAGGTGAAGAATGAGGTGTATCAAAGGTAAATTGATGAGGTTCAATGGAGGCAACTAGTGCAGTTGTGTAGTTGTAGGAGTGACTAGAGGTGTTGGTTCAAGAGATGAAGGTTCAACTTGAGGTGTTTTATTTTGTGGAGCAAGTGTTGTTTGTGGTGTTGGTTCAATAGGAGAGGAAAGAGGAGTTTGGATGTAATTAGTTGAGGGATTCTTGGTGGGTGAAGACTCAGTTGATGAAATCTCATAGATAATGCGAGCGGTTTTGCAAGGATGGATTCTAGTTGCTGAATGTGCACTTGAAGCTTTTGTCATGGTGAAAGAGTGTTTTGAAGATGAGTAATCAGCTGAGAATGGTAATGGTGAGTGAAGGATTTAAGGCGCAAACACAAGTGATTAAATAGTGAAGACTAATAAATGACCAACAAATAGCTAGTTGACTTAAAGGGTAATCATGAGAGTCTAGAGGTTGTAAAATGTCAAAAAGTACCAAGATTTAGTGTCATAAAATTTATAAGAAATTAAAAATAAAATCAAGAAAAGAAGGAGAGAACATCCAAAATAAATATCAACAAAATGAAAATAAGTAAAGTTCAAGAACGAGAAGATATATCCACAAAATGGAACAAGAGTGTGTCTATACAAAAGAAAAAAAATCATAAACACTTCTAAATAGGTCCTAAGTCATGCATAAAAGGAGATGGGGTCTAATAAATTTGAAAGTCGCTCAACTAAGACTAAAAGGATGTATTTATCTAATCTAGTAGTGTCAAGAAAGTAGGAACAAGGTAAAAGGTAACCAAAATGTATATGAGGTGTCAGATCCGACGGATCCCTTTAAAAAAGGATCCGGCCCTTGTAAACCAACATATCCGACATCTGAGACAAAAAAGAAGACAAAGGGCACGCAAAGCTGTCAAGCACATGTCAAAACCAAAAAGTATTTCTTCTAATATTGAGGAGAGACAATTTCTAGTCTGAGACAAAAAAAGAAGCTAGTATAACAAACAAATAGGTAATCAAATAAGATTAAAACCAACTTTTGATATAAGATCAAAAGTGGTAAAATTTCCTAGTAAAAATATTTACAGCTACACATGTTCAAAGTACTAACCAACATAGTAAATGTTCAACGTATCACACGTTTAAAACGATAATATACAAGCATAAAAAGTTTAAAGACAAAGTAGCATAGTGTTTTAACCAACGTGACCAACTCACAACATCTACTACCAACTATTCACTTATTCTTCTTGCCCATGAGAAAGTGAGCAAGACACTTGAACATTCCCCTGTTTTTCTTAAACTCTTCCGAGGGACTTGGAACACTAGGAAGTTGATCAATGTAAGTGATGTGATCAAGTTGATAGTTATGAATTGGGTCATTTGGATCAACCTCAACTTCATATGAGGAGTCTGTGGGAGGATGTGGCCTTTTACCATCAACCATGAATCTCTTAGCACGTCTCTCAGTGAGAGGTACCATGACATGATCAACAAGAAAATGGTCATCATTCATGGGAGATGGTTGCATTCCACGAACATGTCTCGCAAGGCGAGTGATAAGGATTTAAAACGTATGCTTTTAGGGGGTCATTTAAGCCCTAAATCGACCACTTTTATATAAGTTACTGCTTAATTTCGTTCATTTTCACTTTTTAGGTCTCATGGAAGCAAAATGCTGGAATGAAGCATATTTGGACGAAAAGAAGCAAATACATGAAGAAAATGGCAAAGTCAAGATCGAAGCCACTCAAAGGCGATCAACAAGATGCACAGGCCCCAAACAAAGGCGGCGTCGTCCTCTATGATGACTTGATCAAAACATGCACACAACGGCTCAGTGGAAAATCTTGTCACACAACCTGACGGCGTCACGCCTTAATATTGGAGGGCGTCACTCACAGTTTTCAACTTAGACGGCACAGATCTAGAATCAAGATGACGTCCCAACTGAAGACCGATGGCGTCACAACTCTAAGGTGACGCCGTACCATCGATGAGTTGACCCAGACGAAACCTTAATGATGGCGAGCTGACGGCATCCCATGCAAAAGGTGACGCTGTCGTAAGTGTAAATCTATATGTAGAATTCGATTTTTCTACATTTAGGGAGGTAGACCTTTGGAGAAAAAACCCTAAATCGTTTGTAGTCCGAATTGGATAGTATCTTAGGGTCCCATACCCTATTTTACACATCGAGATAAGTATTTTAATCCAAATTAATATTATGTCTATCCATTATTCGATTGATTGTGTGTATGCTTGCTTGTTTACCAAATTTCTTGTGTGTTTGCTTAGATCTATAAAACCTAGTTAATGATTATTGTTAGGTTGTTTCTTATCTTAATTGTAAATTGGCTTAGGAGTGCAACTAGGCATCATTCGTTGTATTTAATGCTTGAGTATGCTTTATGAATGTGTGGCTTATGAATGAAATAACTTAGGCTTACCGACTTCGTATGTCATAAACGAGAGATAACCTCAAAGAACTAGGGGCACGCATACCTACGACCTCGTGAATACATCGCGTTAAGATAAGGTGTGACAATTCAACCGACCAATAAAAGACAACTAGGAGTAATAGTATCTAGGTAAACACATTTTAATCATCATACGAGCACACATCAAATAGACAAACTGGTTGGCTACTTGTAAACCAAAGATTAGCCTTGGGCAAGCTCTTATGAGCTTTTGCCAAGCTCAGAAGAATCTGCAAACTCGGTGTTCATCGAGTTTGTGAACAGGCAAATAAGCCTGCTTGACAAGCTCTTTGGAGCTTTTACAAAATTTCTAAAATTATGAAAAATCATTTTAAGAAAATAGACCAACTGAACTTATAAAACCCGAGTTTGACTTGATTTGGCCCAAAATCGAATCAATGAAAAATCATCTCGGTTGGGCTAAAACTGAGTTTTGCAAGTTTTTGACTTTTGACAATTATGAAACTTTGACTTTATTGAACTTTGCAACTGATTTAAGGACTGAGATTGATGTTATATGGTGAAATGAAACTATATCAAGCTACATTTATGATTTTTGAACACAAGTTAAGCTTTTGATATCACTAATTTTCAACAGTTAAGAAATTAAGACAGGTTATATAAGATTTTGACTTTTGAAGTTCTAGTGCACAAATAACTGACTCAAATGATTCTAACTACCTATATTAAGACTGATAATGCAATTTTCAAGTGCAAACTAAGGGTCAATATCAGATAACCCCACTGATCCAAACACTACTTTAGTAACTGATTTGATCTTTTAACTGGGCTAACCACTGATCTAGTATATATTATCACTTAAACTGATTATAATTATCCTAATTACAACTAAGTAGACAAGTTTAAAATACTCAATGACCACAGATTCCAATCCAAGCACAATATGTAATACTGTATTAAAAATGAAAATGAGATAGAACTCACAAGTGTCCAGCTTGGTAGTGCAACTTAAACCAGAACCCAAACTATGCTATTCTATACCAAACCAACCCATTCCAAGCTCTGCAACAACCAATTCCAAACTTATACCCATTTTGCTTCCTCAGTTGACTTTCGTTGACTTTTTAGCACTTTTGATTGAAACTGTTTCTAAAGCTTACCAAAAGCTATAATGAGCTTAAATAAGCTTGTTTGAGCTTAAATGAAGCTTATTGAAGCTTGAACATAAGATTTGGAAATTGAATTTTGCAATAGTGAACCATAGAGCATGAAATGTTAATACAATTTGAATTGGCACTTGAAAACAGTTTTAATACACTTAAATAACTTAGTTTGATATAATGAAACAAAATATTACAGCTTAGAGCTTAATTAAAAACATAAACATAAAATACGACATACATATGAAATAAAAATCTAAGTACTACTCTTCCTCTTGCTTCACTTCTCTCTTTTATACCCAAAAATGCTTCCACGTGTCCTCTGATTGATTCCCACTCATAATTGGGACTGTTGGATGAGTTTGGAGTGATTTAAGCCGTCCACGTTTTTTGGCGGGAAAAGCTGTTTAAGCAAATGGGTTCTGAATTTGCAACTAGGGGGGGGGGTGGCATTTATTGTGGTGTGATAAGTTGGTGGATATGATGATGAGGGGGGAGGGAAAGGTCTGAGGTGATGGGAATATGCCTGAGTTGCAGTAGGCTAGAGGTGAAGAAGAAAGGTACCACCCCAACCAATTGCCCCGAGATATTTACCTTAGCTTTCTAAAAACTATAAAAGATGAAAAAGAATCATCCTCAACCCCACATTCACGTCATACATTTCTTATAAGCATTCCTATTCCATAGAGAACGATATCAACCCCGAGGCTTACCCAATACTATGGAAAACTAGAACGTGGGGGTTGAATAGTTTTGCCAATTTTAAGTTAGTTTCAAAAACTTTTAGATTCGATGTTATGTGAAATCTTATGAATGAGGAGATAGTATAGATCTATGAGTAATGCAAGTAAAGTAAGTAAATTAAAGGATAGAAATGACACAACCGATTTATAGTTGTTCGGCTACAAGGACACCTTCCTTGCCCTACTGTACTCCCCGAGTCACCTACTCGAGAGTTCAAGCACTATGTCAACAAACTTCTTCAACTTGGAGGAGAAGCCTTCACAACGTTGCTTACACCTTTTTCCGGTACAAAGCTAAATACCGAGCCCGTAACACGGAGGACCAAACCAACACTACTATAACACAACAAATATGTGAAATATGAAATACAAGATCTTCGCTATAGAAATCTTGTGGATGAACAAATCAATCAAGGACCCCTTGCTTGGATGACTTGTAGAATGCTCGTGATCTCGCCTTAGAGAAGGACCTATATGAGAATCACAATAGAAGAAAGAAGAACAACTCTCTAGATCAAGTGACCTTTTGTTAGAAGAGTGTAAGAATATATGAGAGAGTTAGTAAGAAGATGGGTAAGTAAAAATGAAGAAATGACTCTCTATTTATAAGCAAATTCTTGCCACTGTTGCACGGATCCCTTGCTTGAGGGATCCGTCTAGTGTAACTCCAGGGATCCGTGAGACGCTCCTCTTTGCCCATGGGTTTTTGGGTTATGGGTCATGGGTCATGGGTTATGGTTTGAACCATGGGTATCTAAGTAGATACAATGTATCTAATATATGCAATGCATCTAGTCAATTGGTATGGGTTAACTCCATGGGTTATGGATATGCTCCATGGGTATGGGTCATTGGTTGTGGTTTTTACCCATCCTAATAAACTATTACAACAAATGAGTTATTACAACAATTTGTATTAAATGACTATATGTAGATGCTTTACAAAAATAACATGTATCCTTATAGTTTTACTTATGATAACATTATATTTGTTATCAACAAAACACAAAGAGATCGCTAAATATTAATAAACGTTTTACGGTTTAATCTCCCCTTTTGTTGATGACAAAACATAATGTTATGATGAGCAAAACTTAAGATTAGATGTATGTTTTGAAAGCATAAGTTTTACTTTTCTCCCCTTTTGTCGAAACAAAAAGTGACCCTAATGAAGAAATAAAAATGTGGAAAAATAGTCCACGAATCTCTAACTCCCCCTTGAAGGTAGCTCCCCCTAGAATGGGGCATCAAGTGAGAAAATAAAATTACCTACAAAGAGAAGGTTAGTAGGAACATGCATAAATAATCTTGTGATTGACGAGAATCAAGATTGAGAGCCAAGGTATGTAAACAAAGCCTTGTAATAAAATAACAAAGTGTAGTGGTATTTATGCCACATACAAGCATGTAAAACTAAGAACAAGAGTTGTTCTAAAAATGACTCAAAAGAAAATACTAAAAATAATAAAATGATTCCTTCCATGCTTGCATAAGGTTATGGATAGAAGTTTTGGTGAGTAATGATGTTGATGCGATCAAGGATGAGGTTAAGTATGACTCGCATTTCTTCCCTTATTTCTATTGCAAGATCCCTCGTGGATTGGCAATGTTTACAATGTAAGTGATGTGGGTAATGTGTGCGGAAATTTTCCGAGTTAGTTTGATGTGTGAGATGCGGAAATTGTGGTGGAAAAGTTGGAAAATACGGATCAAAGTCCGGAATGTTTGGAAGTGGTGGTGGAAAAGAACCTAGATGTTCTTGTAACACAATGGGAGCTAAAGATGGTGAGGTTTCAAGGTCTTTGAAGATTGTGTTTGGAGATGTGGGAGGTGTTAAAAGACTAGTTCTTTTGGTTGGTTTGTTGAGATCTTGTTGGAGTCTTAAGGAGTTCCAAAAGAGTGACCTTAGGTGGGGATTTGATAGGTGATGAAGTTGGTGTACTTGGTGGTGATGAAGGAGGTGCTATAATGGAAGCATTTTGTGGTGAATGAGTGGTTGGTGATGAACCATTTGATGATGGTTTTGCTAAGCAATAAGGCGGATGCTAATCCGCATGCGGTTTTTCTAGATTTGGGTGGTGGTACTTTGGAAGGTGAGAGGACAAAGTTTTGGATTTCTTGAAAGGGATTGTTTGTACTAGGTGATTCATCTATGTTGGAAGATCTTTTGGATGACATGATGATGTTTGTTTGTGAGGTTGAGAGTGATGAATATGCAAGAATTTTGGGAATCCTATTTATAGAAAAATAATGCATTGTAATGAATGTTGACCTAAAATGTGGATTAAAATCTAATGATTAGATATGAATTTAAGGCATGTGATCATGAGAACACAAGCATTAAGTAACATACTCCAAAAAATGATAAAAATGATGAAAATATTGAAGTTTTCATCCAAAGTGAGAAAAATAGAAGATAAATTTAGCTTCGTCTCACGGATTCCACGGATCCTTCCTCGAGGGAACCATCCAAAGATTAAGGTGGGATCCGTGGTCTTGGTGACTCAGGCATCTCAAAATTTTCCTTTTGGAAACATTTGTGCCTAGTGTGTGCCTATATGCAAACCATTTGGAGTTGCGGTAATCTCGACTCCTAAAAAGAAAAGAAAAATAAACTAGAAGTGAAAAAGCACACTATTATGTAAGATAACCCGAGTGCTCCTAATTCATTGTTGCTTAAATGAATGTACCCGAAAACACATATTAGTTATGTGTCCTCTTTAGCATTCAAAAGACATGAGATGCAATGAAAACGGGTTTTTACTTTGTATTAATAAAGAAAAAGCGATTTATGCTAGACGTGAGAAATAACTTTTATGAAAGTGATACAGGAAGAGGTATCCTTTTAGAAAAACATTTTGAAAAGTGATTTCTTTGTGTGAAGAAAACGTTTATTCTTGAGTGAAAAGAAATAGATATGCAATTACGTGTTTGCAAAAGGTACTTGCCTAAAAATAAAAAATAAATATGAAAGTACGTGTTATAGATAAAACCTATCTTGGGTTTTGAAAATTCCCGTATTGCTTGTGAGTTGTGTGTGAAATAGAGATCCTAGACTCAGAAAGAGGAAGGCTAGTGTTTACATACCTTGTAGAGTTTAAAAACTAATTACGACGATTGTTCCATGAGACCAAGACCAAGACGAAGGAGGTTGAATTGTTCCCGCTTCAACGGTTTGGTGAGGACGTCGGCTATGTTGTCTTCAGATGCTACCTTCTCAATAGAGATGTTCCCTTTGAACATTGTCTCTTAAGAAGTGATGACGAATCTCTATATGCTTGGTGCGAGAATGAAATATCGGATTCTTGCTTAAGTCGATAGCACCTTTGTTGTCACATAGAATGGCCATGTCACTTAGGTGAATGTCGTAGTCAACTAACGCTTGTTTCATCCATAGTGCTTGTTGGCATGCTTTGGCGGTGACATATTGCGTTGTTGATATGGCCAATGCGTTTGCTTCTTTGAGAACCAAGATGTTAAACAACATCCCATAAAAGTACATACCCCACTTGTACTTTTTGGTCAACATAATCACCGCATGGTCGAATCTGCATATACAATTGTTTCTACCCCTGCACTTAGGATACCACAATCCTAATTGAGTCGCACCTTAATGTATCTAAATATTCTTTTGACGGCTTCTAGATGTGATGTTTTAGGATCTTCTTGAAACCTAGCACATAGACAAACACTAAACATGATATCCGGCCGACTAGCCGTGAGGTAGATAAGACTACCAATCATGCCACGGTATTTTGTGTTATCAACGGATTCGCCGTCTTCATCTTTTGTGAGTTTAGTGTCGGATGACATTGGTGTTCTTATGGGTTTTGACTCTTCTAAACCAAATTTCTTTAACATCTTCTTTATGTATTTAGATTGATTAAAGAAGATACCATCTTCTACTTGTTTGATTTGTAGACCAAGAAAGAAACTAATTTCTCCCATCATACTCATCTCGAACTCGTCATGCATGATTTTAGAGAAATCATCACACATGTCTTGACAAGTAGATCCGAATATAATATCATCTACATATATTTGAACAATGATTATATGTGACTCTCTTTTCTTAGTAAAAAGTGTGTTATCAACTAACCCTATGGTGTAGTTGTTTTTGATTAAGAATGACTTGCGTCTATCATACCAAGCTCTTGGAGCTTGTTTAAGACCTTAAAGAGCTTTTTTTTAACTTATACACATGTTTAGGTTTTTCAAAATCGATGAAGCCCGGAGGTTGAGCTACGTATACTTCTTCATTAATAAAACCATTTAGAAAAGCACTTTTGACATCCATTTGATAAAGCTTAAGATCATTAGCACAAGCATAAGCAAGAAGTATTCTTATAGACTCTAATCTAGCCACGGGGCATAGGTCTCATCAAAGTCTATTCCTTCTTGTTGATTATACCCTTGGGCAAAGAGTCTAGCTTTGTTTCTAGACACTACACCATTTGCATCTAACTTGTTTTTATATACCCATTTGGTTCCTATTATGGTTTGATTACTAGGTGGAGTGACGAGTGTCCAAACATCGTTAGAAACAAATTGATTTAACTCTTCTTGCATAGCCATTACCCAACTTTCATCTTTTATGGCTACTTGTGTATTCTTAGGTTCTATGGTTGAGACAAAACAAAATAAGCTACTTTGGTTTTGGACTTGAGACCTTAAGGTTCTTCGCTTAAATTTCCTATGACCTTATCTACGGGTGATCTTTAGACTCTTTAATATTTATGATTTCATCATTTAAAGGTTCTTTTCTTCGTTTGTCTTTTCTTTATTACAATATGTTAGAATCGATGCTCGAGGTTGTTTAGACCTTATCTAGGATAATCATTAGCACAAATAACAATGAACAATATGTATGCACAGAGGAATAACGAACTTTCATTTTTATTATATCAAGGTTTCGCCATCATCGTCATGTGTTCTACAAAACACATCTACAAAATCCTAGACGATCAACTCTAAGACGGTTACACAACATGGATCAATGATCCTTGGGGCTAAACACTACAAGTCGACTCCATCAAAACCCTAGGCACCCATGCCGGGTTTTCCACACACACACACTTTTGGTGTTTTACATCTTGACACACTAAAACCTAATTCCCTATATCTCTTTATATAATAGAGATACTAGGGTTACAAATGACTACAAGGGACTAGATAATAAATACTTCTTTGCCAAGTAGGTCCCTTGTCTTTCTTTGTCTTCAATAGTCCTTCATCTTTCATGTATTTTGTCTTATCAACTTTAAATATAGTTCCCAACAATCTTCCCTAGTTGATAATGACAAAACCAAATAAGCACGAACAAATATGTCATGAAAAATAAACAAACTTCCCCTTAAACATGCAATATCACCAAGGATCTTCAAGTTGCAAATCTTCTATGTAGCCTTCTTCCCCTTTTTGTCATCTTCAATTAGGGGTCATAAGTGAGCAACCTTGATCTTCACAACTACGAATCAATATCATACGTCCAATCCATCCTTCCAATGTTTCAAATTACCCACCATTAAGTTTTCCGCATCTAAATATGAACTTGAAACAGTAGAAATCAAAATCAGCAGTAGTAATAACAACTAGAAGTTGTAAAAACCTTCACCTCGAATGATGCATGCAAATGGTTAAACATTTTAACATTAAGCTTCCCCTGAAACCCATATGTTAACCATTTGAAGAATGTAGGCTTTATGTAATAATTACTGATGAAGAAAACCAAGTATAACCAACTTGATGCTGAAGTAGAACAACCCAAACCTGTGTCTTATATCTTGCACTAAAGATGACATCGCACTTGAAAATAATCACTGAGCACAATAACGTCACTCCTTTAAGTGTTATGTCAATTCTTCGTCATCACAATCTGTTGGAATCACTCCTAAACTATATTTCAAGTGTTAGTGATTCATATGTAATAGTTAGCTTAATATGGCTTTTATGTTAGTAATCAAGGCTAGGCTTATGTAGAAAGCCCATAATCCTAGGCCAAGCCCAATAAGTAAAAGGATGGGAACTTGAAGTGTTGCCCTAGTTCCTCCTATAAATACTCTTGTATAGCCCTCTCGAGGGTTGGTTGTTCAAGTTACACATTTCACTCCTACGCATAACATTTCATTTATTCATACGTGTGTGTTTGTGTGATTGTTCATCCGATCTCTTATCTATTTCTTCTATTGATGTTTGTGTTACTAATATGGTGACCTAACAATGGTATCATTCGCCAAATAGTTGGGTGAACATATTTTGTTTTTGAAGTTTTGGTCTTACGCGTAATAACATTTCATACTTTGTCACGCTTAAAAACTCAATTTTTACACTTTTCAATCCAAGATTCTTGTACTTTCAATGTTTTTAGGTGTTAAAATATCTGTTTTTGGCAAAATGTTTCAAACTTTACGTGTGGATCATTGTTTTTAAGCTTGGTTTTATACGTGGGATACTTTCTACGCATAAGGTGTTTAGAAGTTTTGGATCATCAAGTTTCACACTTTTGTGTTATTTTGGGAATATTGAAGCTATTTCATCACAAAAATCTGGTTTAGAAACATCATTTGGCGTAAATCGGTTTTTTAATTTCACGCCAGAAGAAAACCCTATTCTTACGCGTAACTCATCCTTGGTTTGATCTTCGCCAGTGGTTTACTCGGTGTTTTCTTGTTTGGATAAGCCCGAAAACACTTCGACTTTGGATATCCTTTACATCGTGATAGTGTAAAAGATCTTTGGGCAAAACCCTAATTTTACGCATAAGCTTAAGCTTACGCGTAGAACTCTTTACGCATAAGATTATTCTTACGCCTAAGCCTTGTCTTACGATAAGCTAATCCCACGCCTAAGTTTTCTACGCCTAACTTTCTGTTTACGTGTAACCTTAGTGTTTCTCATATCTTACGCGTAAGCTAATCCTACGCGTAACTATTTCTGTTACGCATAAGTTTGGTGTTTTTACGCCTAAGTGTTACCTTGCCTTTACGTGATTTCTACGCCTAAGGATACTTCATCAACATCGTTTCATTCGACTACAAAGATCCATTTAACAACACAAGTTTTCAACATGTCACAACCACCATACTCTAACTATTTTCCTTACACTTATCATCAACAACAACAACAACAACTAAGTCCACAACATCAACAATTTAATCATCAACAACAAATTTATCAATAACAATTTAATCAAAGTGTAAAAACAATTTTCCTACATTCTAGACGACTAAAAATTATTTTAGGAAAAGTCGGGTATTTTTTCTACTTTTATTTTATTTTCTACTTAATTAAAAACTATTTTAAACTAATTAATTAATTAAAATACTAAATATTTTAGAAAATTCTAAAAATTTACGTAAAATACTACAAACACTACCGAATGTAAGAAAAATAAAAGTACACTACCGCTTAATGAAATAAGTCTGAAAAAGGGAAATGAGCACTACTCTTAAAGTCGAAAAGCACCTTAAAGACTAAATTATGCAATATGAAACATGCAAAAGTCCCTAGGGCGCTTGGTACTTGTGTGCTTGAGTTGTGGTCGTGTAAGGTGGAGGCACTGGGTTCGAATCCCACCTCCGCCTTTTGTCTCACTTATTTATTTTTTTGATTTTTCACTTTGCAACTCGAACAAAGGAACTAAATAACAGCTTTTTACAAAACTAAAGTTACAACATCACAAATAAGTCGCTAATCAATGTGAGGAAACACAAACAAAAAAATATGCTAAGATCCTGTTTGTGACAAGGCTACCTAAGGGATTAAAGGCTACAAAAGCTTAAAAGAAAACCAAACTAATAAGCTACCTACTAAAGGTATAAAAGGGAGTTGAAAGAAGCATGAAACAAGAATGAAAAAGCTAATAAGCAATGAAAGAAAAGGCTAACCGATGCAACCACATAACCCAATCCAAACACCCTTAATTGATTTTTAAACACAAGATAAGCTAGGAAAAGAACGATAAGCATTGAGGTGATACTTAGCAACAAGAAACTAACGTGAGTTAAATGTAAATAAAATAGTGATGCGTGCCAAACAAATAAGCTAAATCACTCAAGCCGCCACTTGTGAATGGCCGATCGAATCGACTTTAAACCGCTTAAGCACGAATGCAATGAAGATCCGAGGAGTATAGTGTTTCCCGGTCGTTATGTCCCAAATGAGCTATGCAATGGATCACCCTACTAATAAGTGATCGAGAAATTTGAACGAAAAAGGATTTGATTATGATTATGACTACAGACAAAGCCAACAAATTACAACGGCTTAAATGCAAATTAAAGAAAGTTAAAAATAAAAATATTAAATAAACGCTATCACTATTTGCAAAATGATGTTTTGTTTTTATGTTTTTATAATACCGAGATAAAAACTACGCGACGACAAATAAAAATGTGAAACTTACACAATATTAATCCTAAAAATATGAAAATGATATTTTACAAACCTAATGATAAAAGAAAATTTATAGAAAAGAAAATTATTTTTATAACTAATTATCTAATTAAAAACTATTTTAACTAATTAATAATAGCCTAAAATACAAGAAAATATGAAACAAAGCTAGAAAAATAAAATTTTGACTTAGAAAATCTAAAATATCAAAATAGAATTTTCAAAACTATTTTTATATTTTTCTGAATATTTTTCTATTTTCTAGGAATTAAAACTATTAAAAACTAATTAAATAGCTTAAAAATACAAATTTAACTAAGAAAATCTAGAAAATATTTTTTGTCTTTTATATTTATCTTAACTTAAGAAAATGAAAATTATTTTTTGAAACTTTTTCAATTTTTGTATTAATTGCTAATTAAAAATGCTTAAAAGCTAATTTAAATTAAGAAAAATAGTAAACTGACCTAGAAAAATCTGAAAAATTCAAGTTAAACCTAAAATAATATACTGAATCAAGGAAAAATGGAAAAACAGGTGGTTGTGTGTGAGATTATGGAACTGCTATGGAATGTGCTTATGAATAAGCACTTGAATAAGCCAAATGAACACAAAAAGCTACCAACAGTTCTACTATGCTATAATAACCAAAATGCAACTAAAAACAATAAGCCATACCCTCTGAATTACAAGATTGATCAAATTTGATGATTTGAGCTTAAGCTAAAAACAGCTTTAGGCGCTACTTGGGCACAAGCACAAGCTACAAATTAAGCTAAAACCGAAAACTAGCAATTGGAACTTGAAAAGACCGCTAAGAACTAGCAAACCAAAAATCAGACCTAGGGTAGCTCTAATGAGCCCTGTGCAAGCTTGCACAAAATCTGAGAAAACTCGACAAGTCGAGAATGTGAGCGAGGCGGTTAGGTCTGCTTGACAAGCTCAATTGGAGCTTATAGAAAATTTATAAAATTCTATAAAAATGCTAATAAGAGTGGAGACCAGTTGAACTTTATGAAGCCACAAATTTCACTTGATAAGACCCAAAGATGAGCTCATGAAAAATCCTCCTAATCGAGCTCAAAATGGCTTTTTGCAATTTTGACTTTTGAAAGTGGTTAAGAAACTTTGACCAAAATGAAATTTGAAACAAATTTTTGGTTTGATATA
Source organism: Chrysanthemum lavandulifolium (assembly GCA_022545495.1). Lineage (NCBI taxonomy): Eukaryota > Viridiplantae > Streptophyta > Magnoliopsida > Asterales > Asteraceae > Chrysanthemum > Chrysanthemum lavandulifolium. The sequence continues at coordinate 71,648,589 of CM040243.1, forward strand.
GATGTAATATGATGGAACAAGCACACTGCAAGCAAGCTTAATGATTTTTGAACACAAAATGAGATTATGCTTATTCAAATTCACAACAGTGAATCAGTTTAGACAGATTTCATGTAAAGTTGACTTTAAGAGTGTAGCAGGCACAATTGTTGACTGATTTGAGTTACTTAGAGCTAAACAAACATAACACAACAAGAATCAATCACTGAATACACTTTTAGTACAGGTTAAGCTATAAACCAAACACACCTTGATTGACTGAATTGCAAACAAAAACTGATATAAAGACTGAACAGGCATAAATTTTTGATCAAACTAAACTTACTTAACCTAACTACTACTAATCCAACAGGATTTAACTACTTATAACAACAAAATCAGATCATGCTATGAAATGAACTTGAAATTTGCACTTACAATGGGTCCTAGCCACTATGGCGAAAAAAATGAAACCAAGAACACTAACCTATATTATCCAACCCATTGCTTCCAATTCTACCCATTTCAAGTTCGAACCAACCCATATCATTCCCGCATCAATTTTGCTCCAAGTTGACTTTTGTTGACCAGATTCCAAAATAGCTTAAAACTTAATTTTAAGCTTACACAAAGCTATAATAAGCTTGTATAACTTATGAGCTTATAAATAAGCTACTAGAAATGTGAACATAAGAAACTCGAAACTCCAATTTGCCACGTGGACAAGAAATATGAAATATGAACCAAGACTTGAATTGAAACTTGATAAGATTTTTAATACAATGAAACAACTAAGTTTAGTACAAAAGAGCTTGAAAATTCAACCGAGAAACTAATTAAGACATAATAAGATTAAAAACGACATACATTGTGAAATTAAAACTAACTACTCTTGGTTCTCTGTCTTCCTCTTCTTTTTATACCCAAATTGAGCTTCTCTCTCATCTCTGAAGAGTTCCTAGCAATAATCTAAGCCCTTGGATGTCTTGAGCAGTTTTTTGGCCGTTTGATCAAATTGGCGGGAAAGCTTATACTAGCTTGTTGGGGTTTGAGGTTGAGCATTTAATGCATCTTTTTGGATTGTGAGGAGGGGGAACATGGAGTAGAGTAGGGGACAAAGTGGTGGTGTTTGTGTTGGTGGTCGATTGCGCATGTGTTGGTCGGGAGGACAGGAAAGGGCGGGTATTATTATTTTAAACGTGGTATTTGGGTGGGTTGGTCGGGTTAAAAGGGTTGGGTAGTGGATATTGGACCGGTTTGGGTAAAATGGATTTGGGCCAAGGATTGGATTGGGCTTGGGTTGGATCCGGATTGGATTTAGGATTAATATTGAATCCACTTTCAACACTAGGGACCATTTGTGTAATTCTGAAAATCCAAGGACCAAACATGTAGATTCTGAAAAGTAAACCAAGGACTAGTTTTGCCAACCTCCAATATTCCAAGGGACCAAATCTGCCAATTGTGAAATTCCAAGGACTAAATATGACAATTTTTAAAATCCAAGGATCAAAATTGTAATTTCTCAAAACTTTTGGATTTTTCACCAAAGGACTAAATATGACAATTTATGATTCCAAAAGGACCTTTGGTGACTTTTCTTTTAAAATAAGTGCCTAGGACCGATTTTGCCATTTTCCGAAAGTCTGGGACCAAATCGCCAATTATGCAAACTTTGCTCGTTTTTCACCGATTTTGAACATTTTGCATCCGAAACATATAAAATGCACTTTTGAGATATTTTCAAGATTTTGATACATTTCCGAGCATTTTAAACGCTTTGCGCTCGATTTAATCAAAATGATGAGTATTTACACACTCATCAATAAGCTAAGTAAACAGGGAATAAGCAGTTGGAATTGAGCTACACTAGGGGGAAACTTAAGCTAAACATGAAATAAAATAAGCAAATGCATTGTTCTAATAAGCACTAATGAACTGAAATAGAAACTAATCCTAAACTGATGTACCAAGTAAAACCTAAGGAGTGAAAATAAGCTCAAATGAAGATCTAAAAAAAACACTAAGACATGTTAGGACAGCTGCTTTTTGGGGTCTGCTGTACACCAGCTTCAAGGTACAAGGGAAATAATCAACTAGAGGAGCTAATTATGGGCAGAAAAAGGCACACAAATAAGCTCAATAAAGGAAAATAAGCCAACAAAAGTCAAGCCCTTACTTCTAACTACTGAATTCCACTACCCCTAATCCTAACTCTAACCTTAAATGACTTAAATCTAGGCTAAAAAGAAGGGAATGGTTGATGTTACAGGATGCTGAAGTGAGACAGATTACAAAAAAAAACTACCCAATCTGATTTTTTACTTAATAAGAACTAACATCGACTTCAAAACATTTTATCAAAACTTGCATACCATCATTTCAACTTCAAGAATGGGTCAAAAGGAGATTATGACCCATAAAAAAAACTTATTTTGGTAACTACTCTAAATACTTATCAAAACACTTAAAACAACTAGTAAAGGGCTAAAATGATGCTGATACACTCACAAAACCATTTGAGACACAACTCGGGTCAAAACATGAATCTTGACCCGTAAACTAAGTCGATCCAAACACCGCCAAGTAAACACTTGAGAAAAACAGATTTCAAAGAGACTTATATGAGACTTTTAACAAAAAGCTTCACTACACTTAAACAATTCTTTAGCAAACAATTTTAAAACATAAATAACAAAAACCAAGAACACTAAGGGAATTTTAGAGCTGCATAACTGAAATAAATGGGATTGAAAAATAAACTAAGTTTGCATTGAAAATAAAGGATTACAATGAAAATTAACTGGACTAGAACTTAGAAATTCTAGACAACTTTTACATTAATCACCTAATCCCTATTCATACAAAAAGCTGAAAACTGCTTTCTTCAGTCTTCTTTCTTTTGTGTTTTCTGATGTGTTTCTTGTGTGAATGTAAACAAACCAAAAACATCCTTGTGCTTCTTTGAATTGATCCCAACCATCAATTAATTAGGTACACATATTGAGAGCCAATCTGAGCCGTTTGTGGGGCTTTTGTGAGATTGGGATTGCCAACGTGGATGGTATCTCGTGACTCTGCCTTGGGGGAGGGAGATGAGTGGGATTGGGAAGTGGGTTGACTGGGTAAAGAGGAGGAGAGGGAACTTTAGGCGCCAAGAAGGGTTTCTGGGTTCATTGTTTTGTTTGGGTAAAATGGGTAAAGAGGGTAGAACAGGTTACGGGGTTAAAGGGTTTGTGGGTGGGTTTGGGTAAAAAAACGGGGTAAGTTATTTTTGGGTTTTTGGTTTTAAAAGGCAGTTTTGGTCATTTGGGTACCGGGGAAGGGCAAAATGGAAATTTTTGTTTCGGGTTAGGTTTTTAGGTTTGTTTTCCCACTCTCATTCCAAAACATGTCCCGGCTCTAAAATGTAGAAAATCCACTCCTGCCTCTGTCCGCAAAGTACTTTTTCCGATTTCGCTCGGTTTTGCTCGTTGGCCTGCTTTTCCATCCTTTGTACCGCAAGACACAAAACACACTCCGAGGATATTTTTAACATAATTTGATCGATTGGGTGTTTTAGTCATTTTTTGAGGTCTTTAGGCGGGTAAAAACGATGAGTAAATAAGCACTCATCAATCAACAACATACTCCACAACTTGGAGCAATTCCACGACCACAAATGGTTCAACCACCACCTAGTCTTCAAGTACAACCTTACACAAACTTCTACAATCAACATCCATCCAGGAGTACTATGAAGGAACCAACATGGTTTGGCAAGATGTGTGAAGCCTTAAGTAGCCAACAATCAATTCATGAAGCTGGCTCACTTGATAGACCTCCAATGCTCACTTCCGGAAATTATGATCAATGGGTGATAAGGTTCTTTAGGTTTTGTGATCTAAAGAAGCCACATGGAAAGTTCTTAAAGAAGGTCATTATGGAAGGTGCATTTCGATGCCTACCGTTGTCACACCAAGATATCCGGATGCCAATCCACCAAGAGATGTCACCAACATTGCAACTATCTCGCACCTCGGTCGATGAACTTTACACTTTGAAGCCGATGAACTAGCAATGCAATACATCCTTTTAGGATTACCAAATCCAATCCTTCAAGTGTTGATGCTCAAAAGATCGCAAAAGCAATGTGGGAACACATTCATCTTCTTATGGAAGGCACAACACTCAATCAGAAGACATGGAATCCAAGATCTACTTGGCTTATGAACACTTCATGATTGAACCAGAGAGACATTAGAGTCATATCATCATCGCTTTTCGGATATCATTAATGATTTGGACAAACACAACATCATCATGCCACGAATTGTCACAACACTAAGTTCCTAAGTAATCTTGGTCCGAATGGGAGAAGTATGTCATTTTTCTCCGTCAAGCTAAGAATCTTCATCATGCTACATACGGATTGTTGTACGACTATTTGAAGCCTCACCAAAAGAAGTTGACAAAGAAAGGACTATCCGTGGACTCCCGCTTCACAACAATTCTCGATAATCAACAACTTGCTTTGTGGGCTCAAACTAGTCTTCCTCCTCAAACAGCTCCTCAACCCGCTCCTCAACCACCGCAACCATCACACCATATGATCAACACAAAGAACAACCTCAACAAACTCAATTGGTTCCATACAACAACAACAATGCTCAAGTACTTTACAAGGAAGTCAAGAGGACTCACGCTTTCGATGAATTGCAACAAGGATTTGTCATGATTGCTAAAGCCTTCGGTCGGTATACAAACAAATTCAACAATCGCATTCGCTCCTCATCCAACACAAGGAATCAAGTCATTTGTGAACAATGGGCGTTGAAGTTCGAACCGTGGTTATGGTCGCCGATGGGAGGTGGTCAAGGGTTTAATGCTATTGGAAGGAATAGCATGGTGCTCCGCAACAACAAAGGGTCAAGTGGTTGAACAGGGAATGCTCGAATGGGGTTAATGGTCTTCGCTTTTATAACCGCAATGAGAAGGGTCACCTAGCTAATGCATGTCCTAAGCCGAGGACACGAGGCGTTGCTTATCACAAAGAGGCGTTGCTTTTGGCTCTTAAGGATGAAGTCGGTGGAACTCTTACCAACAAGGAACAAAGCTTTATGGCGTATGCGCATTCGATGATGATATGGAGGACTTGCAGTGCTAATGCAAGAGGCCGTTGATGGCACAAATGCAAGCTCTACACATGAGTGACACAGCCCAATGTATGACATCGATGGCTTGTCTGTGTACCGTAACAACATATACTCATCCTCGATCGATATCTCCGCCAATTTCTATCCGACTAGATCGAGTGTTCAACATGAGCCATCCACATCTCATTCCGATGATTATCAAATAGATCCCCGTAGTTATATTTGACGATCAAGATAACCTTTGGTTAATATTGATAATCAAGTTGACTCGTGGTTATATTTGAGGATCTAAATCATGATCGTGACGAGTCTCACGTTAAACAAGATGAGCTTCGTCTAATAGAGAAATTGAGCCCCGACCTTAATTAAAGACCAACACTCGCTTGGAAATTTGCACGAAATTAAAAGAGAAAAATGCACTATTAATTAGGGATAATGAATGCTTAATTCGACAAATCAATTTTTAAAACTCAAGAAAACGTGAAGAAGGTTTTGAAGTCACTTTGCTAAATCTCATCAAAACAAAAATCATGAGAACGATGATATGTGATCTAGCCGCCTAAGAATGCTTTGTTGTCTCAAATAGAACAATCAAACATGAACATAAACAACAACTTAACGCCTTACTTTGGAAACTCAAAAGCAGAGGGTGAGTTGTTAACTTGTCAAAACAGTTCTCGAGTACAAACAACATTCCACGAAACGAATAGATAACTATCTTGAAGAAATTGTCGACTTACAACACAAAATCAAAGAGTTTCAAAATGTTGTTTATAAACATGGTGAGTCAATCACAACTATTCAAAAGTTTACTTTTAAACCAAATCCAAATGGATATGGACCAATTCTTGCCGACACAAACCCAAGTTTTCAAACAGAGCATTCAAACCAAACTCAAGTTTACAAAGGTAACATAGAATTGATGATTCAATTATGACTGTTGTTGAATATAATCGTATGGAGGAATTAGATGCGTAAGACTAGAGTCGGTCAAAATGGAAAATGTCGTTTATAACAAACCATTTAACTATTCAAAAGCCGTAAGTTTTGTTACACAACAAGATACTTCTAACAAACCTTTTGTTATCACACCGCTCGATGTTAGTCCCAAACACAATGGTGCACAAATTAATGGTCCTTTACCTTCACTTAGTGAAGTTAAAACAAAGCCGAAAGTTGTCGCGTTATAAAGTACTTTGACACTTTCTTATCCGACCTCAAAATTTTGGAACGTGAGATTGAATTTCATTCTCAAATAAAAGTTGAACATTTTCAATCGCCAATGGCGCGAGAACAAAGAGACATTCTTCGAAAAGACTTTTAACCCATGTCAAAATTTGAAAACTTGTGCACTATATTGGGAAAGGGATTTTCACAAGGAACTCGGTATCATGAAAACAGCTGAGAAAACAAACATCGATTTCAAATGCTAAACGAAAAGAAATTGTTGAGAAAAGATGTTGATCGACTCTTGGAAGATGTTATCCGTACGATATCAATAATCTTGTTTTATTACAATGCTGCATATGCATCCGATCATATCTCTCGCCGATTCTGTTGATATCGCTGAGAATACCGATAATGTGCATCGATCGAATCTTTAAAAGTTGAAAATGAACGATTGTTAAATGAACTTTCAAATTCAAACGCCGCCTTCAATGATGTCAAAAGATTTTCAAAATCGTGAACTTGCTTTGCAAAAAAAATCCACCAGCTTGAAATAAAAATGTTTAATCCTAAAATTGAGCAACTGGATGATCAAATGTGTCTTTGAAATGTAAAATCTCAAAATATGAACAAGAACTAGCAAAAGTTAAAAAAGAATATGGTGTCATATTTGATTTACTCAAACAAACTCGAAATGAAGCATCAAACGAACTTGATCATTATCTTGCACACACTAAAGAAGTCATGATTTTTTCTCGAAATCTTCGCTCGAAAATCAAGATTTGGTGCACACTATCATTAAGTTAAGGAAATGTTAGGAAAGTATGAACAAGTTCACCTAGCATCATTAAGAAAATTGCACCAGTAACACTCAAAGAACGCGAACCTGCATTGCCCATCGACAAAACACAAGATACTAATGTGCTTCCTCATCGAAACAAAAATAGTTGCCTCTTTTCCAAACGTCGCACTTCACAACCTAGAGCAATACAAGGAAGAATAGGAAGTTGCGACCTAAGAAAAGATCAATAAAGAATGTCAAGTAAGAACACCCTAGGACTTTGAATAAGACTCAAGTTGCACCCACTTTAGATATTGCGTCGACAAATGTAATGGAAAAGTGTTGTAACGAATGCTAAACCTTAAGTACTTTTGATATTCACCGATGCTTCTTGTGTTATTTGTCATAAAAGTATGCTTTCGATTGTCATGACAAATGTGTTGCTAGAGCTATCTTGTCTCGCTAAGGAATCCTAAGAATCGAATACCTCAAACCCACTAATGCTTCTAAGTCTGTGCTTGGTAAACCGCCCTCCTTAGATTCTAATAAACGCATTGATGTTCCTGTAGTTCCAGTATCACCTCCAAGGAATGTAGTACCACCGATGAGTGTCTAAATACTCATCATTTTTATACTAGCTAGATCGCAAAACATCCGAAAACACTCGTAAACGCATTAAAATGATAAAAATATCACAAACAAGTGTTTTATGTGTTTTAAATGCAAAACATCAAAATCGATGAAAACGATCAAGTTTGCATAATTGGCGCTTTAGTCCCCAAGTTTCAAAAGTTGTCAAAACTAGTCCCCGTAATTCAAAAACTTGTAAATGTCATTTAAGGTCCATAGGATTCAAAAGTTGTCAAAATAAACCCTTTAAAGTTTAAAATTTACAAAATGACAACTTTAGTCCTTAAACTTTGAAAATGTCAAAAATAGTCCTTGGTGAATTTAAAATGAAATTTATCAAAATAAACCTTGTACTATTTATAAATGACAAAATTGGTCCTTATGATAAAGTTTTGAGAAAATTACAAGTTTGGTCCCTAGAGTTTCAAACTTGACATTTTTGGTCCCGGACTTATAAAAATGAAATTTTATGCAAATTTAGTCCTTGTACTATTCACATGTTACAAGTTTAACCCTTGTGATAACTTTGGAAAATGTTCAAAATCAGTCCTTCAAGTTTACTAAATTGCATAAATGGTCCTTGTGAATTAACTAAACCAAACGGACCTATATATTACCCAAGTCCAATATCCTGGCCCAATCAACCCAGCCCAATTTTTAAAACAGATAAGCGCGCCACTATTCACCTTCCCCTACCTCTCCACCTGTTTCCACTCCTTCCCTGCCACCTGCTCACTACCACCTGTCCACTCACTTTCACCAACTCCCCAGATATGTACTAACCCCCCTCCACCTTGCAAGCCAACTCATTACCTCATTTAATGCATAAACCTGCTTCTAAGACTTTCCCGCCAAAACACCAAGTGGACGGTTTTGATAATTTTCAATGATCCAAGGGTCGCAAAGAGGTGGGATATGATCGATGTCGATAAGGAACAAAATGAATCAATAAATATCAAGAAAAGAAGCAGGAGGAAGGCGCTTAGTGTAATTTTAGTTTAGGTAATGTCGTTTTAAGTTTTTAAACTTTACAGTGTTTGTTTAATCTTTCAAGCTTTTAAATAAGTAATCTCAAAGGTATTGTAACTCTTTTCAATAAGCAATTTAAAGTTTCAGCTTGATTTCAGTTTGTGCATTTTCAAATTTCAAGTTCAAATCTAAAATGTGTTAATGTTGTTGTCATTGTTGTAGTGGACTCAAAGCTCATATAAGCTTTCTAAAGCTCTTATAAGCTATTAGAAACCTTCAAATCCAGTTTAGACTCACAATTCGTAAATTCACAAAATTCCAAATAATTAGTGGAAAATAAAAATCTATTGGGCAATGATTAAGAGATCAAGCAATGTTGAAATTGGATTGTTATTTGGTATAGAGCTTTGTGGAAAGCTATAAGAGTGATCTCGTGCTTTGGTTCCATGTCCGTGCTTGAATTTCAATTTGTAAGCCAATCTTTGAAATTTGCATTTTTAATATTAGTTCTATAATCTTGTTAATTTTGGCATAATATCGTTTAAATATAGTTAATATCGCCTAATTAATAGCTCTCTTAGTTTACAAACTTGTTTTAACCACAAAAGCTTCAAACCGCCTTCATAAGTAGTGTTTGGATTTGCTCGATTAATCGAGCTTAAGGCCATTGAGTTGTTGTCTCACTTGTTTCATGTCACTTTAGTATCTAATAGTTTAGTGCAAAGAATAAAATCTAGTCCTCATTAGTTAAATAAGTCAAAATCATGTTTAATCTCATTTTAAAAGCTAAATCGTTAGGATATAGAGTGTCAAATTCATCAAAATAGCTTGTAACTTAGTACTCTAGCTTAATCTCATCTCATTTCAACTTATTATAACATATTCACCTATTAAATCAATCTAAAGTTCATAAAAGTCAAATATATAGTGTAAATTAAAAGTCAAAAATGTTCATGTACATACGCTAGCTATATATTTCATAAGCTCATTAAGAGCTTATCATTAGCCAAAATTTGTGTAAATTAGCTTTTGGATAGCCCACCTATTGTCTCTCTAGTTCGGTTCTTATTTTTACCTTAATAGCTTATTTGATAAGCCCGCAAATAGTTTTTATCTTGTCCAATTCATCGTGTACACCAATTAATCAAGATTTATCGCTTTTTCTAAAGCTTCTCACAAGCTTATCAATGGAAACCAACCTTGAAAATTAGCTTTTAGAGAACTCGAAATGGTATACTTGCTAATCTCGGTGCTTATTTTTATTTCCAAGCTTATTACATAAGCACAAATTAGCCTTCAAAGTTGTCCCAAACCGCTTTGGTTACTTAAGTTAACTGAGTTGCTTATTTGGTTCATGTTGCTTATTCAGCGCTTATTTTTAAGTCTTTATGCTCTTTTCAGTTGTAATATTAGCTTATTTTCAGTGTTTAGCTTTATTCCAATTTCCTTTGCTTATTTCATTAGCTTATTAGCCATCTTGGCTTATCAATTATGCTTATTTATATTTTTGGCCACTGTTGAGAATAATAAGCTCTTACAGAGCTTATTAGTACTTTTCATAAAAACTTGTTGTGACAACTCGCAATTTCAAGTCATTTCTCAAGTTTCACAATTTCAACATTTATCGTAAACTAGGTTTACGTGTTCCAAATTGCGTAACCTTTATGGTTTAGCGGCTAATTCATGATCATATCATCACGAACATTTCATATGGACTAAGTGTAGTCTACATTTCATTAACATCATTTGCATCACGTTAGTTCATTCATGACATTGCATTTCACATTTAACGCGTAAATTTTATATTAAATAAACGTTATCGCGTGAGTTATTATTTTGAGCATTTAATCCACTACTTCCAAAAATGATCCCGATATATTTTATACTTACATTTAGTTTATAAAAACTATATTTTGAGTTTACCTAGTGTTTTAAATTTATTTTGTATATAAATCGTTAAATTTATATTATTACGACGTTTTCTTAAAAAAAACCGCATTTATAATTATTTTATCACTCAAATTTTTCTAGGAATGTATTTTTACAATTTTTATGATCTCATTATACTCTACTTGGATCTATTAAAATTACTTTCACCTAAAATTTCCTTAAATACACAAAGGTATATTAAACTTTACAAGTTAATTCTACCTACAAAATTTCTTACACCTTTTAACAAATTACACAATACATTTTATAAAAAAAAAAAAGATATTTTGAGATATACCTCTCCCCAAAATCCGGCCTATGGGGGGGGGGGATGTATCATAGTTGGTGATTTTTTTTCTTTGATTGTATATCTTTGTACACTACTTAAAGTCTTCTTCCATTCATTACACTCATTCATTTTCACCTCAATAATTCAAGCTAGATCAAATTTTTCTCTCTTTGTTTCTTCACCCACAAACCGCCATCAAGAGGTCTTCAAGGGATCAACAAAATTTTTCAAGTTCAAGTTATTATAATCTAGATAACACTCTCAATAAGGTTTTGAAATAAAACCTAGAGTGTTTAGGGCTAACCTTGTTCTTTGCACCTCATCATATTAACTTGTAAGCATATCATTTATATTTTTCATATCTCCTTTTCATTTCATAGGTATCTCTTCATTTTGGTGCAAACATGCATGACTTATGTTGATTTATACCATTTTTACATGATTTTTAGAGTTATATATATATAAGGTCATCCTATAATTATCCCCTTGGTATATGTTGGTCTTGATGATGTCTAGGAACCCATGACACCCTAAGAAGGTGTATGGTAGGATTAGATTAGCTTTGGAGTTAATTTGAAGGATTGGAATAGGTTTAGTACGAGAAAAACTATTTTCGACTAGTATAAAATGTGTTCTGTCCTTGTTTTATTTTTCTGGAAAATCCGACAAGAGGCACGAAATTTTGGCCTTGATATTTAGAAAATATACTTTAAAACGAATCCGTGGTCGGCTTGAACGGATTAAAACGGAGTTATAACGAATAAGTTATGAATTTTAAAGTTTGACGATTTAAATATATATTTTTCGTAAAATTCAAGAACCTATTTTTACTTTATTCGAGTCAAAAACGAGTCCTAAGCTTTACAAATTATTTCGACTTGTCAAAATATATTAGTATACTTTGATACGAAGCTAAGGACGATATTATCGTAGAAAACGGATTTGAAACGACTAAGGTATACACGTTTTACAAACTTGCCGTAACTATTATTTTCGAAAAACTATATTATTTTACGAGATAAGTGTTACGGTAACTAAAATGACCATATTGAGGGTGTTTTAACGATGATGTGGAACTTTTGGAACGAAATGTCTTTAATAAAATTAAGATCACCAAGCATATTTTCTAAAACGATCAACCGCTTGTATAGCGGAGTTGTAATAAATTAATTACGGTTGCTCAAACTTTGCCGAAACTCACTTTTTACACAACAATTAGACAAAATCACTATCTTTAACCCTTATTATCTTTATGTTCGAGACCTTTATGTCGAAAACTCCTGAATCGAAACTTCTAGATTTTGATACAAACTTTCTAAACTGTCAAGTTCGCTTTTCTAACGATCGACGACACCATTTTACGACTAGTTTTTCAAGCCATTTTGTCAATTTCATGAAATTTCCGACGACATTATTTTACGACGAAAAGTGTTAATTTCACCATAAATCATTACAAAACCATTGTAGGATGACATTTTGACGTAAAAACTTGTAAAGTGATTTAAGAATGGTCAAGACGTCAAAAGAGTATTTTTCGACGATAAGTATTATTTTTCAAAACTCACAAATGGTATAAATAACATACTAAATGCATGCATAACATTACATCATAACTCATTACGTATCATATCATTCATAATAGGTCAAGATTAACGATCACACTACATCTCGTGTACTCACTTTGTCTTCGCATCATTCCACCAAGTGAGTTCCATAGCCCCTACTTTTACTTGTTTTCATAATGTTTTGGGGAGATACATGCTCAACTATTTTTATAACTATCATGATTATTTGAAACTACATGCTTAATCGAACTTAATGTTTAGTCATATCCTATATCATAAATCATTGGGCTGAATGTCTTGGGATTATCATTGAGTGAATGTCTTGGGATTACCATCAATGAATGTCTTGGGAACTTCATTAATGAATGTCTTGGGATTATCATTGAGCTGAATGTCTTGGGATTACCATTGGGCTGAATGTCTTGGGAACATCATTGAACTGAATGTCTTGGGATTTTCATTGAACTAAATGTCTTGGTATAATTATGTCAATTAATTATTGATACATTAAGTCATGCACTATAATGTGAATTCATTTGTTATCATGCACTTGAACATAAACTATATACATTTTGGCAATGGGTTGTGAATACACAGGTTGCAAGTTTTGTATGGGCGAACTTGAACCGAGTGGATTTACGATGCCTTTGTTGCATAAACGATTTTGAAAGGCTTTACATTTCAACACAAACCCTATGAACTCACTCAACCTTTGTGTTGACACTTTTAGCATGTTTTATCTCGTATCTAAGGCATATACTTCATGGCATGCATGTGGACACATCTTCGAGTCATGTGACGACGCTGCCTCACTGGGTTTTACTCACTTTAAACATCGTTTGAATTGTAACAAACTTATTTCCGCACAAGTTGATTTTCATTTGGGACCGAACTTTGTAAACTCGATTGTTTTATTAAATCAAACGATGTGTTTTCCAAACGACACTTTAGGTCGCTCAATATATCTCAGAATCGTGATGCTATGACAACAATCCCGTGAATTCCATTCACGCAAAATGTGTAATTTGGGGTGTGATGATTGGCATCGAGCTTCTGGTTATAGAGAACTAGGTTGCATCATTGACCCTAGACTATAACTACATCATCATAGCATCTCATCATTTCATCATAAGTGCATGTTCACTTTACATGCGATTTATACGTACATTTTTCGAGTTATTTACTTTCATTTCATATCGATTGTCACACGGATGCCTTTAAATGCCCATTCCATTATTCTTTCTTCATACTCTAATGTGGAGAATTCCTTGTCATTCCCTATCACAATTTTTACATCAATTGACTCATCACCGATAACGTCGAATGCCGAGATAAACCTCTAAGTACGGCAAAGTCACTCTCATTCCTTTATATCACCACTAACATGTCGAGTTACACGTTATTCACACATTAAGCCACTAAACCACCATACATTTGAAGCACTTACGACATCTCATAACCTATTTCTTAGGAAACCGTCGATCATTTTAAAAATAACCTCAAACTTATCATTTCTTATCACATTTCTTTGAAGCGCTTATTATTAACATCGGATTTTGCTACGTCTCACATTTCCTCTTGTTTTGAAGAAGATATGGCAATCAAGAAAGCTACACCGAAATGACTCAAGCGGCTATTCAAAAGTTGGTGGGATAGTGTAGCGAGGCATTAAGGATTGAAAGGGAAACGGTGGCCGCCGTCGCCGTTTGAGCCTGTTCTTTGGCCGCTTAGGCTTGCCTTCCGCAGAAATGCAGGAGGGTCCGGAGTTAAAAGTCGTCAGATAAGGATTTCAAAAGTGGAGATCCCACTAAGTTTAGAGGTACCGAAGGAGCCACTGCCATGGTTCGATGGTTTGAGAAATTGGAGTCCGTGTTTTTGATATGTAATTGCCCGGATGATAGCAAGGTCAAGTTTGCTACGAGTACCCTACTTGATGGAGCATTGTCGTGGTGGAACTCTTATGCTCAACCGATGGGAATGGAAAATGCTTTCAAGCTCACTTGGGAGCAATTCAAAGGTTTGGTAACAAAGAAGTTTTGTCCGCGTACGGAGGTGAAGAAGTTGGAGACCGAATTCTATGAGTTGGTAACTATTGGGTATGACATTGATTCTTACATTCAAGGTTTCAATAATTGGCGTGTTATGCCCATCTATGGTTTCGGATAATGAGAAGCTACTTGAGGCTTTCATTGAAGGACTTCGAGATTATTCAAGGCGATGTGACTTCCTTTGATCCATAAACGATTGAGGAATCTATTCGATTGTCTCAAAAGCTTATGGCACAAGTAGTAAAAGGGACAACATCACCAACACCAACCGTAACCACAATACCAACAACCGCACCAACTACAACAATAACCACGACAACAATAACAATAATCACACCATCAACAACAACACCAACAACCAAACTAACCACAATAAAAGGAAATGGGAAACGCCCGAGGAGGTTATAATAACAACAACCAAAACCGTAACACTAACCATCATCAACAATGTAATAGAGGGCAAGAAACCGCAATGGTTTATGTTGCCGCACCAATAGAAGGCAGAGGTTATGCTGGAACCTACCCGCTATGTAATCGATGTAAGTATCATCACACGGGTCTTTGTCCTGTTATGCTACAAGTGTCAAAAACTAGGACACCATGCCAGAATTGTAGAGGCAAGACCATAGTTACGTGTTTCGAATGTGGGGAGCAAGGACACTATCAAGTCAATGTCCTCAAAACCAAGGTCAACAAGTCGAAGGTGCTTATGGGAATGTATACATGTTAGGAGGATGAGGAGCTCGTCAAGGTATCAACAACGCGGAAGATCAAGAAGTTCGAAACCAATGTCTTAATTTTCCTATGTATTATGTCGCACTAAGTTTATGTCTTCCATCGTATCCGAAACTTTATAACCTAAAGATGTACTACTTTTGATAAACCACTCATTGTAAAATATTCTCATCTATCGTACTTTATTTTCTTTCCGATTTGTTATTACTTACGAGAATCTTACTTCCTTTTACTTTAATTATCATTTTAACGACACGGTTTAAATCGTTGTAAACATCGAGAGTTATAACAACTAAACCGAACGTCACATCATCGTTCCTTAATTATACATAGCCTAGCTAACTATGTCTAATTCTGGAGGGATCATGTTATGTTGGGAGCGGTTATTTATAAATCTTAGTGCAAGCAAAATATTCACATGTTCCAATTCAAAGTGTTACTTATGAGAGATTCATCCGATGTTTTCTCTACTAACGATATTTTGTACGCCTCAATCATTGATAACCGTAACGACACTTCTCCATACCTTCTTTCCTCGTTATTCATCACAAACTCAAAAATTGATAGACCAACATTTAACCGAATTCGTGGACTGAATTCCTTTTGATGGGCGAATGTGACAACTCGCATTTCAAGTCATTTCTCAAGTTTCACAATTTCAACATTTATCGTAAACTAGGTTTACGTGTTCCAAATTGCGTAACCTTTATGGTTTAGCGGCGAATTCATGATCATATCATCACGAACATTTCATATGGACTAAGTGTAGTCTACATTTCATTAACATCATTTGCATCACGTTAGTTCATTCATGACATTGCATTTCACATTTAACGCGTAAATTTTATATTAAATAAACGTTATCGCGTGAGTTATTATTTTGAGCATTTAATCCACTACTTCCAAAAATGATCCCGATATATTTTATACTTACATTTAGTTTATAAAAACTATATTTTGAGTTTACCTAGTGTTTTAAATTTATTTTGTATATAAATCGTTAAATTTATATTATTACGACGTTTTTCTTAAAAAAAAACTGCACGATAATTATTTTATCACTCAAATTTTTCTAGGAATGTATTTTTACAATTTTTATGATCTCATTATACTCTACTTGGATCTATTAAAATTACTTTCACCTAAAATTTCCTTAAATACATAAAGGTATATTAAACTTTACAAGTTAATTCTACCTACAAAATTTCTTACACCTTTTAACAAATTACACAATACATTTTATAAAAAAAAAAAAAAGATATTTTGAGATATACCTCTCCCAAAATCCGCCTATGGGGGATGTATCATAGTTGGTGATTTTTTTCTTTGATTGTATATCTTTGTACACTACTTAAAGTCTTCTTCCATTCATTACACTCATTCATTTTCACCTCAATAATTCAAGCTAGATCAAATTTTTCTCTTTGTTTCTTCACCCACAAACCGCCATCAAGAGGTCTTCAAGGATCAACAAAATTTTTCAAGTTCAAGTTATTACAACTGGATAACACTCTCAATAAGGTTTTGAAATAAAACCTAGAGTGTTTAGGCTAACCTTGTTCTTTGCACCTCATCATATTAACTTGTAAGCATATCATTTATATTTTTCATATCTCCTTTTCATTTCATAGGTATCTCTTCATTTTTGGTGCAAACATGCATGACTTATGTTGATTTATACCATTTTTACATGATTTTTAGAGTTATATATATAAGGTCATCCTATAATTATCCCCTTGGTATATGTTGGTCTTGATGATGTCTAGGAACCCATGACACCCTAAGAAGGTGTATGGTAGGATTAGATTAGCTTTGGAGTTGATTTGAAGGATTGGAATAGGTTTAGTACGAGAAAACTATTTTCGACTAGTATAAAATGTGTTCTGTCCTTGTTTTATTTTTCCGGAAAATCGACAAGAGGCACGAAATTTTGGCCTTGATATTTAGAAAATATACTTTAAAACGAATCCGTGGTCGCTTGAACGGATTAAAACAGAGTTATAACGAAGAAGTTATGAATTTTTAAAGTTTGACTGACTAAATATATATTTTTCTAAAATTCAAGAACCTATTTTTACTTTGTTCGAGTCAAAAACGAGTCCTAAGCTTTACAAATTATTTCGACTTGTCAAAAATATATTAGTATAATTTGATACGAAGCTAAGGACGATTATAATGAGAAAACGGATTTGAAACGACTAAGGTATACACGCTTTTACAAACTTGCCGTAACTATTATTTTCGTAAAAACTATATTATTTTTACGAGATAAGTGTTACGGTAACTAAAATGACCATATTGAGGGCTGTTTTTAACGATGATGTGGAACTTTTGCAACGAAATGTCTTTTAATAAAATTAAGATCACCAAGCATATTTTCTAAAACGATCAACCGTTTGTATAGCGGAGTTGTAATAAATTAATTACGGTTGCTCAAACTTTGTCGAAACTCACTTTTTACACAACAATTAGACAAAATCACTATCTTTAACCCTTATTATCTTTATGTTCGAGACCTTTATGTCGAAAACTCCCGAACTGAAACTTCTAGATTTTGATACAAACTTTCTAAACTGTCGAGTTCGTTTTCTAACGATCGACGTACACCATTTTACGACTAGTTTTTCAAGCCATTTTTGTCAATTTCATGAAATTTCCGACGACATTATTTTACGATTTAAAAGTGTTAATTTCACCATAAATCATTACAAAACCATTGTAGGATGACATTTTGACGTAAAAACTTGTAAAGTGATTTAAGAATGGTCAAGACGTCAAAAGAGTATTTTTCGACGATAAGTATTATTTTTCAAAACTCACAAATGGTATAAATAACATACTAAATGCATGCATAACATTACATCATAACTCATTACGATCATATCATTCATAATAGGTCAAGATTAACGATCACACTACATCTCGTGTACTCACTTTGTCTTCGCATCATTCCACCAAGTGAGTTCCATAGCCCTACTTTTACTTGTTTTCATAACTGTTTGGGGAGATACATGCTCAACTATTTTATAACTATCATGATTATTTGAAACTACATGCTTAATCGAACTTAATGTTTAGTCATATCCTATATCATAAATCATTAGGCTGAATGTCTTGGGATTATCATTGAGTTGAATGTCTTGGGATTACCATTCATTTGAATGTCTTGGGAACTTCATTCAATGAATGTCTTGGGATTATCATTGAATGAATGTCTTGGGATTACCATTGGGCTGAATGTCTTGGGAACATCATTGAACTGAATGTCTTGGGATTTTCATTGAACTAAATGTCTTGGTATAATTATGTCAATTAATTATTGATACATTAAGTCATGCACTATAATGTGAATTCATTTGATATCATGCACTTGAACATAAACTATATACATTTTGGCAATGGGTTGTGAATACACAGGTTGCAAGTTTTGTATGGGCGGAACTTGGAACTGAGTGGATTTACGATGCCTTTGCTGCATAAACGATTTTGAAAGGCTTTACATTTCAACACAAACCCTATGAACTCACTCAACCTTTGTGTTGACACTTTTAGCATGTTTTATCTCGGTATCTAAGGCATATACTTCATGGCATGCATGTGGACACATCTTCGAGTCGCGTGACGACGCGTCTCACTGGGTTTTACTCACTTTAAACATCGTTTGAATTGTAACAAACTTATTTCCGCAAGTTGATTTTCATTTGGGACTGAACTTTGTAAACTCGATTGTTTTATTAAATCAAACGATGTGTTTTCCAAACGACACTTTAGGTCGCTCAATATATCTCAGAATCGTGATGCAATGACGATCAATGCCTGTGAATTCCATTCCGCCGCAAAACAGTAATTTGGGGTGTGATGATTGGCATCGAGCTTCGGTTATAGAGAACTAGGTTGCATCATTGACCCTAGACTATAACTACATCATCATAGCATCTCATCATTTCATCATAAGTGCATGTTCACTTTACATGCGATTTATACGCACATTTTTCGAGTTATTTACTTTCATTTCATATCGATTGTCACACGGATGCCTTTAAATGCCCATTCCATTATTCTTTCTTCATACTCTAATGTGGAGGATTCCTTGTCATTCCCTATCACAATTTTTACATCAATTGACTCATCACCGATAACGCCGAATGCCGAGATAAACCTCTAAGTACAGCAAAGTCACTCTCATTCCTTTATATCACCACTAACATGTCGAGTTACACGTTATTCACACATTAAGCCACTTTGGAGGCAGCTCGAACCGAGACCTCCCCTTGGGAGCGTTAGAAGGGTACCGGATACCAATTGCCTTGGGACTTGTCTCGTTCTAATCTTACACAATCAAATATATAAGTACATTTGTCCAGTTTAGCTTATAAGGTTTATTTAGCTTATTTCGAGCTTATTTAAAATAGCTTTTCATCTTTTCTATTTTTCTTAAATCAGTATTAGTATAAAGTATTTTCTATAAAAGTTTGATTTTTCCAAATAGTTTTAGTATTTTTAAACATTTAATTAGTATAAAATCTTAATTAATTCATAATAAAAATATAAAAGTCTAAAAATATAAATCTTTTTTAAAATTTTCTTTTATCATATAGCACATAATAAAATTATTTTTACTGTAGGCCTTTTATTTCATAAATTTTACGCTTTTTGCTTGCGCCCAACGTAATTTTTATACGTAACGCTGCTTTCATTTTAAATCACGCTTCTAGATAATTTAGGATTACGTTTTAGTTAAAATAGTTTATTTAAGTTATTTTGTTTTATAAAATCACAAAACATCATTGTAAAAATAGTGATAGCGTTTATTTAATATATTTTATCTTTTATTTCCTTTAATTTGCATTTAAGTCATTGTAATTTATTAATCTTTTCTTTAGGTATAAATATCTCAAAACCTTACTCGATCACTATCCTTAGTGATTATTCGACATCCGAGTTGTTTAAACACCAATTCATCCTCCGTGGGACTTAACGACCCAGAATTCCCTATATTCCTCGATCTAAATTGTATTTGGTGTGTGAGTGTTTGAGTTTCTTACGGTTGGTCATTCAAGTGGCTAGTTTATGGAGATAACTTGACGGTTTTGCACCGATCAAGTTTTGGCGCTTATTGCCGGGAGGTCAGAAGCGTGTTTTAAGCATTTCCGATCCATTCTTGCACATATACCACCTTTTTGTAAACAATTTTCAAAATCAAAAGTTCATTAACACTTTTTCTAAAGTGTTAACAACACCAAAAATATTTTCATTCTTTGTTTTTATGGCATGTTTTCAAAATCCAAAAATATTCATCTTTACCCTCTTACCCTTTTTGATTCTTTATTCCTTTACCTCTATCCATTTGATTCTAACTTCTTCTATTCTCATGGAATCGCTTATTCCTTGTGTCGGTTGTGGTGAGCCTCTTTTGGTTCACCGTCACCGGTGTACGTGTGTACAGTGTGGTAATGATATTCATAACGGAATTATTTGTTTTGTGGTTCGAGGAATTCATTTGATTATGATCCCAATCCGAACTCATTTAACGACCCTCAAATTTTTCCACTACCCACACGCCCGACTTGTCTAATCTTTGTGAATACTGTGGAGGTCCCCATTTCAAATCTCGATTGTCAAACAGGAATCCATTTCCTTGTAACAATTACGACTATCCATATCACGACCAACCTCCACAAGGCCAAATGACTCAAACTCCTCAGCATACTCAACAAGACACTTATCTAGAGCTTCTAGAGTTAGTGAAAAGAACTGAGGAGTTGAGTAAAACAACATTTCAATATGTTCCTAGTTTTTCTTGTGTATATTGTGGGGGTCCTCATGATGATTATCAATGTCAACCTTCCGGTTTTGACAAATCTCCACTCCCACAATGTTCCATCATTCAAAATTCACATGAGAAATCCATGAAAGAATTGCTAGTCAAGAGCAGTCGCTAAAATAAATTCCCAAATTGCCTTTGAAAAATCATTAGGGAATCAATTGCAAAAGAAAAAGCAGCCGGATCTAGCTCTCAATTTCATTTTATTCCCGATGATGTTGATGATGAAGATACACTTGAAGATTCATCAAATTCATCGATGGATATTCCATGATTGAGATTCATTCTCAAACAACTCGCTATCACACCCGAGGTTCACACTCACCTCTAAACATGGGGATGAGCTTGACACTGTTCACGAAAAGGAATCGGACGAATTCATAAAGTCTAGTGTCGAGAACCTTGTCCCAATCCGAGAGAGTCACAAGGAACTTTGATCATGTGTGATATCCTCCTCCTCTTGTCTTCCAAAATGATCATATTGAGATGTTCTCTCGATTCGATGAGGACTATTCTTTATCTTGTGGAGACATAAGTTATGGGGAATTACCTTCCGAGCTTGTCGACTTAGGAGAAGAGAATGAAGAAGAAATAATCCAAGACGAAGCTCTTTGTCTTACATTATTGAATGTTAATCTTCTCATTTCTAGAATCGAGGCTTTTAAAAGCCTACTTCATACCCTATCCCTTTGAGGATAGTGAACTTTTGTTCAATGATTCTATTCCCGAATTGCAAACGCTCCATTTTGATCATATGGGAGAAGATTAGTGGTATTACCACTTCTCATTCTCATAATTCTCTCCTTGATTATGAATCATTCACCTTTGAGGAGTTCCCCAGTGAACTCAGTCAAATCAATCCAGCTCTGCTTCACCCAATATCATGAACAAATTCAAATGATGCCTTAACATTGACTTTTGTTGGTCGAGAGAGTTTTAAAAGTAAAGTCGAGTAGAAACTTATATAAGCAATTAATAAGCTATAGGAGAGCTTATCGAGCTTATGAAAATTACATTATACTAAGACTAAAGCTAACACTAGTTGGAGATGGCGAAATGGATACATAATACACTAGGATTTAAATGGATGCCAAAAGTCATTGATGTGTGTATTTCTACTATAATCGCTTGGAACCTCTAACACTTCGGTTACACATCTACTTCTATTCCATCCGTGTCGCCTGTGTGTAATGCAGGTGATATGATCATCCTTGATTGTTGATAGCGGATGTTCCCGACACATGACAGAAATCTTAAATCGTTATCAAACTTTATTGCAAAGTTCATTGGCACCGTCAGATTCGGAATGATCACTTCAGCTATCATGGGCTACGGAGATTATATCAATGGCAATATCGAAATTAGCGGGGTTTACTATGTGGAAGGCCTCGGTCACAATCTCTTTTGGTCACCAATTACGTGATGGAGATTTGGAAGTTGCTTTTCGGGAGAAAACTTGTTTCATTCGTGATCTACAAGGAAACGATCTAATTTCGCTCTCGCAATTCTAGTCTATACACAATCTCAATGCAAGACATGGTTGCTTCATCTCCCATCCGCTCACTTTCAAAAGCAACATCAACAAAATCTCGCTATGGTAACCGTCATCTCACATTTAAACTTTCAAACCATCGCCAACCTTGCTCGACACAAACTTGTTGAAGGTCTCCGAGATTCCAATATTCCAAAGATCACCTATGCTCACTTGTGAATAAGGAAAAGCACTCGTGCTCATTTTCCTTCAAAGGTGGAACACGGCTCTCAACATGTGCTTCATCTTCTTCACATGGATTTGTGTGGCCCGATCGCGCGTGCAAACGATTAATGGCAAACGCTACATCTTGGTAATTGTCGATGACTACTCACGATGGACTTGGGTCTACTTTCTTCAAGTAAAGATCAAGCTCCACAGATGATCATCACCTTTCTCACAAAATTCAAGTTCACCCGAACAAATCCGCCAAATCGTAATGCATAAAGGAATTGAATTTGTATACCAAACTCTTCGAGAATTTTATGAGAAAATGGGAATTGAGCATCGACATCTATTGCACGTACACCGTAACAAAACAGAGTTGTTGAAAGACGAAACCAGACGTTAGTGGAAGTCGCAAGAACATTGTTAATCAATGCTAAACTTCCAGATTACTTGTGGGCAAAAGTCGTATCAATCGCATGCTATACTCAAAATCGCTCAATGATTACTAAACGCCACAACAAAACACCTTTTGAGCTTATCCACAACCATAAACCGAATCTCAAACACTTTCATGTATTTGGATCCCTTTGCTACCCAAATAATGATCGTGATGACTTTGGAAAGCTCAAAGCCAAAGTCGACATTGAGTCTTTATAGGATATTGTGAAAATTCTAAGGGTTTCGGATCCGAATCGTCGACAAAGCAAAGTTATGGAAACGATTCATGATAATTTTGATGAACTTACATAAATGGCTTCGAGCATAATAACTTAGAACCCGGTCACAACCGCTTAAACTTCCTCACACCCCATCGCCGGTGAACCAAGCCCCCACTTACTCACAACAAATGGAAAACTCTTTGTCTACATTTGTTTAGTGATGACATTGATGAGCGTGCTCGTGTGTATCCGCTGTTTCACCGCTCAACCGATCATACTCTTATACCGATACACCGCTACCACAACCATCGTTGAAGAAGCACCACCATTGACTCTACAACAACAGTTGAACAAAGTGCTTCCAACGATCGAACAAATTTAATGATGTACTTAATGAAGTACCCCACCGCAGATTTTGATCCAAATGCGTTCTTTAACCCGTTTGCCAATGAAATGCTGCACCGATGTCGCGGAATCATCAACAAACCATTTGAATCCTCAAAATCGCACAATGTATACCAACATCAAACCTTTACACATCGTTGGACAAAAGACCATCCTCTTGAAAACATTATTGAAACCCAAATCAACCAACCGTTATAAGACAACGCCTTCACACAGATGGTGAACATTGCATTTATGCACTCACCGCCCGCCAACTGAGCCTAAAAATATTAAAGACGCAATGACAAAGACAATCGGATTGAATCCATGCAAGATGAACTCAACCAATTCAAACATCTTGAAGTATGGGAATGTTTGAAAGACCAATAGGGGTCTACGTCATTGGTCTAAAATGGATTTGGAAGAACAAATTGATGTCAAGGAACGAATTAGAAACAAGTCATGTCCGGTAGCTAAGGGTTATAGATGAAGAGGGTATTGACTTTGAAGAATCATTCGCCCGTTGCTCGCCTTGAGGTCGTTCGATCTTTCTCGCGTTCATGCTCATATGAATATAACGGTCTTTCGATGGACGCCAAACCGCTTTTCGAATGGGCAATCAAAGAAAAGCAGTTTATGTCACCACCGGAAGGATTCGCTGATCCCAGCACCGAACCATGTCTACAAACCGAACAAAGCTCAGATGTTCTCAAACAAGCTCCTCGGGCGGTACGATAAGTTATCATCCTTCCTCATTGCCAATAAATTCACCAAAGGTTCAATCGATCCTACACTTTTCATACAATATCATGGGGCTCACATCTTAATCATTCAAATCTATGTGGATGACATCATTTTAGGTCAACACATTTAAAATACTCAAATGCTTTTGCAAAATTAATGACAAAACATTTTGAAATGTCAATGATGGGTGAACTCATCACTAGTTAAAAACGGATTTGGTCATGCATGGTCGAATGGAACGGCCACACATTCGCATATTTGTGTGGTCAAGGTACTAAAATTGACAACATTTACTAATTAGTCACACATGAAAATTTTGATTGTGTGACCATTACAAATCAGACGCCACACAATTGAACATTGTGTGGCTAAAGGTATCCGTGATTTAGTTTCGATCATTTAGCCACATATGAATTTGGAACGCGTGACAAATACAAGTAACCTTGATCGTTAGTCACATGAAGTAATTTTTGTGTGTCTAAATCATAGAGTCAAGTTTTGTCACACATTATTTAAGGGTGGTGATATGTTTTGCCAACTCTTTAGCCACATCCGAAATTGGAACAGTGACAAATGAAAAGTAAGGTTGAAGCATTAGTCACGATATACATATACAAAGGACAAATATATGTCACACACTTGAACATTGTGACCAAATGCCATATATGGTCACACTAAATGTTTTGTCACACATTCGTTAAGTGTAGCCAAAATCCAAGACATATGTTCACGTAAGTTAATATGTGTGTTTAAAGTTTAGTTTGTGTTAGCTTGCCAAAAGCTAATCTATATAGTCACATTTACTACTAACATCGTGACCAAATGCCATATATGGTCACACTAAATGTTTTGTCACACATATTATTTAAGTGTAGCCAAAATCCAGTACATATGGTCACGTAACTTAATATGTGGCCATTGCATGATCAATAGTCACTCAAAATACACATTTCTTCACTTTAAACACCATATGGTCACACTTATTAACACTTTTAGCCACTTAATGACTAATTGTATGTGACTAAATACCCAAAACAGACATGCTTTGTGTGACTAAATGTTAGAAATGGCCACACGAACATAAAATTCATGTGGCCATTGGATGATCAATAGTCACACAAAATACACATTTCTTCACTTTAAACACCATATGGTCACACTTATTAACACTTTTGGCCACTTTATGCTTATTTGTGTGTGACTAAATACCCAAAAGAAACATGCTTTGTGTGACTAAATGTTAGAAAATGCCACACAAACATAAAATTCATGTGGCCATTCGATGATCAATAGTCACACAAAAAACTATTATGTTTTTCATAAACTAAACTACTACGAATACTAAACAGACTTAACTTAGGTCTGCCAGACTTAACTTAGGTCTGCCAGACTTAACTTTGTATTGGCAGCCTTAACTACTAAAACTAACCTACCAGACTTAACTTTGTAATCGGCAGCCTTAACCACTAAACTTTTACGCTTATAAGGCACCACAACACAAAATATTTCTTTTTGGTGCAAATGTGAACTTTTATTAATTAAGGAAACACCATATGGTCACAATTATGTGAACTTTTAGCCACTTTATGATTAATTGTATGTGACTAAATACCCAAAACAAACATGCTTAATTCACTAAAAGCCTATTTAGGGCGACCAAGGCGTCAGACCAAGTTTCCAGGTCGAAAATGCCCGACGGTTCCTAGACCCACGAGAAACACGAGCATATTCCAAAGCGACCAAGGTTCCTCGACGTCGAGACCAAGTTTCCTAGGTCGACGTAACGCGTCTCCCGACGGTTCCTAGGCCGACGAGAACCGGCGAGCCTATTCCAAAACGACTAGGTTCCTCGACGTCAGAGACCAAGTTTCCTAGGCCGACTTAAGCGTGCCCGACGGTTCCTAGGCCGACGAGAAACGACAGAGCCTATTTCAAACAACTAAGGTTCCTCGGCGCCGTTGACCGAGTTTCCTAGGCCGACGTAAACCTGCCCCGACGGTTTATCATTAACCTTGATATTAGTCACATTGAGTGTTTGTGTGACTAAATTCAAGATGTTATGTATGGTCACATGAAGTATTTATTTAGGTGTCTAAATCATAGTCATATCTTGTCACACATTATTTAAGTGTAGTCACAATTCGATACATATCACAAATGTGTGACTAAATTATGTTACGAGTAATAAAAAATAGCAAGAAAATAAAAAAGAATGTTACACCCCAGCGAGAATCGAACTTGCGACCTACCCTACGGAAGTCAAGTGATTTACCATCTTGCCAGGGTAACATATTCGTTAATGTAATGCATTTCCTTTTTAATATAGAAGTTTAAGCTTCATTGTTTTTGGCTAGTAGCTTAAAGAGTGCTTATAGAAGCTGCTTATTAAACCGTGGCTTTTTCTCCCTCTACTTATTTTCAATTTTTCTCACTTTTAAAATTTTGAATCTAGCAAAACTAAATAAGTTGTAGCTTATTTGGTTTAAAGGGTAAAATATCATAACGGTTTAAACCGTTTTCGTTCATTTTTTTTTCTTGATTTCGACCATTTTTATACGTCTGGGACCGTTTTTGTCTATTGTCTAAAGTTTTCTTAAAAAAATGGTATGAAGGCGTACAAAATGTACGAAAGTGAACACAACGTAGCAAAACAAATAAAAAGGAGACGGACGTATGAAAACGAAAAAATCGTACAAAATATACGAAAACGGAATAAACGTTTCATAACATTTTAATACGGAGGAAAACGTTAATAAAAAGCTTGAAAACATATGAAAACGAGAGAAAATTGCCAAAACGTTCAAAAATGGATGAAATCGGTCAAAAATGTCAAAATCGCTCGAACACGGTCGCAAGCGGTCATAGTCGGTCTAAAACGGTCTAAATCCGTCGAAATCTGTCAAAAATTGTCAAAATCGGTCGAAAACTAGCGAGATCGGTCAAAATCGATTGAACGGTCAAAAGGGGACGAAAAACGTTACAAACGGATGAAAACGTAAAAAAAAATACAAAACGTATAAAAATGTTGTATAGTATTTGTCTTAGTTTACAAAACCCAATGCACATGACCCATGACCCATGTTAATTACCCATTGTCGATCACGAGTCATGTATTGGTCGATAACATGACATTATAGCCACTACAACCCAATGCACATGACCCATTACCCATGTTAATTACCCATTGTCAACAGTCATGGATGTGTCATAACATGACACTATAAACAACTATAACCCAATGCATATGACCCATATGATGTCAAATACCCATTAATGAATGTGACCAGTGATAACCTAATGCACATGAACCTTGACCCATGTGAATTAGCCATTATCACCGGTCATGCATGGGTTGCACCGGCTTGGTAGGTGTATAGTTATAGTGTGAAGGTTATATAAATTGTATTGGAAGTTATTAAAGGCGGTTATGCATGGGTTGCACCGGCTTGGTAGGTGTATACCGTTTGTCACAGACACTAAGAAGCAAGTATCCAGGGACCTCTAGATCATGTTATCCGGGATCGAGAAAGTTTGAACTCGGCTTGAGCTTGACTCAAAAAACTCGATTTATATGTAAAGATGTTTTTTCTTACACAAATTAAAATTTTAAATTCGGTTCGACTTTAGCTCGAAAAGCTCGATACATTCATAAATAAGCATTTACACTTAGTACACTTACATACAAAATATATAAAAAACATATGCTATATCACTTACAAGCTCGAAAACTCAACAATAACTCGAGTCAAACTTATACAAGGTTGAGCTCAACTCATTAAACATTTCGAGTTCATTTGATAGGCTTGAGCTTGAGCTCAAAGCTCGATAAGAATCACTCAAACGAACTCTAGTTGGCTTGAGCTCGGCTCGCTTATGCGATTCGAAATAAAAATTAAAGTTTGGCTCGAGCTTGGCTCGTAATATATCATTTCCGCCCCTAATAAAAACAAATATTAAGATATTTCATGTGTTAAATTTATATATAATATTTTACATGTCCTACACTTAGTTTTTCACAAAATAAAATTTCCCTCTCAACTTTTCACAAATCCCGCCTAAATTTTTACCCAAAATCAAATTGCCCCTCTACTCATCTTTATCCTTTTTTCTAAAATGAAATTTTTCATTCTAACTTTTCACAAAGCCCGCCTAATTGTTTTCCCCAAAATCAAATTACCCTATGTATCTCACAGCAAAAAAACGCATTCATTCTTCACTATCACAACTTTAAAAAACAAACAAGAAACCTCCCTTTCAAACCCTAATTAAAACACAATATCCTCCCATGGTGAAGATGAGATGTTCAAAGTGATCGAACATGGTTTCTCTTGTTTGTATTACTTGCAAGAGAAAGGCTTCTTGAAAGATTAAGAGGTGACCATGTTTCGATCTCATAAAAACACCGATAACCGACAAGGCGACAACCCCGATCCATTACTATCAAAACCCTTTAACAAAACCTGCTTTTAAAAAGCATTGATAAAATGGGTCACATAACCCTAACTTCCCCAAAACACGCTCAAACCCCACCGAAAATGGCGACTACTCGATTTCGTCTCCTTAATCTTCTTCGCATTGTAATCATATTCTTTCTACTAATTTTCACTCAATTGGGTGACTCTTTAGCTGCATCAGGAAACCAAGCTTTAATTAAGACCAATTTAGCTGATCCCAAACAGCGCGGCAGGTTAATCGCCTTGATCGAGAGCGAAAAGTATGGGAAAGTGGTTGATGTTTGTCTTAATGGTGATGTGGATTATATGCCGTGTGAGGATCCCACTAGGAATAGTGTGTTGAGTAGGGAAATGAATTTTTATAGGGAGAGACAGTGTCCGGGAGTTGACGAGAGGGAGTGTGTCTGGTCCCTGCGCCCAGTGGGTATCGGGTGCCGATTCAGTGGCCCGAGAGTTTGCATAAGGTGTGTTTTTTTTTCGTTTGATGTGTATTAGTAGTAGTTATGAGATTTGACCCAACTGCTTCTTTGTTTTACATTGAAAGGATTATGTTATTTGTATTATAATTTGCTTTTGTAGGATTGACAGGTGCAAAATGAAGATGGGATTACTCCTCACTGGCGGAAGTGGCAAGGTAGGAATCAATATACACAAAGATAAAATCATTTGGATTAAGCATAACTTGTAGTCCATGTTTCATAAATAAGTTTTAATAACCTGACTGTGCTTATGAGTATTGTGTTATCTAATCATCACAATGTACGGTTTTCTTAAAATTTTGAATAGTACATTGTGGTTTGAAGCTTAATTGTTGATTTTTAGTACCTTGAAGATAATATTTAGGATGTTTAACCAACCCCTCTCATATTATTTAAACGACCCTTTTAACTACCATTTAGCCACCTTTACAATACTAACATACTAGAGCATCTTAACAACTTTTATCTTCTTCCTCAGATTGCTTCACAATTTCTGAAAGTGAACAAGACGATTGTGGATCTTGTTGGGGTCAAGGTCATGAAGGCTAGTGAAAACGTTAGGCATAAGCTCAGCCAGATCACAGTTGCTTCATGATATTATTCACCATCATAGCATAGTTATATATTATTGATGTATGTTTTCGAGACATATCTGGATTTGTGACAACATGATGCTCATAAGCTGCCAAACCTTCCTAAAACTTTGGAAGGGGTTTTAGTCAGGAGAAGTTTGAAAAATCTAGAGCTTATAGTATCGATAAAAGGTATTTTTATTTTCACATGTTTCGTGTTTTGTCAAGATCATGCTCATTGATTTCTTGAATATAATAACTTAAATCGCGGATTAAGTTATCTTCTTATTATGTGTTCTTTTGCCTTGTTTTCCAGTAACTTCCATTTCATTCATGAGTTCGTAACGATAATGATGGACTCTGCTATTTTGCTCTTTGGTGTATTGCCGTTGTTTTGGAATGTCGGTGATTCTATGCTTTTTCTATAAAATACAGTATTTTCTTTTAACTGACTTGTAGTTATATTGACGACTTCTTATCATATTTTTTCTAAATGGTCTCAGAAATCGGTGATATTTTGGAATCCAATGGCTTAGATGTTGAGAATGAAATGTATCATACACTTGCATTTCTAGGCGGTGTCATGATTTGGTCTCGGTATACATGAGCTCTTTTGTAACTCTCGATTTTTATATGACTAAACTAGCTAAGTATATATTGTTTGTGATAACTATTAATTGCTAGTTGCGGTATCAAATCGGAGAACAATGTCATATATGTGCTCAAAATTATATTATCACATATAGCTATAGCAGTTCTGCAATTGCATACTTATGTTTGTATTGACGCCAGCAAAAAAATAACTTCTTTGCGAAGTGTTAATTCCTACATAGCTATAGCTGATGTAAATGCTCAAATCTGTTTCTATTGTCTATATGTGGGTAACCAAACAAATATGCTTAGTCAAGCAGTTTTTAATCAAGACTTTGTACCTGATACTCTGTACATAAGTCTCATTCATCCATGTTAGTGTTGTTTGTCTACTTACATTGCAACAGATCGTTTTTGTATATCTTTCATTGAAATCATGTTAGGACATTAGTTGGTACTTACATTTTTCCAAATTTGTATATCTTTCATTGAAATCTTTCTCCAACCATATGCTTGCTTGTCCATTCCCACCTAACCTTCAATCTTTCAACAGTTCATCCATTTTCAGTCATATCTCACACTGTTTGTAATTTCCTTCAATGGCTTGTTCAATTCAATCTATGGTTCCATCAATTTGTGGTCTTTCTTCTTCACCTTCACCTTATTCTGCCTTAATTTTGGTACCGGTGAAGTTTAATAATCAAATTGTGAAGAAAATTGGTAAGAAATTCGAAATTTGTCGAGCAATGGTGCAACAGACGATTGTTGTTCAAGGAGTCACGTCACTATATGACATTAAATTAAATGGTCACAAAGTGAGTAATAATTGTTATATGCGGAACATTAGTTGGTGTACCAAAATCTTATTGGTCAAAAGATAGTTTTGCATTATTTTCCTAACCATGGCTTATTTCTTACATATATTTTAGATTTCTTTTGGCAGTTGGGGTGGATCAAGCAGGCCCGACTTTACTTGCAAAAGTACTGAAGGTTAGTTTGCTGTCTGTAACTCACATGTAATGCACTAGGTCACTTTCATTTCTTACAACATGCATATCACAACACCCAAGTAGTCAGTAGGATGAGAGTACAAGTCCCTGAATCTTTTGGCTAAGAGAAATTAATTTTAAACGTCAACTCTAGTCATGGGTGTAGGAGAGACATGTCCAATTTGAAAAAATCATAGTTGATGGCGTTAACTGTGACTTGTCTTCCTTATATGATAAAAGTCTCAGAAAATCGCATTATAAGGTTCCCATCACAGATGATTCCTTGTCCGTCTACTTAAGGATCACATGATTAGATTTCTAATGCCTCTAGTTAGGTTAGTTCACAAACACAGATTTATAAAGCCTTTGCGAGTCAATTGAATACATTGCTGCAGCGGTGTGTGAAATATGGCTTCCCGTCAAGCCCGGAAGAAAATACTTTCTTAAGGAACTATATTTGGCATTGGTGAGAACATGTATATATCACTAAACCAAGGCTAACCTCGTGTTCAAGTAATATAACTCGGTGTTAAAGAGAGATAAAAATGCGAATATAGATGCTCTTCAAAAGCTTAATTGTAAGTCTTTCAATACGTAAACAATTTGGTAGCTTTTCTGATCCATGTTGTATTTGTGGTGTAGGTTTGCTGTTATTTTCTTGTGTGCCATCTACATCGGGTTGACATATGGCTTATACGTTGCAGATTGGCATTTCAGTGACTCATATTCATTATCTTCTCTAATTTCAGAGAATGGAACGACTATTCTTACCCAAAGCCTGTTTATAGAAATCTGAAGGTATTATACTGCAAGGATAATGATTCATGGCTTGTAGCTAGATATATGCAGTTGATCATTGTTTTTGTATCGTATATAATGTTATTATCCTCGTGACAGAATGCGGTTTATCTAAGGGTGGGCTCATGACAAAGATGGATCAAAAGTCGTGCCTCGGGAACAAGTGGAAATCATGCAAAGGCAAGCTAGGACTCATGATGAGTCAAAAGTCTTTAAATTATGGTAGTTGAGAATCGGATTATGTACGACATTACAATTCTATATTGGGTTCGATTATATACATTCGAGTTTTATTCAATTTGAAATTGCTTTTGTTTTTAATTCATATATATATATATTATATATATATATATATATATATATATATATATATATATATATATATATATATATATATATATATATATATATATATATATATATATATATATATATATATATATATATATATATTCACAACAACTTTTGCCAAACACACCTCAACATAGTACTACTACCAGTAATAACTTGCTCAAGAAGACTAACTTAACTTTGCTCCACCAAGACTAACTTAGTCACGCTTATCAACATTATTGGTCACTCTTTGTTTAATTCGATGCGTGACTAAATATTACAAAATGCCACACAAACTAAAAATTCACGTGACCATTGGATGAGCAATAGTCACACAAAATACACATTTATTCACTTAAAGCAACATATGGTCACACTTATTAACACTTTTGGCCACTTTATGCTTAATTGTATGTGACTAAATACTCGAAACAAACATGTTTTGTGTGACTAAATATTACAAAAGGCCACACAAACATAAAATTCAAGTGGCCATTGGATGAACAATAGTCACACAAAACACACATTTCTTCACTTTAAACACCATATGGTCACACTTATTAATACTTTTGGCCACTTTATGCTTAATTGTATGTGACTAAATACCCAAAACAAACATGCTTTGTGTGACTAAATATTACAAAAGGCCACACAAAACAAAATTCATGTGACCATTTGATGATCAATAGTTACACAAAATACACATTTCTTCACTTTAAACAAAGCATATGGTCACACTTATTAACACTTTTGGCCACTTTATGATTAATTGTATGTGACTAAATGCCCAAAATAAACATGCTTTGTGTGACTAAATGTTAGAAAAGGCCACACAAACATAAAATTCATGTGGCCATTGGATGATCAATAGTCACACAAAATACACATTTCTTCACTTTAAACACCATATGGTCACACTTATTAACATTTTAGCCACTTTATGATTAATTGTATGTGACTAAATACCCAAAGAAAAATGCTTTGTGTGACTAAATGTTAGAAAAGGCCACATAAACATAGAATTCATGTGGCCATTGGATGAGCAATAGTCACACAAAATACATATTTCTTCACATTAAACACCATATGGTCACACTTATTAACACTTTTAGCCACTTTATGATTAATTGTATGTGACTAAATACCCAAAACAAACATGCTTTGTGTGACTAAATGTTACAAAAGGCCACACAAACATAAAATTCAAGTGGCCATTGGATGATCAATAGTCACACAAAAGACATATTTCTTCACCTTAAACAACATATGGTCACACTTATTAACACTTTTGGCCACTTTATGCTTAATTGTATGTGACTAAATACCCAAAACAAACATGCTTTGTGTGACTATACGATGTTTATGGTCACTAATACGGATTAATCCAACAAAATTTGTACCTAATTAGTCACACATGTTAACGTTTTGGTTCAAACACGTTGTTTTGTAATCAAGACTAAAAAAGTCAAACATGTGACCATAGACCACCAAACACCAAAACCTCTTTTGTAAATATTTTCAAAACAAAATACAAAATTATAAAATCGATAAAACAACAAAATATTCTTCTATCTATACTTCTTTAACGTGGCAAGTACAAATCTTCCCACAACACTTAAATCTTTCAAAATTCAAGTATTTTTCCGATCAAGTGTCGAGGGGAGAAAGCAAATATTTTAGGTTCATAAAACCTTGTACTTGCATGCTACTTTATCCCGGTTGTTTCTTTAAATGGTGGTCACTTTTCTGGTTTACTGACACTCCTCGGACTACAATTTATGAAAATTCATTATTTCTTAAGTCGAGGGGGAGTGTCGTCAAAATTTCTTTTCAAATATCCTTCGTTTGGTAACCAAAATGGAAGTTATGGACAATGGATGTAAATGGAAAAGGTGGAGTGGCTAAAACTGTCAAAAGCTCAAAGTTATTTTTCATAAAACTTCCACCAAACTCATTAAATTCACTACATTTAATATCTCACCAAACTCATCCTACGCATAAAAATCATTCATCAAATCCGGTTACTTGATCATCAATTTGTAAGTGATTATGTGTTTGTAATAAGATTTTAAACAAAGGTTTTGATTTATGGTAAAACTAACGGTTAAATCTTCACTTATGATTGATTTGGTGTTCTACGATAAGCGTATGAACACCTAATCAAGTGTGTGCGCTTATGGTTAAAATGATTGTGTCAAAACATTTTCTTACTTCAATGATCTCATTTTTTCTATTAAACATCACCCGGATACGAATTGATTGATTTTGAAAACTAGGTTTATGCGTGAAATTGGGTACTTCTTGTGTGAACGTTTTGGTTAATTAGTTGCTTGTTTGATGTTGTTCTCATAATGAATTGATGATATCTAGGCTTAGAACCAACCCGAAACACTAATTGATCTTGAATTAGAAATTAGGGTTTTGTTCTTGAAATTTGGGTATTTTGATTCGCTATGATTTTGATGTTAAACTTGAATGAACAACTCACTTGACTTCTTAGTATTACCGGAACAAGTTTTGTGCATTTCTATGGCTAGAATTCTTAGTCGTAATTACTAGGGTTTAGGTCACGATAAGTCTTCTTACGCGTAATCGTTTCTATGAGTATTCATGATTTGATCCAAAAATAATCGAATGTATGTGTTAATATTGGTGCTATGATGAAATTATTTCGTGTTTAATACGCGTGAAAATTCGTAATCAAGGGTATTTGCCATTCACGACAAGGATCACCTTACGAGTAGCATGTTATGCGTGAAGAGAAATCTTACGCGTAACGCCACGCTGTAGGTTCTACATAAGGGACTACGCGTATCCTGTGAAGGATATGCGAACAAGGACTCTCACGCATAAGGTTGACTCTTACGAGTAAGCCTTACGCCGAAGTTCCATATACGCTTAATCGTAAGCTTTACGCATAAGGCCCTCTTTTCCTACGCGTAATATTTCTTACGCGTAAGTCAAGAACCTACGCATAAGCTTATGCTTACGCGTATAACACTCCTGTTTACGCATAAGCTTGCCATTTATACGCCTAAGCCTAGTTTTAACCTTAATTATGAATTGTTACGCGTGCAAACTTGTAAATAAATAAATCATAATGCCACGAAACCAATAATGTCACCAATAAACTTAATCGTGTAATATGTTGTGAAAAATAAGTGAAAACATGAACTTTAAAACTTAAAGTTAATCAACTCACGAAACTTATCACGACGTCATTGGACTATTGGATAAACAAGTGACATTGAATTCGTAACAATCATCAACATATCTCATTCAATAATTAGACAATAAAACCATCTGTTGACTAACATAATGTCTTTTGATATGTTGGTTCTTTTGGCTAAATATCTCTCAGATCACGACATGGACGCTCAATTACAAAACGTGGAAGCACCAAATGTTCTCACCATTGTCGATATCTTCCTAATGGCTATCCAATGAAGATAGGAAAGAACAACCTCGTGTTGATTTTGATACTCTCACCGCTCGGAATCCTCTTGTTTAATTGTCGTAGATATTACGAAAAATCATCCCTATCGAACATGCTCACCAATTACGCTACGAAGGCTCGAGATCTATATTCACCGCCTGAATACAATGCAAAAGATCAAAGGACAAAATCTTTGTGATAATGACGCCAATGACAAACAAGTCACCATCACACTTGCAGACTTAAGGGCTATTCTTCTCATCCTTGTCATCGAACCAATCAATACAATGCCGCACCAACTCAAGAGACTGCTCGCAATTCATGATCGACATTGGTTATGACGAAGCTACGGAGTAATCACTAAGCATTCATCGTGGATCTTAAGAATATTCCTCACCATGGAGAACTCTCTACATCATAATCACCAACTGCTTCGGACGTGGCGGTGGCTATGAGCATCCCAAGCTCATGGAATTGCGCAGATCTTTTGGGCTTTGGTCAACAATAAACACATTGAAGTTGAAGCTCGATATGGGATGACATGATGTCATTCCTTAAAAGCTTGGCACCAAAATCCCGTATGTCGGATATACCAAACTGCTGATCCAACGAGCTCTAGGGTATAATCCTCGATATTCCCTTAAGACTTGATGACCCTCAACAACACTCCACGTTGTATGAGCCCACACTCTCGGTCGATTAAGGACTCTACAACAAAGAAACAAGGTGCAAGGTCTTTGCGGATCACCTTATAACCGATGATATCAAACAAGCGTACTCGCATAAACGATATCCGTAGCGGTTGAAGAAGGCAAAGTAGGTTTTCTCGATGAAAAGTCCGCTGGTACACCTTCAAGGAAAACCAAGAGGCAAGCAGGAAGTGTTACAAGCATCGAGAGTCAAAGAAAGTTCCCAAAGAGGAAACCTCCACTCAAAAGGACAATTCCTCTAAGGAAGCTATTCCTATTCCCATTCCCAAGTCCGAACCGCAAAGAAAGCTAGTGGATGAAAGCTCGATGAAACCGAATCGCATTGAGGAGGTCACCTACTCAAACCGCAACCGATGTCACTCCAACAAGAGCTAAACCTCCCCGTCCAAAAGTCGACCAAGGCAAAGGAAGACTCCGTGCTTGAGCATGAAGAAGAAAGCTCGGATGAAGAGCCATCGGATACCGAATACGGGAAGAAGTTCAAAATCATTAGACTCCAACACGTGGCAAAGAGTTTGAACAACAACAAATGCGTGGCCTCGGAGGGTCAAGTGGTGGTGTCAATCTACACCAATTCCGATGCGGTTAATCAACCCGATAAGGAAATGGTGCCACCACTATTGAGCAACAACAAAGCGACTAGAGGATTCTATTGATTATGACTTTGAGGAACCTGAAAAAGAAAAGTCTAAGAAAGAAAAAGCTGATGAAAAGGTTGCAGCTCAAGCCAAAGCTAATGAAGAGGCCGGATTCAGTCAAGTAAAGGCTAACTGGACAAGATGACGATGTGAAGTATGATGATTATCTTCTTGATAGTCCTACTCGCCTAAGGAGGAAACTTCAACCTCCTAAGGACCCCGAATCACCTCACGACTCCTCATCATCGATTCATCTTCTCACTCTTCACCCCACCATCCAAAGGAACAACAGATCCACATCCAAATCGTGAAGAAACCTACCGACTCTTAGATATCTCTGGGGCAAAGACAAGGATTGTTAAAGCGGTCAAACAGTCGAGGAAGAAATATGTGACCAATAAAAGTTAGATATACTCACGACAACATCAAACATCTTAATGATGAGATAGAAAAGATGTCTAATGAAAGGGAGTATATTGGAAGTTCATGCAACGTGATGTCCAAGGAGAACCGAATGAAATGATTAAGGGCTATACTAAAAGTTCCTACTCGACACCGTTCTGGTGTGACAAGAGAGATGTTCAGCAGACAACTCTATCCAAATCGATGCATATAGCCAAGCAAACTATAAGATCAACACCTATGACCGTAATAATTAACCTACTAAGCCTATAGTGTTCTCGGATGTCGAATTGGTTTCGGTCGGTAACTCAAATGTCTAAATGATCTGCAACATTTACTTCTTACGAAGGTAAATTGTTTGAAGCATTCTTTGGAATACCAACTCAAATCAAGATGCGAGAAGAAGCTCAAAGGCCTAAACGCCCAAGAGACGATGAAGATAAGGACAAGGATAAAGATAACGAACCTAAACGCTCAAAGAAGTCGGAGAATCATCCTCCATGCCACCTCCACTCCACAGGACTCCATCTCAACAACGATCTCCTCCACGCCTTCACCGACAAACCTCGTGACTCGAGTTACTACCTCAGCATGAGAAAACCGGTGATCACTTCGAGTATCTTGGTGGTGGCGATGAGGAAGTCCATGAGCCCCAACAACAACCCACCTCTCCCGCTTCAACAAAGAAACCATCATCCACATCAAGGCCAAAGAAAAGAAGAAGACGCCTAGAGGCGATGTCGCTCATGGCTAGACGAAGACGACACCGAGTATGATTGGTTCTCCACACTTGTTGATGCTACTCCCGCCCTAACTGATGATCCATATATGGTAGAAGGTCGTACATTGGAGCATGATAAGCTACTGCAAGAAAAGTTCCGTGTGAAGAAGATGACGAAATCAGAGTTGAAACAAATCAAGAATGAAGCATTTCAACTACTCAAAGACAGCTCGGAAAGTGCTATTGAAGTTGAATATCACCTTGAAAATATAGCACGAGCCATGTCTAACAACATTGATTGGCTCAACCCTGAAGCAAACATCGACTTCACCAGAAGAGACAAGGCTCCATACTACATCGATTGGTCTAAAACTCTACCAACGATTGGTTAACCAGATCAACCTAAGATTCCATTCCGCTACTTCTTTAACAATGACTTGAATTCCTTCTCACGGTGAGTGATGCTTCAAAGAAATATGCTACATCACTTACACTTCCGTTCCCAGCAGCCATATACTCCAACTGCATAGCCATCGAAGAAAAGGCTACCCACATGTTTTCCAACGGTGTGGAAAGGTATGACATTGATGCAATGTACGGGATTCACCATTGGCCGAACGCCGGCCTAATCTACTAAAAAGCTGCTAGGTTCGAAAGTCTCAACATGAAGTGTGCGGTGATAAAGGGATCGTTCTTTGTTAAGCATGTCACTCTTTCATCTAAATGGGATTACACCTTCCTCAAGACCGCGTGGTCAAAAGACAAGACGAAAGGGACTATGAATTTCGTGAAGCGGACTCGTAACTTGTTTCTCAACGACATTGAAGATCAGATCTTGCCAAGGTGCAGGGAAGAATGAGACAATTCTTGACCGAAATTCAACATGAATACATCAAGTCCATGCTCATCTTCATCAAGCATAGTGATCCAGAACGTGTAGAAGATTTACAACTTGTCGTTGAATCATATCGACTCGTGTCAACCTCACCGCACCTCGCCTAGAACTTTCGACATCAACCATCTTCCACAATACACTCTTGTCAAGAAACCATTCGGAGAAGTTATCAGTAGGAACCACAACGCAATCGCTTGATGGCGTGTAGAGATCTTCATAAATTGGGAATCACACTTTGAAGAAGGTCGGGGATGGGTTAGCTTATCGGTTAAAGGAGATACATGAAGGCATCGGGTCAAGAAGCGATGGAATTCTCGGAAAAACAGGGATGTAAAGAGGATCATCACTCGGATCGATGAAAGGTTATCTGAAGGACCATTTCGAACTCGGAGAGCTTTGTAGGTGGTCGTCAGATTACTCACAGCTATCAACGCCTGCTCGCATTCCCCGGAGATATTGTTGGACTACAGGTACCCTTAAACTGTTTCAATTTCATACTAATTTAGATGTGTGATTATTTAATGACTATGGCTTGTGC
Organism: Chrysanthemum lavandulifolium; assembly: GCA_022545495.1. Lineage (NCBI taxonomy): Eukaryota > Viridiplantae > Streptophyta > Magnoliopsida > Asterales > Asteraceae > Chrysanthemum > Chrysanthemum lavandulifolium. The sequence continues at coordinate 71,688,682 of CM040243.1, forward strand.
ACACATAACAGTGTACAACCCGTTCTTGTAATGAAAGGACCATGTGGTACGCTTCAGTGCCACAATCTCATAAAAGGATCGAAAGCTTCTTACTTTTGAGTAAAACTTATCAAATCTTTCACTTTTAAAAGGTTTTGCTCAAAAGAACAAGTACTTCCCCTTACATTTTCAAAACCTCAAAAGTTATTATTACTTGTTGAGGGGGAGTATTTGCTAAAAACTTTGTTCACAAAATTGTTCTTCATGATAATCTTCCCATAAAACTCGAAATGGTCATATTTATTATCAAAACGTTATCAAAAATAACATTTATATGCCATTTTTGAGGGGGAGAAAAATATTTCTAATAAGAAATATGTTGATTTGCTATTGAATAGTCGTGTGAAAAGATTTAACCCATGAATTGACGGGATCTGAACAGTCATACATTGAAAAGATTTGTCTACCAAAGACTTATCCAAGTAAATTGTACCTATTCGAGAAGCTCTTGATAGACATGAACTTTGACGGGTTTGACAACCTTTTGAGGTTTGTCCACACCTTCAAGGTAGTTATTAGTGCTAGTTGTCACCTAAAAGCTGACAATGTAACTCTTTAACTATGCAACGTAACCGTGTCCCTCGGGAATTATCTATCTTGAGTCGATCAATTCAAAAGTGCGCTCTTCTCTCACGTGCAAATTTCGACACTTAAGCACGTGTGAGGGGAGTGTTTCTAAAAATGATCAAACTCTTACGGTGGTACAAAATGTTTTTCAATCATAACCACTTTGAGATTTTCAAGAAAATGGTTTTATGGCAACATAGGTTAGTCATGGAGTTATAAGGTGACTAAGGTTAGGAATATCCGTCCTATGATCCGCCAGAGTCGGAGGGGATCTACCCAAGGACATCACAAATAGTTAGTACTTAGAAGTCCTTAGGTATGATTATAAAAGGAGAAAATGAGAATCGGAGAAAGAAGGAGTTGAAGAATTAAAAGAAAAGCAAAGAAAAGGGTGAAAAGAAATAGCCCTCCAGATTATTCAACTTAGGGCATACACCGGGTTCAATTCACATACTCTTGGTCGTCTTGGATGACACCGTATTGAAGATAAAAGTCGTCATGGACCCAAATGACGCATGCACTAAACCTTCTTAGCCACTCAAGTTTCTCCCAGCGAAGCTTGTTTCATTCTCACGGGGAACCCTACGTAAACTATTGGCTTTCTCTTAGAGATTCTTGGTATTGAAGAAGGCGACCTCTTCCTAGTCTCCACTCAGAAAACCAAAGTGCACTATTGAGTCTAGAGCCACGAGATTAATCATAAGATCTCTTAGGTACACTTGATAATTCATCGCTTGTCGCTCAACAATAGAACGCAAGTGATATATTATCGTGTCCTTCTGATCTTAGCAATCTGTCGAGAACATTTATGAGAGGTTCACATATGTGATCTTGGTGATTGAATGGAAACTCCTGCTAGGTCAACATCAAACACTCGACAAAGCAGTCACTTCGGTAACTCCCGTGGATTACGCTTAGTGTGTCTCAAACGGTCTACATCGTGAGGTGATGCTTCGTGTACCTCAAATGACTCATCTCGAATCAGTAGGTGTGCTTGAGACATCGTGTTATCTCACTTGTGGGACTCCAGTTCGAGAACGGCCTTTGTGAGAATTAGAGACGTGTTTTCACACTATGTCGTTAACACCTCGAAATTCAAACTTGTAAGTGCCGCAATCGCTTATTACTAACCGTGTGTATGTTTTTTCTTATGGAAGCTCCGGAGCGGACCGATCGTCGATTCTTCACATGCTTATACCAACATCATCACTAATGCAAGTTCTCACAAAAGGCAACACAAAGTCGAATGATTCTATGTCAAATCAAAGAATCTACAAAGTTTAAAGACTAAGAGAACTTCATCAAGATTGTAATCCAACGTTAAAGAGCGTGTGAGCATGTTGAGAAAGACGTGGAGACACCTGGAGCAATAAAGCACTGATGCGAACAACAACAACATACTATCACTTTCACCACAAAGAACAAAGAACTAAAGAACAAAGATAAAGATGACGTCAAAGCAGAACTCTTTAAAGGAAACAGCTTTACACCTTTGGGAGATTGTTCGAATCTAGATAATTTTCACACGAAAGTAGAATGTCAAGACGTCAAAGCTAATATTACATCAGCACCTACATCGCTTATCACTCTATCATTCATCAATAACACTTGGGGAGATTGTTGGAATCACTCCTAAACTATATTTCAAGTGTTAGTGATTCATATGTAATAGTTAGCTTAATATGGCTTTTATGTTAGTAATCAAGGCTAGGCTTATGTAGAAAGCCCATAAGCCTAGGCCAAGCCCAATAAGTAAAAGGATGGGAACTTGAAGTGTTGCCTAGTTCCCTCCTATAAATACTCTTGTATAACCCTCTTAAGGGTTGGTTGTTCTGTTACACATTTCACTCCTACGCATAACATTTCATTTATTCATACGTGTGTGTTTGTGTGATTGTTCATCCGATCTCTTATCTATTTCTTCTATTGATGCTTGTGTTACTAATATGGTGACCTAACACAATCATTTAAGCACTAACAAGTTACCTTAAAAGTGTATTCTCCCACTTTAAGATATGATAAAACACAAACCCAAATAATTCCACTTCATCTTCAAATATGTGATAAACGCCTTTCAGAATCAATTATGCCAATAAGAATGAGCCATGAACTCTTAAGAACAAAACCAAAATCCTTTTGTGTGTGTGAACCAAATCCCATGTGTGGTCGTCCAAAACCAAAATATCTTATATTGTCCGATATCGAGAGAAGCATGCATAAAGGTAATAAACTTTAGATACTATCTTCTTATATTTTGCATTCACAACCTGTATTCTCACATATATTTCACATTAAAACCAAAAATATCATATGCACCTCTCGTATAATTAACCATGTGCACCTTGACAATGTGAAATTTTGATAATACCATGCATGCAAAATTTATCCCACATGCTTCGAATACACCAAATGCAGCCCAAATAACATTTTCAATTAATTACCACGCTTACCAATCTTGACCAGTAGCAGAAATTATCTTCAATAAACACCATGTCACAAATTCACTTACACATGTCACGCTCCAAAATCAGTGAACAAGCACCAAAGACCATATACTACTTTCTATCTCCTTTTTGATTCACTTGTAGTAATACAAGTACAAATAAGAACCGAATATGGAGCAAACAAATAAGTGAGCACAATGAGATATATGAATGATTATAAAGAATTGATGCAAGCGTAGTATTGGAGACATGAGCGTTAGAAAGCTTAGCGATGGTAATCACAATAAACTAGTAGTGGTTCAAGAAGCTAGCGAGGAACCGATACCTTAGCAAAGGGAAACGAGTAGAATATAGCGGTGGTAACTTTCTTGAAAGCGGTGGAAACGAACTCGTGTGCTTCATTGCTCCTTCGCTGTCACTCTTGGCACCTGTTGTGGTTCTTGTGTCCAAACAGAATTATCGCTTGACCTAGAAGCAGTAGTCACAAGTCACAACTACTTGAACCTTGACAAACGACAGATGCTAGGGTTTTCAGAAACCCTAAATTCCAACATCACATGCTTTGCACAACTTTGTGAAGTTCATGAACGAATCAGAATGAGCAGCTTCTTGTAACGAACATCCAAGCTAGGGCTACATAAAGTTCTAACAGATAAAGAAACTTCAAAACCAACAATCCAAAGCTGCTTTCATCCAGGGTTAGTAGACTCCAAACAAGTATAACCAACTTCCATTGAGAATTTATAACAAGTATGCACGAAATCAAAGAAGTTGAGATCATAAAAACCCAAAAATTCGACCTTGAAAAATTCTGTCAGCAGCCAACTTCGACAGTGAATAACTTTCGCATAAAAGCTCAGATCGACGATCCCTTCGGTGGAAAGTTAGACGAGTATATAGAGAACGTCCGCCAAACATTTCATCAAGATCCAACGGTTAACGAAAAAGTTATGATCGTTACAAAACAGTGCTGCAGAAACATATACGAAAATTTTCAAATTCAAATTTCTTCATCTTTTCGCCATTTTCTTCGAGAAACCTTGTAGATCCTAGATATCAAGAGCCACCCGCTCTGAAACCACATGTTAGAATCGATGCTCGAGGTTGTTTAGACCTTATCTAAGATAATCAGTAAGCACAAATAACAATGAACAATATGTATGCACAGCGGAATAACAAACTTTCATTGTTATTATATCAAGGTTTTCCATCATCATCATGTGTTCTACAAAACACATCTACAACTCCAATCCTAGATGATCAACTCTAAGACGGTTACACAACAGGGATCAATGATCCTTGGGGCTAAACACTACAAGTCGACTCCATCAAAACCCTAGGCACCCATGCATGGGTTTTCCCACACATACACACTTTTGGTGTTTTACATCTTGACACACTAAAACCTAATTCCTTATATCTCTTTATATAATAGAGATACTAGGGTTACAAATGACTACAAGGGACTAGATAATAAATACTTCTTTGCCAAGTAGGTCCCTTGTCTTTCTTTGTCTTCAATAGTCCTTCATCTTTCATGTATTTTGTCTTATCAACTTTAAATATAGTTCCCAACACAATAGCCTCACTCTCGACAATCTAGCCATCAACAAGAAGTAGAGTAGGTTTGGGTGGACTCTCATCAAATTTTATGTTTAATGACTCTTCAACCTTCATTGTTTCTTTATTTAATATGATGTAAGCTTTCCTATTAGGAAAGTAACCTAAAAAGATACCTTTGGTTGACTTAGGATCAAATTTTGTAAGGTAATCTTTAGTGTTAAGTAGAAAACATTTGCTACCAAAGACTCTAAAGTGATTTAGCCAAGTAACTCATATGGAGTTTTTCCTAAAATGGTCTAATTAAGACTCGGTTAAGTATGTACGCTGATGTATCAACGACATTGCACCAAAACGTTTGAGGTATGGATTTCATTTAGCATGGTGCGACTCATTTCTTGTAGGGTTCTATTCTTTCTTTCAACTACCCCATTCGATTGTGGAGTACGAGGAGCCGATAAGTTGTGAGTAATACCATTAGCGTCACAAAAGGCTCCAAATTGCACTTCATTATCGAATTCCTACCATGATCCGTTCTAATAGACACCATAGGACTTCCTAATTGTCTTTGGATTTTCTTACTTAATATTTCAAAGTAATCGAACGTTTCAGCTTTTGTTCTTTAAAAATTTAGTCCATGTGTACCTAGAGTAATCATCCACTATAACCAAAGTGTAGTAGTTTTGATAACATCAAATAGTCTTGAATATTATGTCAATTTCCCGATAATGCTTGTAATTTATAACATTTATATGGATTTACGCTTGTTTTCCATTGTTTTCACTTTCGTGTAAATTACGAGCATTGGAGCTAAAGAGACGCAGAATCGGAGAAATATCAAAAGATTTATCATAGTATGTCGACTTTGAAGAAGTTACGGCGTAACTCATCTCTCATATTACGCCGAACTAAAGCGTGACTCGTAACACTAACTCATCGAAGGTTACTGCATAACTCTCGCCAAAGGCTACGACGTAACTCTCGCCAAAGGCTACGACGTAACTATATTAGGTCAAATGAGGTTCACGTCACCGATAACTACGTCGTAACTATTTCATCAACTACGGTGTAACCAAGTAATATTGAAGACTACGGCAGAACCACTAATAAGGTTATGCCGAACAAAGCAGATCTAGTGCAAAATACGAAGGAATTGATGGTTACTGACAGAATCTCTTATATTAGTTACGCCAGAACCCGGATCCGCCTATAAATACCCCATGAATTCAAAGATTTCTAATCATCCCATTCCACACAACAACCCGAGAACGTGGGAAAAAGCCAAAGGCGGTGCTAGAGGAGCATACGAGTCGTCTCTATGGAGAAATCACTCCTACGATAACCATTAGCATTTTATCTTTCTTTACTTTCGATTAATGTATTTCGTAACTTTGAATATCGAATTGATTTGTATGGTTAATATATGCGGCTAAGCACCTCTTGTCTTGGCCTAGTTATGATTCCTTAATTGTTTGGTTTCATACATTACTTCCCATAATTATTTCTAAGTGTATGCATGTATAGTTTATTGGTAGCTACCCTTATTTCGGTAGTTTTGAATGGCGGTAGAGGCCAATTGCCTCGAGATATGACCAACCGACCCTAGGTGAGCGGATCGAGACTGGAAGGGTAAGATATGACCAATGATGACCCTTTTGGTTGGATCGATGTACTCTAACCAAACTAACTTATATAGCTTGTTAAG
>CM040243.1:71695096-71732500 GCA_022545495.1 Chrysanthemum lavandulifolium
AATCTTATTTCGCTATAGAAATATATGCGAACAATATTAATTAGTCATGCCCGCCCCTTGGCTTAAACTTATAACTAGTATATATATATATATATATATATATATATATATATATATATATATATATATATATATATATATATATATATATATATATATATATATATATATATATATATATATATATATATATAAGTAAATAATTATATGAACCCGTTATTCGATATCAACGCACTTTGAAAGTAAGTAAACTAAAACACATGATAATATCGTTATTTTCATAAATCCATAGGGAACATTTCACTTATGCGTAAGTGTGAACTTTTGATAAATATCAAATTAAGTCGATATAGCGCGTACTTTGAACTTAAAACAATAAGCACTACCCACACACACAATAATGCTCTATTGAATTGTATAATTCAATGCTCTATTGAATGGTATATTTAATACTCTATCATTTTGTCGCGAACCAAAGGTTTATCATATTCTGAGACTTGCCATCTCGTTCTTAGGTTCCGGGTTGGAGCCTCCGCTATATCGTACTTGATCTCATTGTGCTTGTTCATTTCCGCTAAGGTGAGTTCATAGCCTCACTTTTACTTTTATTTACAAACCCCGCGAGGGAGATACATGCTCTAAACTAGAACACAAGATTTTACACACTGTTCGCTACTTGTGAGTGAACACAGATTATGGGAAGTAACGACCCCGTCTTGGTTATCGAAGATAACCGGGCGCACTCATATTGAATTGCATTAGGTAATTGGTTATTACCTCCTCGGGGCAAACTATTACGTACACCAAGAACCTGTATGCAGCTTGAGTATTGGTTGCATGAGCTTAGCGCATAATAATCTCGTGATTTTTTATGATAAGTTTTAGTTTACAATTATCATGTTCATGTTCTTGTGTTCAACTATTTAACTAAAACCTATGGATTTAACTCAACATATTTGCCGACCTTTTTAAGCATAAGTATCTCGTGTAATCATTGAAGATCATATTCATGGCACGGATCGGGCAATGGCAAGACCTTTATTTGTGGTGTAAAACATAACGTTGTCATTTCTTACAAACTCATGATCAATATTTTGGTGTATCATCTAAAACAATTTGGAATATTTTGTAACAAACTATGAGCATTTCTTGAATGATAACCATTTTTCTTAAAACGTCATTAATACAAATAAATCGTGAAACATGTTATTACAAATAAATCGTAAACAATTTGGAATATTTTGTGTTTTGTTGATAACAAATATAATGTTATCTTAAGTACAATTATAAAGATACATGTTATTTTTAAAGCATTTACATATAGCCATTTTAATACAAAAATGTTGTAATTAATTATTTGTTGTAATAGTTTATTAGGATGGGTAAAACCACAACCCATGGACCATAACCCATGGATGATAACCCATACCCAAGATGGCTAGACACAATGTATACTTTAGATACATTGAATCTAAGGAAAACCCATGGACCAACCCATAACCCATGACCCATAACCAAAACCCATGTGCAAAGAGGAGCGTCCCACGGATCCCTAGGATTACACTAGACGGATCCTAAGCCGGAGGATCCGTGAGATCCGGAAACGATGAGAAGAAATTGCCTATAAATAGAGAGCCATTTCTTCATTCTAACTCACCCCTCTTCTTACTAAATCTCTCAAACACTCTCATTCTCTTCTAACATATAGATCACTTGATCTAGAGAGTTGTTATTCTTTCTTTCTATTGTGATTCTCATATAGGTCCTTCTGAAGGCGAGATCACGAGCATTCTCGTAAGTCATCCAAGCAAGGGTCCTTGATTGATTTGTCACTCCATAAGATTTGCATTACGGACTCGATGATTCAGCTTTGTATTGGGAAAAGGTGTAAGCAGCGTTGTGAATGTTCTCCGCCAAGTGAAGGAGTTTGTTGACATAGTGCTTGAACTCCCGAGTAGGTGACTCGGGAGTGGAGTAGGGCAAGGAAGGTGTCCTTGTAGCCGAACCACTATACATCGGTTGTGTCACTTCTATCCATTTGCTTTACTTTATTTACTTGCTTTATCATTAGATCTATACTTTCTCTACATCCATAAGATCTCACATATTAACGAATCTAAAGTTTTTAAAACTAACTTAAAATCGGCAAAACTATTCAACCCCCCCCCCTTCTAGTTTTCCACAATTGGCATCAAGAGCTAACTTTATAAAAGTTTTAAAGTAAAATTGTATTTTAAAACTTTTCGATCACTATGGGTTCGATGAGTGTCTAAATACTCATCATTTTGTACCATCTAAAGCTGCAAAAACATCCGAAACACTCAAATGCATCAAAATGATGAAAATATCACAAATAAGTGTTTTATGTGTTTTAAATGCAAAAATATCAAAATCGGATGAAAAAGCGTATCAAGTTTGCAAAATTGGCGCTTTAGTCCCCAAGTTTCAAAGTTGTCAAAATAATCCTCGGTAAATCAAAATAAAGAAAAATATCATTCAAGGTCCGTGAAATATTCTAAGTTGTCAAAATGGTCCTTGAATGAATCTTTAGGTCAAATGGCGAGAAAAGGTCCTCAACTTTGAAAAAATGGCAAAATTAGTCCTTGGATATTTTAAAATGGAAAATGATCAAATGTTATCCTTGTACTATTAAAGTTTGTCAAGTTTGGTCCTTTTGATAACATTGAAAAAGTTCATTTGGTCCCTCAAGTTTGGCCGAATTACACAAATGGTCCTTGTATTACTACTAAACCAAACCGACCCCTTTAATATCCAACCCCGCCTAATCTTGCAACCCAAGCCCAACCCAATCACTTGACCTTGACCCTTGACCTATACCCACTTGACCCTGCAAAACCCATTGGAACCCCGTGATTATTAATACCAAGTCAATCGGTCAAATCAGCGCTTAAAACCAACCACCTGCGGCATCTCTTCACCATGCACTCAAATCCAATACGAGTCGGTTTTCCACTTTTCAACATTCCACCTGCCTCACCACTTGTTTAACCACCCCCTCCACCTTGGCAATATCCGAAAGACAATTAATGCACAAAAGCTGCCAAAGAAAATTGGCAAAATCTCCACATGGACCTAATATGATGACTTTGATCAATCCAATGGTCAAGATGAGGTGGGAATCACCTCGAGATGTCGACAAGAGTCAAAATATCTTTATAAAGAAAGGAGGAAGCAATGTGGATAGTATCTAGTGTAACTTTTAAAATTTCTTAGTTGTTTCTCTTATTTTAAGCTTTCCAAAGTAAAACTTAGCTTTTAAGCATTTTGTTTAAGTGTTTCAAAGGTATTGTGAATCTTTCTTAATAAGCAATTTCAAATTTTAAGTTCCAATTCAGTTTATGCAATTTTCCTTTCAAAAATCTCATGTTATGTTAATGTTGTTTTTAGTTGTTAATTTGGACTGAATAAGCTCATGTAAGTTCCTAGAAAGCTTATTTAAGCTTTTAGAAACCTTTAAAATCAGTTTAGAAGTCAAACTCAAAATTCACCAAAAATACAAATAAATTAGTAAAAAAATAAAAAATCCATGGTGAATGTTATCAAAGCTGGAGCAGGGTAAATTGTGGATTGCCCTTGGGTTTAGTGCTTATTGGGAAGCTTTAGGTTGTGTTTGTGTGCCTCAGTTTTCAGTTTTGAGCTTGGAAGCCACTTGTAAGCCTATTGTTAAGTTTTGGCATTTCACTGTTTAAGTTAGTCAATAGCTTAAATCTTTGTGATTTTGTGTTTCTTAGTTATATTTGAGTATAATTAAACATTAAAACTTGGTTGCTCTTTCATTTGTAGTTAGTAAAAATCTTACTTTAACAGTTAATTAGCATAATTACCATTTCTTAGTTTAAATGATGTTATTGTTGTTGTTTAGTGTTTATATAGTCTCATTAAGTGATAATATTAAGTCTTAAATCGTTTCATGGCCTTAATCTTTGGAATCATTTGAAAAATCACCAAAACAGTTTTATAAAGATTGTTTGGATTTGCTTTGTTATCGGGTTAGAGGCCATTTGTGTTGTTGTTTGTTGTTATTACGCGTCCTATAAGCATCTAATAACTCAAACATACAAAGAAAACCAGTGGTCATTTGTTAAAAAGTCAAAACATCCTTTGATCTCACCTTGTTCATTAACTGTTGAATTTTCATGATTCATGATCTTGTTTTCTAGCTTATAAGTTGATAAGATTGATCAAATCAGTCTTAACACACCTTAATACAACTTAATCAGTCCATAGAATTGATTCAAAGTTCATAATAGTCAACTTAGATCATTTCTTTTAAAAGTCAAAATTTCAATATAGTCGTTTTTGAATAAAATGGATAATTTTATATAGGACATAATATTAAGAGTTAGGATATAAGCTTTTGGGATATTAAACTTTAGCTGCTCATCTTAATTAGAAAAATATAAGTTTACTTTTAATTAGTTTATTAAGTGCTTATTTCTTAGTTTATTTTGAGTCCTTATTTGAAAAATTGTCCTGTGCACCAGTTGTACAAGCTTATTCTCAAGCTCTCACAAAGCTCATTATTGGGTATTAGCTTGTGTACATTAGCTTTTTGAGAAGCTCACCTAGCCATCTCAAAAGTCCAGTGCTTATTTCTCCATTTATAGTTTATTTAATAGGGCTGCACTTATCTTTTATTTTTGTCCAAATTTCAAGATCAATCGACCAAATTTTGTCGAGAAAAGGAACTGTAGCTTTTCATAAGCTTGTAAAAAGCTTATTAGTGGACCTTAGTTTGTGAACTTGGACTTTTGGATAGACCACCAACCCGACTTGATACTCAGTGCTTATTTTGAGCTTAGAAGCTTTTGCCCCTAGCTTAATTTGGCTTACAAAAAGTGTACAAGTCTGCTTTGGTTAAGAGGATAGCCAAAGTGCTTATTTGCTTATTTCTAGCTTTTCAGTGTAAACCTTTGTGCTTTTTAGCTTCATCTCAGTTCATTTAGCTTATTTGCATCTTATTCTATCTTTGTTTTCAATCGAGAAGTTTCTTTGAGCTTAATCTATTCAAAATAAGCTCTTAAGCTCAATTGTTGAAATAATAAGCTCAAACCGAGCTTATTAGTTGTTTTGTAAAAAGTTGTAGTTATAAATTTTGCTTATCTAAGTGTACTTAATAAGTTTGTAAAAGAAAAGTTCAAAAAATAAAGTTTGCAAAAAGTCGAGCTGGGATTCAACTCGCCACCCAATCACCACACACACACCTCACCAACCCGCCTGGGTCTTTTCGCTTTTCTTTGACTATCTAATACTTAACCCTTGTTTTCTTTTAAGCTTATACGAGCTTATTAGCTTATTTACTGACTTATTAAAACTAGCTTTTCAACTTTTGTATTTTCTTAACTTTGTATTAGTATAAAGTAATTTATAAAAGTTTTGATTTTCTTAACTTTGTATTAGTATAAAGTAATTAGTGTAAAATAGTAATCAATCCCCCACACTAAGATATTGCTAGTCCCTAGCAATGATTTGAGAAAATTAATGGATTTCATCTCTTTACCAAAAGCCATTACTTCGGAGTAGCCAATAGTTTTAGTTCAAGTAAGAACCTTGGTACAATGATAACCAAATGATTTTGAGCAAATCATAAGTCAGAACGGATTTGATTTGTCTTTACCGTGCCGCTTTGCTTCGGACTAGCCAACTCTTAGATAAATTATCAATATTATCTTTGGTGAGTAGATTACCAATTATGGATTTTCAACCGCTTTTACCACAAGCCATAAACTTGCGGGCTAGCCAACTCTTCACTTTTAAGGATATGGCGAATAACGCCATACAATTTTGGGCAAATTGCAAGCCATAAACGGATTTGAGATATCTTTACCAAGAGCCGTTGCTCTCGGATTAGCCAATCCTTATGTGGGTTAGACATGGCGGATCGATTACCATTTGCCGAGTAAGTGAAAACACTTACTCCAAAAAAAATTTTGGGCAAAACGGGAATTGGGAGGAATAATTACATGATAAAATTCGTGAGAATTCCCCCACACTTAGAAATGAATATTGCCCTCAATATTCAAAGTACCGCGGTTATGCCGAAACATAGAACATAAAAGGGAAATATTACGCCATTATTTTATTTTTATATACAACAATGGGCAACTCCCCACACTAGGGTGGTAGAAAAGGGTAAGAAGATGTAAACACGGGTGAAAACCCATATGGTGTGTAGCATCGTTTTTGATTCCCGAGTCACTAGCTTGACTCGATCCCCGCATTCATTGGTTCATGGGGAAAGTTTGTAGATCCGGACAATCACGTGTGGAATGTCCTCTCCAAAGTAATGCTTTAATCGATGATCATTTACTTTAAAATTTGGACCATCGTGTTGAGATAACTCAATGGTGCCATAAGGATAAACCTTAGCAATAGTAAATGGACCGCACTAACGGACTTGAGCTTTCCCGAGAAAATCTTCAATCTAGAATTGAAAAAAGGACTCGATCACCCACGTTGAAAATGCGGTTCTTGATTTTAGAGTCATGAATCTTCTTTGTCTTTTGTTTGTAGATCAAAGAGTTCTCGTATGCTTGATCACGGAGTTCATTTAGTTCATTCATTTGAACTTTTCGTGATCACCACCGTCTGAATATCGAATTGGCATGTTTCAAGGCCCAAGATGCCTTGTGCTCAAGCTCAATCGAAGACGACATGCCTTCCGTACACTAGCTTGTATGGAGTACACCCGATGGGTGTTTTGTAAGTCGCACGGAAGGCCCGTGAGCGCCATCCGCTTTATCCGACCAGAGGCACGATTTTCGCCACCGTCCTTTCTAGAATTCTTTTAATACCACGGTTGGAGACTTCCACCGCCCACTTGTTTGTGGGTGGTATGCGAGAGAGGCGGTGGTAACACCATACTTTTGCATGACACGATCAAATTGGTCATTGCGTAAATTTGTACCACGATCACCGATTATAGCTCATGGAGTTCCAAACCTAGCAAAAGAGATTTCAAAATTTCACAACTACTCGGGCATCATTGGTAGGTAAAGCTTTCGCTTCAACCCATTTTGACAAATAGTCAACACCACGAGTATGTATTTGTTTCGAGATGATGGAAATGGCCCCATAAAGTCAATTCCCGGATGTCAAAGATCTCACAAACTTGAATGGCATTTTGTGGCATTTCATTTCTTTGAGAGATATTTCCATGACGCTGACAAGCGTCACGTGTTTTGACAAAATCGTGGGATCCTTATAAATTGTGGGCCAATAAAACCCGAAATCAAACACCTTTTGGCAAGTAGTTTGACTATGATGGCCCCAGTGGGTCCAAAGATGGCAAGCTTTGAGAATGTCAAGAGCTTCTTGTCCATAAACACACCGCCGGATGACTTGATCCGCATGATTTTGAATAAGTAGGGTCGTCCCGAAGTAATGTTTAACATCCTTGAAGAATTTGTTCTTCCGTTGGGTCGACATCCTTTCACTATGAAGTTACCCGCATGGTAATTTGTGAAGTCAAGAAACCATGGGGTAGAAGAGTTTCCACGAAAAGAAACCGCATTGAGTGTCTCGAGAGGAAATGTTTCATTTATTTCCTTTTCTCGAAAACATCTTGGTGAGGGTTTTCTAAACGGACAGATGATCGCACTGTGTTCTCGGCTCCTTTTTATCACGATAATGATATCAAATTCTCGGAGGAGGAGAACCCAACGAGCAATCTCGCTTTGCATCTTGTTTTGCAAAGAGATATTTGAGATCCGAATGATCCGTATACACCACACATTTGGTCAAGATTAAGTACGGTTAAATTTCTCAAACGCATACACCACGCTAATAGCTCTTTTTCGTGGTAGTGTAATGAGTTTGAGCTTCACCATAGTTTTACTTATGTAGTGGATAGGTGAAAATGCTTGGATCTACGCTGCCCTAGGACCGCACCGATAGCAAAATCACTTGCATCGCACATGAGCTCAAAAGGCAAGTCCCACGGGAGCAACAAGAATGGGTGCTTCAAGAAGATTTTTCTTTAATGTTTCAAAAGCTTCGATGCACTCGTGTGAGAAGATAAAAGGAGCATCTTTTCAAGAAGATGAGTCATAGGTCAAGCGATTTTAGAAAAATCTTGTATGAATCATGATAGAAACCGCATGACCTAAAAACTCCTAATACCTTTGACGGTAGTAGGATGAGGCAATTTAGCAATAACATCGACTTTTGCTCTATCTACCTCAATCCCATTTTTTGAAATTTTATAGCCAAGGACTATGCCTTCTTTGACCATAAAGTGGCTTTTCTCCAAATTTAGACAAAGATTGGTGTCTTCACACCTTTGAAGCATTTTTTCTAAATGGGAGAGACATGTTTGAAATGAATCCCCAATGACCGAGAAATCATCCATAAACACCTCCATTGTTTCCCTGATCATGTCGTGGAAAATGGCCATCATACATCGTTGGAACGTGCCAGGAGCGTTACATAAGCCAAAAGGCATACGTCTGTAGGCAAAAGTTCCGTATGGGCAGGTGAATGTAGTCTTTTCTTGATCCTTTGGATCAATGGGGATCTGAAAGTACCCGAGAAACCATCAAGGAAACAATAGTATTCATTCCCCGATAATCTCTCAAGCATTTGGTCCATTAAGGGTAGAGGAAAATGGTCTTTACGAGTGGCATCATTCAACTTACGATAGTCAATGCACACACGCCATCCCGTAACCAATCGAGTTGAATTAACTCGCTTTCTTCATTTGTGACAACAGCTTATGCCACCCTTTAGGAACACAATGAATTGGGCTAACCTAAGGACTATCTCGAGATCGGGTAAATCAATCCTCGCATCAAGAAGTTTGATAACCTCTGCTTGATAACATCATGGATTTTTGGATTTACTCTTCTCGATGTTGAACTCGTTTTGAAGTCATCCTCCATTAAGATTTTGTGTTGATACCCTTGATATGTCGGAGAGTTTCCAAGCAATTGCTTGCTTGTGTGACTTCAAGATCTTTATGAGAGCGACTTTTCATCTTTACTCAAATCTTGAGCAATAATGACGGTAATTTATTATCACCTTCAAGAAATGCATACTCGAGATGAGGCGGTAAGTCCTTAAGTTCGACTTGAGAAATTCTTCGCTTTTCTCAACCGACTTAACTTCCTTGTTATGAATTTCGACGGAGGAGTGATGATGGATCATCATTAAGCAACTTCTCAATGAGAAGTATGTCCCCTCAATGTTGATGGGAGCGTGATCAATTTCCCATGGAATGTAATCACTAGACAAGTAGGCTTCAATCTCTTCCAAGATGAAGTCACTTTCCTCAAAAGGAGTGAGAGAAGGAGTAGAATTGGCAATGATGGGTTGAGATGAATGAGTGAGATTATCACCAAGAATTATGATCATAACCAAGAACTTCTTGAGAGTATTCTTCGAAGCAACATCAATGATATCTATTCGTTAACCGATTCGAATCATAGTTTGCGGAGTACCTCAAGTTTGATCAAGGTTAAAGGTGACAACTTCATTAACAACACGTAATGTGATTTCTTGCTCAAATACATCAATGAGAGCACGCCACGCTCGTGAACCTCGTCCAACAATGAGAGGAACCCGATGATCGGCATCAAAATCAACAACCACAAAGTCACCGGAAAATGGAACTTTCCTACTTTCACAAATACGCCTCGGCAATGCCAAGAGGACGGATATTGTACGATCCGCAAGCTCGAGAGTCATGCATGTAGGAGTAAGTTCCGGAAGAGAAAGTTTCTTCCACATCGAATAAGGCATCGATTGATGCTTGCACCAAGATCTGCTAAGGCAAAGCATTCAACCATTCCCGAAATACACAAGGTAAGAGAAATTTTCCGTGATCTCCAAGCTTTTCCGAAGCTTCTTCAGATAGTCGCAGAGCGCTTCTCGCTCGAGGAGTTTTAGCCATTTCAAACAAATTTTTCCTTGTTGCTTAACATGTGTTTGAGAGTTGATGCCAACTTGGGCATCAAGATGATAGCATCCACAAAGCTTATGTCAAAATGTAGTTCTTGGAAAATTTGAAAAATTTGTCCATTTGATGACCGGCTTTTTCGTGAGCTTTTGCTCATTCAAACGTGATGGGTAAGGAATAGAAGATTTGGATTTCGTTTTCAACGGAGCTACTGTGTGGTTCAAAAACAACTCTGGATTGGATTTAGGTTTCGGACAACTTGAGGATGGACATCATTGGTACCTCCGTTATTAGTAGGAAGTTCCTTGTCCTTTGTTGCCTCGTGTTCACTTTCCACTACCTTCGGAGAGAAGAAGAAGAGGTAGTAGGAATAGCGGGTCCATTGTATGAAACACCACTTGGTTGTGATCGCTTTGCATCGCCCCGGGTTAGCGATCGTGTTGCTCGAAAGTTTTCCCGAGCCCGAGGTTGATCATTTAAAGACTTCTTGAGATCGCGATATGATCGACCAACAACCTGCTCATTTCATCTTGAGATTTCATGAATTGTTTCAATAACTCATCGATGATGGTCCAATGGAACAATGGCTTGAGTTTGATTAGGAAAATTCGCCTCTAATGTTCGGATTAGGCCTTGATTTTGAAAATTTCCTTGATTAGGATTCATATTCCCATGAAATTGATTCCCTCGATTGAAATTGTTTTGATTAGGGTTTTTGATGTTGGAAACCTTGATTGGGTCCAGATAGAAATTACCTTGGTTTTGATAACCTTGGTTCATTCTAGGTTGGTTCGATTCTCGCTCAGTATGTTAGGATTCTCGTTAAACCGGTGGTGCCTTATAAGTATTAGCACGGTAGTTTGGTTCATTTTGAGGACTGTATTGATTACCTCCCGATGTGAAGTACCGCTATAGCATTGGCTTCAAACGGACTACCATCGGTGGCGATGACAGTTGTAGTATGCATGAGGACCACCACAAGTAACACAAACTTCAACTTTCTTCACTTCACCATGTGATGGTGTTTGAGTGAAAGTGACTTTCTTTGGTTAGCAAGAACCAAATCCCGAACAATATCCGTAAGTTTGTCAATCTTAGCATCGGTGCTAGATGTACTCATAGGAGATGAAGTAGAAGGTCCAAGATTAGATCGAGTCCGATATGTCTTTGTGCGGAAAGGGCGGACTGGACTTGTTTTCAATGATTTGCAAGGCTTCTTTGTGGTCTTGCTAAGGAAATTACCTCCGCGGAGGCATTTAGAGAGTCTTGGTCACTTGTCTCGCACCATTGTAGAAAGTATCCATTTGCATTAACTCGGTAAAACCATGATGCGACACTTGGAGCAATTCTTTATAACGATCCCATGCCTCCCGAATGATTCATCAAATCTTTGAGAAAATTTCATTATCTCATTCTTCGACTTGTAGTTCGGGATGGAGGATAGAATTGCTAATCTAACTTGGTGACTAGATCTTCCCATGTCTCAATGGAACGAGGGGTTGTTTCTCAAGCCAATTCCGGCTTGTCCCTTTAGAGAAATGGGAATGTAAGAAGCTTAATTGCTTCATGTGGGACATTCTTGTATTTGATGGTAGATGCAATCTTGTTAAACCATCGAATGTGTGCATGAGGATCATCCCGCCAAAACCATAGAATTGGCTTTGGGTTACAAGATTAAGCAACCCGGTTTTTAGCTCAAAGGTATCACCATGATGGTCGGGACAATAATGGCATCTCCGTAACCCTCGATGGTTGCTTGGAGAAGCTCATTCATAGGCTTATCTTATGCCATTTCGACGGGGGTGGTGGTGGTAGACGCCTCACCACGGTGAAGGAGCGTAACGTCCTCACGCTCACGAGGAATATTTGCAAGCTCGTAAAGTGGACTTGTAGAATCGAAGAACGAAAAGCATGCACTAAGTATAAAAATCGCCAAAACAAATGCGAGGCAAAACGACAAGTGAACTTAACCAATAATCACAAATGAAATGGCTTTTTGAAAAAGGTACACCAAATCACAAGGACACAAAGGCAAGTTTTAAATCATTGTTCGAACTTATTATGGTCACACCCCGCTAGTAGGTGTACCGCCTTGATTTGCGGTGGTTGATTTTATGTATTTAAGTACCACCGAAAAGACGAGGTATGGATTTGTGCCGATGGTTTAAAAACTTTTGGAAAATATTTTTGGTATCGCCTCGCTTAACCAAATCGTATCTCTTTAAGAATCACCTTAAAGGAAACACAAGCTAGAAAACGTTACGATTGTTTTGTTGTTTTATATTTTTTGGTGTTTTAACACTTTAGGAAAAGTGTTAATGAACTTTTTATTTATATTAACTTTACAAAAACCTGCTTACAAACGATGGTATATGTGCAAGTACGGGTCCGAAATCGCTTAAAACACGCTATACTGACCTCCAAGCAATGGCGCTAAAATTTGATTGGCTTCCAAACAAATAAGTTTAATCACACAAGCTAACCACTTGTGAATGGTCAACCGTAATAAACTTAAAACAAATTTCGAAACAAATGCAATTAAGATCGAGAGAATATAGTGGATTCTCGGGTCGTTAAGTCCCACGGAGGATGAATGGTGTTTAACACGACAGATGTCGAATAATCACTAAGGATAGTGATCAAGAAGGATTTTGGAATATTTATAACTAAAGAAAAGTTTATAAATTACAGGGGCTTAAATGCAAATTAAAGAAAATTAAAAGCTAAAATATATTAAATAAATGCTATCACTATTTTACAATGATGTTTTCTTGATTTATAAAATAAAATAACTTAAATAAACTATTTTAATTAAAACGTAAACTTAAATTACCTAAAACGTGATTTAAAATGAAACGAGCGTTATTTATGAAAATTACGCGAATACAAGCAAAAAAACGTAAAATTTATGAAATAAAAGTCCTACGAATGTAAAAACAATTTTCTTACTTACTATATGACAAAATAAAATTTTAGAGAAAAGATTTATATTTTTTTTACTTTTATATTTTTTATTATGAATTAAATACTATTTTAGACTAAATAAATGATTAAAAATACTAAAACTATTAAGAAAAATCGAAACTTTTTATAAATTACTTTATACTAATACAAAGTTAAGAAAATACAAAAGTTGAAAAGCTAGATTAAATAAGTTTAAAATAAGCTAATAAGCTCGTATAAGCTTAAATTGGAAAGAAGGGTATATATTAAATAATGCAAAGAAAATGTAAAAAAGACCCAAGGGCGAGTGGTAGTGTGTGTGTGTGGTGAGTCAGGGTGGCGGTTCAATCCCAAGACTGCCTTTTGTAAACTATTTTTTTGGAATTTTCTTTTACAAACTAATTAAGCACTATGAAATAAGCAATTTTTATAACTACAACTTTTTATGAAAACTGCTAATAAGCTCAGAATAAGCCTAAGTATCTCAACAGTTAAGCTAAAATTGGAAATAAGCACAAGATTTAAGCTAAATGATTTAAAAGCTACTCAATAAGCAAAATGAAAATGGAAATAAGTTAAATCGATAATAAGCTAGTTTGATAACCGAAAAGCAAATTAACTTAAAATAAGCACAAAACAAACTCAAATAAGCACTTAAATGAACTGCACAGTGACACTTTCTCGGTTTTACTAGGCACCTTTAAGTCGATTTTAAGCATCAAATAAGCTAGAAAATGAAAAAGGTCTTTGAACTAACAAGTTGACCAACTCGACTTTCCAAAAGCTAAAGCTCAAGGTTTGGCTTCCATTAATAAGCTTGTGACAAGCTTGAAAAAACCGAAAACCATCGACTAGCTTGTGTACACAAGAAATGGACAAGATAAAAACACTTAGCAAGCTTATTAATTAAGCTAGAGATTGAAAAATAAGAATTGGAACCTTGAGACAGCTAGGTGAGCTTCTCAAAAGCTAAAGTGCACAAGCTAGGTCTCACTAATAAGCTCTCGAGAGCTTGTGAAAGTGATAGGCTCAACTGCATGTGGCATGATTTTCATACTAGGACTAAAAGAAGCTAAGTAATAAGCACTTTATAAGTCGATTAAAAGTGAACTATTATTTTCTAATTTAGTTAAGCAACTAAATTTTACTATCCAAAAAGCTCAAGTATTGAAAACTAATATTAAGCCCTATATAAAATATTCTATTTTATTCAAAACCACTATTTTGAAATTTTGACTTTTAAGTTGCACTATAAAGTTGACTAAAATGAACTTTGATTGATCCCGACTTCTAAATATGTTATATTAAGCTATTATGAGACTGAATTATGCTATATAAACAACTTTCAAACCAGTTTGCATGATTATACAATCTAGAAATCAAACAGAGAATAGACAAGGTATGATCAAAAGCTATTTTGACTTTCAATGAAGTAAGCACTGGCTTTTATTGTTTGTTTGAGTTATTATGAACCAATGAGACATAAAACAATAATAAGCAATAACACAAACACTCTTTTAAAACAGTTAGACTAGCAAATCCAAACACCCTTTCAAGTGACTGTTTTGAAGCTTTTCAATTGATTCCAAAGATCAAGACCATGAAATTGATTGCAAACCTTATATAATCATTTATTAAAGCTAAATAAGCATTAAACAATAATGCTAACAACATGAAACTAAGAAATCCTACTTATGCTGTTTTAACTGTTTAAAATAAAATTTCTAATAACTACAATTTAAGAAGAACAAGCTAACTATTATATTGTTTAATTATGCTTAATTATGACTAATGAACATGTAAACACACAGATTCAAGCTAATTACCAACTTAAATAGTGAAATACCAAAATGGATCAAAAGAGCTTACAAGTGGTTTCCAAGCTCAAACTGAGAACTGAGGTATACAAACACAACCTAAAGCTTCCCAATAAGCACTAAACCCAAGGCAATCCAGAATTCACCTTGCTCCTTGCATCTTTCTTCATTTCTTATGATTTTTGATTTATGACTGATTTTTCTTGATTTTTATGAATTATTGCTTTTTGCTTCTAAACTGATTTTAATGGATTTCTAATAGCTTAGATAAGCTATATAGGAGCTTATGTGGTCTACTCAGTCCTTAATAACAACAAACAACAACATTTGATTAATCATGAGGTTTTGATCTTGAAAATGCATAAACTGAAAACAGAACTTGAAACTTGAAATTGATAATTAAAAAAGGTTTATAATACACTGAAAACTTGAAATACAAAGCTTGAAAGCTAAAGCATATACTGGAATTTAATTTTAAGCTAAAACGACATAAGCTAAATTACAATTATTCTAGATATTTCACTCCTCTGCTTCTCCTCTTTCTTTATAGCCTTGAGATACTCCCCACATGTCTCTGAATCTTTCCCACTTCAAATCTCAGCCATTGAATGAGTCAAACTCATCTTATCCGCTTAAATGACTTTTGGCGCCAAAAGTGTACATGGTTGCTTGAGACAGCCAGAGTAATTAAAGAACTTTGTGTGTTGTGGAGGTGGAGGGGCAGCTTTAGATAGTAGGTATGGGTTTAGGGGTGATTTGGAAAGCAAAACAGGGATGTGAGGGTAACAAAGAACCGCTAATGGTGGGAAGCATTTATTGCAAGGTAGGCTAATGAGAGGAGGGGAATGAGCCGGAGAGAGTGGGTAGTGAGGTGAGGTGGAGGTAACAGTGGAAAACAACTCGTATTGGGATTCACCATGGAGAAGGAGATGAACAGTGAGGTCGTTGGGCGCTTTGACTTGTTTTGACCAGATATTATAAGGGGGGTCCAAATGGGGGTCAAGGTGTATTAAGGGTCTTTGGTTTGGTTGGGTTTAGAATACTAAAAGGGTCCTAATGGTTTGTTAAATACATAAGGACCAATGTTGTAAATTATCCAAATATGAGGGGCTGAACCTGTCCATTTTCCAAAGGTATAATAAGGACCATTCCTGCCATACTTTAATAGTACAAGGACCAATATGCATAAAATTCCATTTTTAATAAATCCAAGGACTATTTTTGACAATTTTAAAAGTTTAGGGACCTAAGTTGTAATTT
This sequence comes from Chrysanthemum lavandulifolium, assembly GCA_022545495.1. Classification (NCBI taxonomy): domain Eukaryota; kingdom Viridiplantae; phylum Streptophyta; class Magnoliopsida; order Asterales; family Asteraceae; genus Chrysanthemum; species Chrysanthemum lavandulifolium. The sequence goes on from CM040243.1 coordinate 71,711,033, forward strand.
TGCCAAAGATTTATTCAAATACCATTTTGACAACTTAGAATATTTCGTGGACCTTGAATAACATTTTTCTTTATTTTGATTTACCAGTGGACTATTTTTGACAACTTTTGAAACTTGGGGACTAAACCGCCAATTATGCAAACTTGATATGTTTTTCACCGATTTTGATATTTTGCATTTAAAACACATAAAACACTTGTTTGTGATATTTTATCATTTTGATGCATTTCGAGTGTTTTCAGATGTTTTGGCATTCTAAACAAGACAAAATGATGAGTATTTAGACACTCATCAATCGAGTTCGAAGAATGCCATGCGGGACCATCTCGAGGACATCACGGTGTAAATGTCATGGCACGAAAGGTTTTGATGTCGGGTTCTATTGGCCGCTATTTTTCGAGACTTTAAGAGATTAGTTCAAACGCTGATGCATGCCAACGATCGGAAACATCTCGCGGGCGGATGAATCACCTCTAATTATATCCAAGTCTGCTAAGTATTCGATGTTTGGGGTATAGACTTCATGGGACCTTTTCCATCATCCGGAGGAAATGAATACATTTTCGTAGCTATTGATTATGTATCCAAATGGGTAGAGGCTCAAGCTCTTAGAACTAATGATGCGAGGGTAGTTATTCATTTTCTTAAAAGCTCTTCGCACGATTCGGGATTCCCAAGGCGTTGATCGCTGATAGAGGAACCCACTTTGCAATGCTCAAATGGAGAAGGTAATGAAGAAGTATGGCGTGCTCCACATAGATTTTATACCGCATATCATCCTCCGACGAATGGACAAGTAGAAAATACAAATAGGCATCAAGCGGATACTTGAAAGAACGGTCCACCAGAATAGAAAAGATTGGGCATTCAAACTGGATGAGGCACTCTGGGCATTTAGAACTGCTTACAAAACACCTCTCGGGACAACCCCTTTTCGCTTAGTATATGAGAAAGCGTGCCACATCCCTATTGAACTTGAGCAAAAAGCATATTGGGCACTTAAGGCCTGTAATATGGATTATTCTGAAGCAGGGTCAAATAGGTTCTTACAGCTTCAAGAGCAAAGAAATGGCATGACCAATGAATAAAGAATCCTAAAGAGTTTTTGGAAGGAGATAAGGTGCTCTTGTATAATTCAAGACTAAGGTTATTTCCGGGAAAACTCAAATCGAGATGGTATGGACCTTTTTCAGTAAAGAAGCATATGAGCACTGGAGCGGTGGTGCTACTAGACCACGATGGGAGGGAATTTACCGTAAATGGAAAACGTGTGAAACATTATCAGTTGGATAATAATGACATGGTGAACGATGAAGATATTGTTTTAGAAGAAGGTGACGGTAATGAAGTCACGTAAGGGCACGACTACGAGTCTAGCTACAAGACTCATAAATAAAGAAAAGCGCTTCGTGGGAGGCAACCCATGCTTAATTGTTTGCTTGTTAGTGTTATATATCTTTTATTGATTGTTTATTCTCATGTTTAAATTTGTAAAATGCTTTATTTTGTTTTTAACCTCGCCTTAATTGCATATAAATGTATTTTACATAAATGATAAGTGCGTGGAGGATTACACACGCCAAAAGAAACGTAAACATGAGAATAGCAATTAATTAAAAGATATATATGTGTTTGTTCGAGTCAAATGCTTGTATCGAGTCATAATGGATGTTTTGCGTAAATTTTTCCGATTCTAAAGATATAAATTTTCCGAATTTTTTCGTAAAATCGCACCGCTTTTTGTCGATAACCGACGGCGTCAGATCGCAACTCGACGGCGCCAGAAGGAGTAAAACAACAGATTACCTTTTTCTCGTTTTCTGAGCTAACTATAAAATTTTGGAATTTTCCAAGTCTTAATTTTCCAGAAATTCTGTAAACATCCATTTCACAAGCATTATATCCTAGTTTAGTAAAGTCTTATATATATTATTACCGCCTATTTTACGCGAAGGTTTCGTCTGTTTTCTTCAAGTGTGCAGGTTTTATTTATCAAGAAAAAGAAACAAAAGATTGGAAGGAGCTTTTCACGCATACATTTTTCTTGGAAAGGATTTAACCACTACTTCACACACGGATCCTACCGAGCTAATCAGGGGAGTATTAGTTTCTTTCGTTTTTAATTACCTTCCATTATCATAACTTTGATACTTTGGGGAACATTGGAGACAATGTTCAGTTTAAGTGTAGGAAGGGAAAACAAAACGGGAACTTCAAACTATGCTTATCCTTGATTATTTGCATTGTCCAATTGTAATTGTGTAATAAACCATGAGAAAATGTCGGTTAGGTAATTTTGGCACCAAATTTAAAATTTTCATGGCATATAGGATTGGGCCATTAGTCTTAACAAAAGCGCCTCACGGATAGGAAGTTGCATGACTAGCACAAAACCCTATACCACCCAAATTCCACCCAAAATGTGAGGATCGCCTTAGATTAGTAGGAATTAAAGCATTCATCTTTAATGCTTAGAGTCTGAACCGGTAGTATAATAGATTTAGAACTTGTTTTGTGATGCATCCCGAGATCGCTAGTAAGACTACACTTGTGTAGTTAGGAATAACTAAATGATAAGAGGCATTGGGATAACCCTTGTTTGATACCGTAATATAATTACTTCTTCCACATCGGTTGAGTAATTCCCCACACCTTTGCGTTGTACTCATCTTTAGTACACAATACCCTAGTTAACCCCTCGAGCCTATCCTTTTCGCGGTTCTCGTGATGTTTCGGTTTTTCCGAATATCAATGAAGAGCATTGTTTACACCCCACCCCAAATGTACACCCAAATCGCCTTAGCTTACCTTGTATGAACTCACTTTAGTGCATTATTATTATCACCCCAAACCCTTAGTTCAATTATCTTCTTGCTTGCATGAGTTGCTAAGTCGAGTCATATCCTTTGTACACGCTTTGGGACGATTGGGACTCATGGGAAAAGTTAAAGTTTATGAAATGACCGGAAGGGAACGTTAAATTCCTTTATTTGCGTAATAACGTAACCCAAGTGTTTTGATCTTTTCAATTCGGGTCAAATTAGTGTTAGAGTAATAAAACTCAAGTGTAGGGATGTGCCTACAAATCCCTATCATTTTGATGTTACCGTAGAGGATGGTAGAGTAAAAGTGTATGAAAAAAAAAGGGCTACCATTCTACATCTATCTTTAAATTTATGTTTTTGTGTTTTAGTTATCTAGAGTTTAGAGTGTCGAGTCTTGGCTTAGCAACGCCATTCTTTGTATGCTTGTAACATAAGAGATTTTGACTTGCCACCACTAAATAGCCTATCCCACCAAACCCTTTGTTTCCCTACCGTAAGCCTAACATTACAACCCTTTAAAGACCTCTTTGATAGTCTTTCCTAGGTGCTTACGCCAAAGCGATGGAGGTTTGATCTATTCTCAAGCCTATGGTAATCTATGTACTAGGACCGGTTAATGAGTGTTTATCTTCCATTTCCAACTTGTTTATTTCATATACACCCGAGAGATGCGAGTATCCAAACACCCCATGTGAGGTGCTAGTATGTACTTCCGTGCTTGTTATGACTTTTATGGGCTTATATGTGTTGTGGACTGTTTTAAACCAATGCTTTATGACCCCTAACTTATAAATTAATTGGCTAAAAGCACATTTGCTTGAGGACAAGCAAATACCAAGTGTAGGGATATTTGATAAGGTTTTAAATGTACCTTTTGAGGGTCGTTTAAGCCCTTATTTGATCACTTTTGTATCCGTTATTACTTAATATTGTTCCTTTTCACTTTTAGGTCTCTTGAAGACAAATTGTTGGAATGGTACTTATTTGGACGAAAAGGCGCGATATACAAGAAAATGGCCAAAGTCAAGAATCGAGACACTCAAGTCGCTAAATTACAAGGGACGGCGCCATCGCTTAATCGCGACGCCGCCGAGCACTTCGTGACGGCTCGAAACCAAATTTATTATTTTCAAGTGACGGTGTCGCTTTAAAAGAATAGGTCGTCGCAACTCGCACGGCCTAGATTTGATCCGCACGGCGCCGAAGTCAAGAGGACGGCGTCACAAGCACAAGGTGACGCCGCAAGACTAACGCGCCAAGACGAAACCCTAATGACGGCGATCCGACGGCGCCACAAATCATAAGGTGACGCCGTCGCATATGTAATCTTATTTATAGAATCCGAATTTTCGCTTTTAGTGTGTAGTCTTTTGGAGTAAAACCTAAACCGAACCAAGGTGTCTTGTATAGTATTTTAGGGTTTCAAACCCTATCTTACATCAAGATAAGTGTTTTACTTCATTAATTTAATTATGTCTTTAATTATTTGTGTGTATGCTTGCATGTTCTCCATGACCGGCTAATTTACTTGTGTGTTTGCTTAGGAATATGAAACTTGATTATTGAATATTTATTGGTTGTCTCTTATCTTAATTGTTAATGATCTAGTAATGCGATAGGTCATTCGTTGTGTAATTAATGCTTGATTAATCTTTGTAAACCTTGGACTATAACACTTAGAGCGCTTGTAGGCTAAACCATGCAAAGAGTGCCTTAGAGTAAGAGTTTATAATTCCTAGAGGTTTTTGTATACGAGACCCTTTGGTAAGTTCAAAGAGTTAGGGACAAACGCATACCCTACGACCTTAGACACACAACGCAATTAAGAATAAGGACGTGACAATTCAACCATCAATAGAAAATAATTAAGGAGTAATAAAACCTAGGTAAACACATCTTTAAACTATCATACGAGCACACAATGATTAGACATAGACTACATACACCTTAGATTAGATAATTAGATAAGTAGAGTAATCGGTAGAAATACCAACCCCCAAATCCAAACTCCGAGATCCGTACCTTTCCATTTTCTAAAAAAAACATAAAAAGATAAAAAAATAATTTTCCTCAACCCCAACCTTAGCGTAGTAACTTCTCACTAGCATTCCTATTCCCCTAGAGAACGATATCAATACATGTGGCTTACCCTAATACTACACTACACCGATTAGGTTCACTGCCTAGGGTGGTATAAAACTTGCTCGAAGAAAAGGAAGTTCCTTTGACCCCGAACGACGCGTGTAGCGTTATCAAGCAAGTATACAACTGCTAAGGAACTGTTTGAAGAGATTTGCTCAGTGTTTGGTGGTAATGATGCTACAAAGAAGACACAAAAGACATTGTTGAAGCAAAGTTATGAAAAATTTTCTGCTTCAAGTAATGACTCACTTGATAGCATTTTCACCAAACTTTAGAAGATTGTTACACAACTGACTATGATTGGCATTGAGGTAGAAAAGGAAGACCTCAATTTGAAGTTTCTAAGAAGTTTGCCTTCAGAGTTTCAAACCAATGTTACTGTCTGGGAAAACAAATCAGACATAGAAACAATGAAGCTCAATGACCTTTACAACAACTTCAAACTTATTGAGCAAAGGTTGAAGAAGGCAGGAAACTTGGTACAAGCTCTAGTAGCTTGGCATTGTTGTCAACCTCTGACAAGTGATGATGATTCAAGATGACAATGATGATGAAGTTGCCATTGTTTGGTTCTAAAGTTACCACCGTGAGGTCAAAGAAGAAGGTTGCTAGTATTGAGATCCTACCTTTATGCTTTCATATCCACACAAGTTGATGGCTCTGTCTTAACTCATGAAGACATAGAGCAAATTGATGAAGATGACTTGGAAGAGATGGATATAAAATGGCGATAGCTATTCTTAGCATGAGGGCTAGGAAATTCTACAAGAAGACGGCAAGCCTATTCACATCAATGGTGATAAACCGCAGTTTTGATAAGAAGAAAGTGGAGTGCTTTAATCGCCACAAGTTTGGACATTTTGCTAGAGAATGCAGAAGACCAAAGACCAAGGACAATGTCTACTTGGTACAAGCAAAGAAGGGACCAACTGTGGAAGAACCAAAGGCAATGTTGGCTATTGATGGTGTGAGCTATGATTGAGTTTCATGGTTGATGAACAAGAAGAAGAACATACCGATGTCGCTCTTGTTGCTACCGAATTTGCTCTCATGGCTTTCTCGACTGAGGTACAAAACTTTGATAGTTGTTCTAAAACATGTAGGGTTGCTAAAGAAGTTAAAAGGCTTAATGATTTATATTCTAATGAAAGACAAGAGTTATATACGCTAATTATAATGTGTCTAATCTTAGGAGAGCTATGGCGAGATTAGAAAAGCAAATAGAGCACTATCGTGCAAATGAGTCAAAATATAATGATGATATGATTCTTCTTAGAAGAGAGGTAGAACATACAACAATTGTGAATGAAGCATACCAAAAGGAGTTGGAAAACTTCAAAAGAAAATGAAAATGTCAATTTAACATTAGACACATGCTATCATCGCCTAAGTCAATTGATAAAATTTGGAATGCTCAAGTACATAGTAAAGTTAAGTCCGGTATGGGTTATAATATCGTGCTTCCACCACTAAGGGGTGTTCATTCACCTCCGGTATAGACTTAGCTCATACAGCTTAGAAGATTTTAAGGATCTTGAAAGAGAATATGGTCCTTTAAAGGACACAGTGGTGAAAAGTGAGGAAGAGTTTAAGCAGGATAATGATGTTTTTGAGAGTGCTAGTGACTCATCTGTTGTTGATGAGAATGTTAAAAAGAATGTAGAGACTTCTATCCCAAAAGTTGTTAATAATGCTACAGAGGAACCTAGGAAACCAGTTAATAAACCTAGGCCAACTGTAAGGTATGCTAAGATGTATAGGAACAAGCCTTCAGATCCTAGTGGTAACCAGAGGAGTTGGAATCATGTTAAATCTCAACAACTAGGTAGTGATTTTGTAATGTACAATAAGGCATGCTATATTTGTGGTAGTTTTGATCATTTACATGCTTATTGTGACTATCATGTTGGGAGAAGGGAAGTCCATGGGAATAAAAGGGTGGAGACTAACAGGTTTCAACATAATGTAAACCCTAATTCACATTTCAAAATGGTCCCAAGAGCAGTTCAACTTAAAAGTGGCCTCAAAACCTTTGCATCGCAAAGACTGTAACACTTCTCACCCTAAGTCACCTATTAAAAGTGCAAACCCAAAACAACTTTTTCAAAATCAAAAAACAGGAAAGGAACTTTCAAGCTAAAAGGTTAATTATAACCAACAAGTGGTTACCTAAAGAAACCATAGCTTCCACCGCCATTCAAAATTACCACCGCAAGGGTTGTAAACAAGAAAAGGGGGGACATGGGCAATCTTGGAAGGCCTCAAGACGCTGGGAATGGAAACCAAAAGGAAATACCTCTACAACCAATCCCAATGGTGTATCAATGACCTTTGATAGATTTAACTATATTGATACACGAGGCATATCCAAGTCAATCATGGCTTGGGTCCCCAAAAGAAACTAACTATTTACTCTTTTGTGCAGGAACATCCAAGGACAAAAAGATCAGATCAAGGATATACAGATAGTGGGTGTTCAAGGCACATGACTAGCAACAAGTCCTATCTTTCAGATTTTGAGCATAATGATGGAAAGTATGTCAGTTTTTATAATGAAGTTAGTGGAACAATATGTATGATGCAGGAACACTAATGATAAAGGAAAACATGGATTATTATTATTATTTCACAAGACTGCACACTAAAGCAATTACATCCATGGAATATAGACTACAAGCATCATTACATCAACTGAAAACAACTACCAACAATCCCCCAAACACAAGCTTCTTAACCCATTCCCAACCTATCCACCATCTACCACCTATGGCTTATTTGGGAATCCCCACTTTGGCATCACCTTAGGAGCTCCACGCATGTCAATCCACTCATACACTCTGGGGCATGCTAATCCCATCACCACTATTCCAGTAGGTGGTGAGGATGATGAAGGACCTCACGATGGTGGTCTTGATAGCAATGGAAGAGAAGGTGATGGTTGGAGCTCTTCAGAGGAGCTATTGCTGCAAGAGGGGAACACTCAGAATCTTCCGAGGTCTCATCATCAGATCTTCATATGGCGATACATAGGAGCCGATCTCCGAGCTATCTTCCTTGATTAATGCATCCCGAGGCTCGGGTCGTAGTGATGAAGGACCAGCAGGAAAAGGATTTGAGAGAACAGCTTGTATGTTTTCTCTTCCTGAATACAACCTTCTCATACTCTTCTTTCTCAACTCTCCCAGGGTTCTTCAAAACAAAGTCATCCCAAGAACTATCTGATGAACTGCTAGAAGAAAGATTGATTGGACTAGAATGACTCATGGTGTTGTTGGAGAAATGTTGATCTTTGAGAGTGAAATTTTTAGAGTATGTGATTTGGGTGGTCTGTGTGTTAAATGGTTTGTTAAATATATGCTAAGTTGGATTCAGTAAGTTAATGAGGGGAAGGTGTAAGTGGTTGAGAAGTAAATGAAGTCTCTTTCAGTGACTAGGAGTTGACTTTATTAACTTAGAGTTTTGCCACTGCTAAGCTTATAGAATCACTTCTTACTATTCTCTAACCACTGATACCTCACAAATTCTTTCAATGTTTGGTTTATGTTTGTGATTTGCAGGTTTTAAGGATTCTTTGTTTACATTGAATGGTTACTCTTTGGTATTTGACTTTCTAGTTATCCACTGATGTTTATGCAGAAATTATTTTTAATAGTGGGAACTATATTGCAACCAGTGGTAACAAGCTTGCTTTTAAAGTGGAAAAAGGAAAACAAAGGAACTTCATTTCATTGATAAAACATGATTTATTACAACCAAAGTGAAAGTACTTCTAATCATCAAAACACAACAGACTGCAACCTAGCACATCATATACCTAACTTCAGCTACTCCATTGGCTTCTTGCCTTTGCCCACATAGTCATGCTTGTTTCTCTGTGTCATCTTCCTTTTGTTCTCAAAAGTGGATTGCATTCTTGGACATGGAAGACCAAGAACTTGTGGAGGAGGCTTTGGTAGCATTGCAGGCTTTGTTGGGATGGATATATGCTTCATATTAGAGATAGCTATTTGCAGTGCTATTGAAAGAGCTTTTGGCAAATCTTTGGCCATGGAATAGGTTTCATCATTCTCCTCGTCATCATCTGATGAGCTGGAGTAGAACTCAAGAGATTTTGCGGTGTTTTGCTACAGTACACGCTAGCGCTTTGGTATACTTTTGGAAGAAGTGCCACCGTGGAAAGTATCCAAACCATCCCGATGCCTCTCGAGGATTTCTCCGACTCGATTACATATTCTTCTTCCGAATCGTAAGAGATTTCGATGGTGTTGGAAGGATTGCTCATGACTATTTTTAGGATATTGTGTTTGAATGTGATTTGATGAAGATTACATAAAGTCAAGCCTCCTTATATAGACAAAGTCGGTTGAAAGGGTTAATTAATGAGTATATTTACTTTTTCCTATTTTGGTAGGTTAAGGAGTAAATATAGATATTATTGGGTTGACTTTGGAAGATATTTTACTTGGATAATGGTTTGGTTAAAGGTAACTTTGGTAAGTATCGTTTGGTTATTCCTATCTCTTACGTATACATAAGTTTTGATGGAAGTTGAATTTAAAAGGTGTATATCCGAGATACACAACAAATGGTTATTGATTTACCATGTCTTACCCACATAAGAATCAACTAGTCCGAGCAAACGGCCATCGGTAAAGACTTGACAAACCGTTAATGGTTGATAGTTTACCAAAACTATATGGTTATCAACTCACCATATTCTTTCTCGATTAAGAGTTGGCTAGTCCATAGCAAACGGCTCATGGTAAAGACATATCAAATCCGTTGATAGTGGTAGTTTGCTAAAAACTATGATAAGAGTAGTCTTGTTATCACATGATTTTATTTACCATCGCTTTTTGAAATTTTGTGAAAAATTACCACCGCTAGCTCACAGCTTCCATCGACAAAGGTTATTTTACCACCGTTGTTCTAGCCATTACAAATGATTGTGTCAAGAATTAATTTTTACTAGCCGTTGAAAGTAACCACTAATTGTCATATATATAGGGTTAAAATTTTAAGTAAATTATATTCTTTCCATATTATGATAACTACTTTCTAAAGATAATTTTACTTGCGCAATAATTCTAAACCCTAACCCTATATATCTTTCTCTCTCAATTGGCTAGTTATTCTTTTGATTCTTACTGACCCAATATCGTTTTTCATCAAAAGTTTCTATGGCACCTTTAAACTTTGCAGATGAGCACAACCTAGTGGCCTACCTACAAAAGTCTAACGAGAAGAGTGGCCCTATTTATCATCAGATTGTGGACTTTCTCCATACCACACATATAAGGTGTGCTTTGCTTTTAAAACCCACAATTTATATCTCTCAAATCAAACAGTTTTGGACTTCTGCTCAGTTCATCACACTTGAGATTGGAGATACACATGAAACAATTGGTGCTCTAAGAGCCACTGTGGATGGGGTAACTATTGATGTTACCGAGGCATCCTTGAAGAGAGTACTCCAATTGGGTGATCTCAATGGTCTCATCACATTACCTATGCCCGAAATTCATGATACTTTATCATCAATGGGTATGACACCACCGCCAAAAAGTCAACTTTCAAAAGAGTGGTTTTGTCCCCAATGAAGATTTTTGATTCATACTGTTGCATTGTCTCGAGTCCTAAGAAAACATCTTATGAGCAATTTAGTTCAACCATGGCTTACCCTTTGGTTTGTCTAGTCACCGATAAGATTTTAACGGTCAAATTATATTTTTACAAGTATGAAAGGCAATGTACAGAGTAAAACAAATTTTTAATGTATCCAAGGTTTGTGCAAGCAAGCTAAATGAGTTTCAATCGCAACCTCATATTAATGTTTATCAAATCGCTTGCCTAAAGTCTAAAGTTTTCAAAATTTAAACAAAGATGGCAATATGATTTTTACACCTTTACTTCCCCAAATGCTTTCTAAGATTACACCGAACAAAACACACCTATAATTAATGTTCCAAACATTGATTATATTCCACCGCTTAAACACCTATGAGAGAAGGTCTAAACAACAACTCCTCTCATGACAACACAACAAGTTTCGAACCTTTTGGTCTAGGAACAAGCAAGGGTGGTTCTATACTTCCACCTAGTCCAACTAGGAGGACTCAACCTTTGCCCCATGATTCACCTCTCCCAATGTAAAACAATTGGAAGTGATGAGGCAGTGGGAACTAATTGAATTGATGGGTTTGTGTACAATTTAGCCAAGGTGTTGAATCTCTACGTAGGATTTGGCAAATGTCAAGAAGCTGCATGCCAAGGATGTTAAACATTTAAAGGAAGAGATTCAGACCTTAAAGAAGGAGTTGCAGGGGTTGAAAAAGCACAAGAAGACTGAAAAGTTGGTGATTTCATCTTCATCCAAACAAGGGAGGAAAACAGGTTCTGACACTGAGGGGAGGAAAATTGTTTTTGAAGATGAAGGAGTTACAAGTAAAGGAGCAAAGGAAGCTGATACTCATGGAGAGAAACTTGATGATCAAGACATTTTCAGATCGCAACCGATTTTACCATCGATTCTATTTCCACCGCAGAGCCAATTATTGCCATTGCAAGTGAAGAATTTGATAAACCAAGGATGACAAAGGTAAAGCGCTTATAGAAAATGTAGAGCAAACTGGAAGAAAGATTTCAAAGAAAAGACAAGCACAAATTGTTCTTGATAGAGAAATTGTCGAAAAGATCTCTAAAGAACAAATGGTCGAAAAGAAAAGCTTGAAGAATTGGAAGTTGCAAGCTTTATGGAAGCTAAAAGATTGGATAGAATGGAAGAAGATCCACCGCTCAATATTCAACCAACAATTTTAGAGAAAAGATTCCATAGTTTAGCTATGTTCCTATCAAGAAGATATTGAGTTCTTGATTGCTAATAATCAAATAATCAAGAAAAGGCAATTGACACGGTAGTCGATGCATCCTTAATCAAGAACAAAGAACTGCCCAGTTGAAGGATTTCATTCAAATGAAGAATAATCAAGCACTTGAAGATGTGATCAATTTAGTCAACAAGGGTCAAAAGAAACCAAGACAACCAACCAAGGCACAAATTCTTTCATATATGAAGACTTATTGTTGTCATGTTGGTGGATGGAAGAAGCATCAATTCAAAGGAATGTCTAATGATCAAATTGAAAGAGCTTACTACAGAGTTCAAAAACATGATCAAGATTTTATTGCAATGGGCTCTGAAGAAGAAGCAAGAAGATTTCCTGGATTGAAGAGAAAGGCCAAAGAAAGTGATTCTCAAACTATTAAGAAGATTAAGGTTGTCAAGAACAAGAAATTCCTACCGAGAAATTCATCAAGAACAACCGATCGGAATGATTGTGATTGAAGAAGAAGATTTTTATCCAGAACCACTGCAAGTTCGACATCCTATCATTGATTGGGAGGTTTACACTGCTAGCAATTTTGCTCCAACTTGGAAGATCACAAGGCTAGGTGGTGAAACTTAATCATTCATTCAATTTGAAAATCTTATAAAAGCTTTTGACAGAGATGACCTTGATACACTATGGAGGTTAGTTCAAGAAAGATTTAATGCTCAAGATCTCAAAGATACAAAGGAGATGCAGTTATGGATTAATCTTAGAAGGCTCTATGAACCAAATATTGATGATGATTTCTAGAAATTCTCATGCACATGTCCTGGTACTAAATGGTTTTACTATGATTCATGTGAAGTTCATCATGTCTCTACAACAAATGGAGAAGATGCTTTTATGCTTGCTGAGAAGGAATATCCACTCAGAGCTGGAACTCTCACTGTGATGTTATGTACAACAATAAGAGTTCATGAAGACAATGAGAAGGTCAGAGCATTGTTACATAGGCTTCAAGATCAATGTTCGTGATCTATTCAAAAGTTAAGAAAGAAGTGAAGTGTTTGGTTGAATTCCCAAATCCTTGAAGATAATGCATATTGAAGAAACTTATTGATTTGCAGAGAAATCATAAGTTTAGGGAGGATTGTTGGGAATAATCATTACCACGGATAGTTGTAGTTTACATCGCCGGATTAACACTAGCAAAGGAAACGTATTCCCACCGCCAAGACATTATTACCAATCGCTATTAGATAATTTTTAGTTAAACGTGTTTAGATAAGTATAGAATAGATCTTGTATATATTCTATAATGTTAGCATTATACTTATCTTGTAATGGACTCCTTGTTGTATAAAAGGAGGTACTAGTTCATTGTCTTAGGTACTTATCTAAGTACCTACATATTACTCACAAAGGCTTCAAGGTGTAACCCTAGTGATAAGCTAAGATCACTGGTATTATTCATCAATAATATTGGAGCTTAAGTTTTGTGTTTAATCTGTGTTTACATACAATACATCATATAATCCATCTTCTAAGTATTACTAAGTAAATTCCGCGTGCTTAATAATATCATACAAAATATCATTGACACAAGGTGTGTGTCTAGATCCATCATACTCAACTCACTAACTCTAGATAACTTGAAACAAAAAAAAAACATAAACTTAAGAACATAAACATAAAGATAGATGTAGGATGGTAGCCCGTATGTTTTTTTCTTCATTTTTTCTTCATTTTTAGTTTTTTTGAACACTGTCTTTTTTCGATTTTTTTTTCATACCTTTTTACTCTAACATCCTCTATGATAACATCAAAATATAAGGGATTTATAGGAGCATCCCTACACTTGAGTTTTTATTTCTCTAACACTAATTGACCCGATTTGAAAAGATCAAAACACTTGGAGTATTTAATTACGTAGACAAAGGGAATTTGAATTTATCGTTCTTTCCGTTATTACATAAAATATTACTTACCCATTAGTCCCAATCGTCCCAAAACTGTGTACAAAAGATATGACTCGACTTAGCAACCATGCAAGTAGCTAGATATTTGAACTAAGGGTTTAGTAATGATAACAATAATGCACTAAAGGTGAGTGCATACAAGGTAGTCTAAGGAGATTTGGGTGTACATTTGGGGGTGGATTGTAAAAAATTTTCTTCATTGATATTCTGGAAAACCGAAACATCACGAGAACCGCGAAAAGGATAGGCTCTGAGGGGTTAACTAAGGGTATAGTGTACTAAAGATGAGTACATCTCAAGGGTGTGGGGTAATTACTCAACCGATGTTGAAGATGTAATTATAATACACGTTTCAAACAAGGGTTATCCTAATGCCTCTTTTCACTTAGTTACTCCTAACTACACAAGTGTAGTCTCACTAGTGATCTCGGAATGCATCACAAAACAAGTTCTAGAATCTATTATACTACCGGTACACTCTCTAAGCATTAAAGATGAATGCTTTTATTCCTAAAGATCTAGGGGCGAACCTCACATTTTTTAGGTGAAATTTGAGTGGTGAACGGTTTTTTGTGCTAGTCATATAATTCCTATCCATGAGACGCTTTATTAAGACTAAATTTTAGCTCGTAAATGTCATAAAAATTTTAAATTTGGTGCTAAAATTATCCTAACGGATATTTCTCATAGTTTATTACACAGATTACCAAGGACAAGACAAATGATCAAGTGAGTGAATAGTTTCTAAGTTCCTATTTTATTCTCCCTCCTTACAATTAAACTAAACATTGTCCCCAATGTTCCCCGAAAGTATCAAAGTTATTATAAAGGAAGGTAAGTAAGGAAAAGAAACTAGTACTCCCCTGATTAGCTCGGTAGGATACGTGTGAACAAATGTTCATGTCTTTGTTGGAACACATTCATTCTTGGTCGATTTTGTAGTATTAGATGACACTAGAAAGTTCGTGGAGGATGGACTCACCGGGGTAATTTTCGGGAAACCCTTTCAAGAATTATCTAGGCTAGATAAGAATGAAAAGGAAGGGCTAGTGTGGTTAAAGATTAGCGATGATAAAACATTTTTTAGAATGCCAATAACTGTTAAGAACTTTAAGAGTTGGACAAAGAAGCAATTAAGCCATGCTCGGCCACTACTTGACATAAGTGACGAAGATAAGGCCAAAGGGAGTGACCACCCGTACCAAAAGATCAAATTTTTTTATTTGGGGTGCTTTGAGCTTGGCGCGACTATAAAGGAGACGAGAATCTCATCAGTTGGATACAACGTGGGGATTGCCATATCCACGAGATGACAAACAAACATTTCTAGCCCATGGCCTTGAGTCTAACTTAAAGACTCGTTAAAAAAGAAAAGTGCTCTTTCGAGAGACAACCAGAATTATCCTTTTTATTTCTTTTATTTCTATTTCTGTTGGGTTTTGTGTTTTTAACCATTTTTGTAGGAAACGGAGAAGAATTGCAGCAACAACTTAACGGGGATAAGGTCTGTCCATCAGTTACGTCATAACTCATCCCCATGATTACGCCGTAACACACCTCCAGTAGCGATCTTCCCAGAGCATTACCGATTACGGCGTAATCCCATGCAATGGTTACGCCGTAGCTACACTCTAGTAGCGTCTGCCAGGTTTTGCCATAATTACGGTGTAACTCCTTCAAGGAGTTACGACGTAACTATCCTCAGTATTAATTCTTTCTCTTTAAACACAATAACCATGTATTAGTTTTTAAATGAACTCTGTGGGTATGTTCCTCAGAAGCCCTCACGAGACTACACTCGTCCACTGGGACACCAAGTGGTTTAAAAGGCTTGTTGCATAGGCTAAATGCAACCGTGATTCCTACAAAAGTGAGTTAGATTTGTTTTTTCTTTTCTTTTAGAATGACACTTGTTGGTAGTGTGATTTCGTGGAATGAATTTTGCTCGTGAATGCTTAAGCGAAGGCACGATTCTTTTCCTCGGCCTTCTTTCTTTTTAGGAGCAAATTTTAGGGAAGTTCTCGCTCTAATTCTACTTTCTCTTCAACTTTATTTAACGTTTAGTACAAAATGGACTTTGTACATTTCAAGTGGGGGGACAGGAGTAGAATTATCTCTTGAACTTTATTTTTCCCTCATTTTTCTAGTTTATTTTGAAAAATTATGCCATTTTTAAAATTTTGACATGTTTTTCTTAACCTAACTTGATTAGACCTTAGCCTAGCACATTATAACTCTTGATATTATATCGTGCGATTAGCCTTATCCGTTTCCAAATATTTACCCAAATCCACCCAATTTTGAGTGTGCCGATAGCTTGTAAACTTTAGAACTTGGCCTTCGCATCATTTCGAGACCATAGACGAGGTATGTTGAGTTAGCTTAATGTATTTGGATTATTCAGTTTAAGAAGGCAATATTATAGGATTATTACCCAAACAGCCTATCCTTGTGTGTTTATCGATTAGTCACCTCGACTTCTCGACCCCCATGTTAAACCCTTTTGTTGCACTCACCTTTAGTGCAAGATACCCCTAGATACACCCGTCTTGAGCCATTCCTTTCATTTTGTTCACCCAATATATTGTTTCGATACACCCATACACCTTAGCCTACCTTGTAGTCTTAATTTGTGATCGGGAAGTCATTGTTTGCCTAAGTTCAAGGTTCAAGTAGAAAGGTTCAGGAATCACGCTTTCATCAAAGACATATATTTGAAGATCATTGAAGACCCCCCAAATTCTCATATTGTTCATCTCAAGTAGGGGGATGTTATGTTTAGTTGTGATATATATATATATAAAAAGTGATTTGAAAAAAAAAATTGTTATAGTTATTTGTTGATTGTAAAAGTGCGATGTTATAAGCACTATGTTTAAGAGCTCATCATAGATTTAGTATCGAGGAGGCCACCTCGGTCACAATTGAAGAATGAAGTTGGCAATCATTGCGCCAACAGTTGAAGAACAAGAAATGTGCCCATCATGACGTCCTCTAATGGCACATCTACTTGATATATCAGGATCCGGTTTCTTAGCCTTGAAACTTGAACTTTGGATGAACGGTAAGCGGTGATGACTTGGTTATAGGTTTAGACTATTTGCTTGTTATTTTTATTTTACACCAATTATATCCCATGTCTTATCCTACCCTTTAGTCATGAAGCGTGTCTAGGTGATGAAGCGAGCAATCTTTGGTGTCTTGGCCATGGATTTTGTCATGTATCATTGATTTTTCCACTTCACGTGACATGTTAGTAATGACGATTCACCCTCAACCTATGTCGTGTCTAACCCTATTGCCTTCGAGAATTGTTTAGTCCTTAAATCTAGTGGTGGAGATTTGTGTAACCGCCAAGCTTATGATAGAATACATGCTATGACTGTGATTTGAGTGATCACCCCGGAATTGACACTTCGAATAGTTGAGAGATTTGAGTGTTTTGTTCCCATTTCATGAGGTGTTCGGCTTTGTTTTATTCTAGCATAAGGGATTTTTAAACTTATATTTTCCAAGTAATGAGAGATATCTTTTTAGAAATTTATCTAATAAAGTCTACTTGAGGGTAAGTAGAGTTCAAGTAGGGGGATATTTGATAACATCAAATAGTCCTGAATATTAAGTGTCAATTTCCCCCGATAATGCTCGTATTTTATATTATTTATATGGATTTACGCTTGTTTTCCTCTATATTTTACTTTCAGGTAAATTACGAGCATTGGAGCTAAAGAGATGCAGATTTAGAGATTTTATAAGAGAACTATGATAGTATGCCCACTGTGATGAAGTTACGGCGTAACTCCTCTCTCACATTACGCCGTAACTATTGCGTGACTCAGAAGGCCAACTCAGCGGAATATTACGGCGTAACTCCCATCAAAGATTACGCCGTAACCCATTAAGTCAAATGAAGTTCCACGTCGCTGCAAGCTATGCCGTAACTCTTTCCAACGATTACGGCGTTGTCATGACATTGTAACCTGTAGTGAAGATACGGCGTAACTCATTCCATGTTTTACGCCGTAACCAGCTATAACGAGAGCATTATTATGGATTTATATAGGTTACGACATAACTCTCAGCTTAGGTTACACCGTAACTAGATCTCACCTATAAATACTAGCCCTAAATTCTACATTTCACACAATTCACTTCACACAAAAAGCGAGAACGTGAGTAGGGACTCAAGGCGATCATGAGGAGCATACGGAGCCATCTCCAAGGAGAAATCACTCCCTAACGATAAGCATTAGCGATTATCTTTCTTTTTATTTTTGATTCATGTATTTTAATATGTCAAACATTGAATTGATTGTTTCCTTTAATATGATCGGCTAAGCACCTCTGGTGCTAGCCTAGTTATGATTCCTTAATTGTTATGTTTATGTTTACATTGCTTCCGTATAATTGTTTCCAGTATATGCATGCATAGTTTGTTGGTAGCTACCCTTGTTTCGGTAGTTTTGAATGGCGGTAGTGTCTAGTTACTTAGAAGAACTGACCAACTGACCCTAATTAGGTAGACTGAGTGGGAAGGGTATGAATTGATCAACTGACGACCCTTCTTCGCTTGTGCGAAGTGACCAAATGATCACCTACCGTTTGGATGAACTTACGAAGTTAGGGATGAGTGTCTAAGATGCTAGCGCCCGAGCACTCATTGTTATGAATCTTGCATGTAGCGGAACTTAATGACTTGGCTTAGGGGACTAAAAACAATTGGACTTTCAAGGGTAGTAGCTTGATCTCCGGTGGAAACCTTTGCTGATTGGTTAGGACGAACTGACCAAATGTTGTCCTAGCGACCTAAAGCCCCACTTAAAGCAATTGGAAGTAATTAGACGTGAACATAACTTGATAGGATGAGTAACTAGGTTAGCACACTTCTCCCCTATTGATCACAACCTTTGCCTTTATTTGCTTTCTTTATTTCTTGTCTTATTAGTTAATTAATCATTTCAAACCTATAAAACCATTAAAACCAGTGACACCTAGGCTTAATTAGAATCCGGTCACATAGCTCTTGGGACGACCTCGGTTTTACCGATTACTACACTACATACGATCGAGTACACTGCCCGTTAGTGCATAAGGTAGACCATAGGTAAACGAGACACTTATAAATATTAAAACCTGGTCAGTAAAACCTGCATCAAACACCATTCAGGAATGTTTTCTTGACATCCATCTGGTATGCATTGATGTTCTTGTGTGCAACAGCATAAGCCAAAAACTCTAGGACTGCCTCAATTCTCGCAAATGGTGCAAATGGTGCGTTGTATTCCGTTCGGTCGTAGGGTGGTGCCTAATTCCCTAGTTCTATGAATTGTAACTCTCCTCTAGAATACCCGGGATCGGCAAGTGCAATAGCATCTCCCCCGAATACACTACTATCCTAAAGCTACAATTCACGCAATAAACACAACGAATGGCCTAATGTGCACTCAAAGGCTTTTTCCTATTTAGGACGTTCAAGCTCACAACAATGAAAGAAGAAGCCAGCTTTCCTTACTATAGCATCTACCAATTAAGACAAGATACAACCTAACAACAACTAATAACTAGGTTTCATAGATCTAAGGAAACACAAGAATAACTTAGCTAGACATGTTAAACAAGCAAGCATACACACATACAATTGAACATGGGGCACACATAATGATAAATTGGATAAACAAAATTATCTTGTGATGTAAAATAGGGTATGGGACCCTAGAATACTGTCCAAGTCGGATACAACTGAGTTAGGGTTTGCTCTCCAAAGTTCTACCTCTTCAAATAAAGAAAAATCAACTTCTATATATAGATTTACAATCGCGACGGCGTCACCTTTTGCTAGTGACGCCGTGAGGTCGCCGCCATTAGGGTTTCGTTTGGGCCAAGTCATCGTTGGGACGACGTCAGTTGAGATGTGTGACGCCGTCAGTCTTCAGTAGCGACGTCTTCCGAATCTTGGATCTTGGGCGTCGGTGCAGATTTTGTAGTGACGCCCGAGTTTAGGCGTGACGTCAGCTTTAGGATCGAAATTCACCGAGCCGTCGGTGCACTTTTGATCAAATCTTCTATAGAGGACGGCGTCGCCTTTGGTTGGGATGCCGTC
This sequence comes from Chrysanthemum lavandulifolium, assembly GCA_022545495.1. Taxonomy (NCBI): domain Eukaryota; kingdom Viridiplantae; phylum Streptophyta; class Magnoliopsida; order Asterales; family Asteraceae; genus Chrysanthemum; species Chrysanthemum lavandulifolium. The sequence goes on from CM040243.1 coordinate 71,730,909, forward strand.
AAGTGTGATGGATTGCCTTTGATCTTGACTTTGCCATTTTCTTCATGTTTTCGCCCTTTTCGTCCAAATATGCTTCATTCCAAGATTTTGCTTCCAAAAGACCTAAAATGTGAAAAGGAACGATTTTAAGTAGTAACGGATACAAATGTGTTGATTTAGGGCTTAAATGACACCCTAAAATGTATGTTTTAAATTTATCACCATCACATAAGTTCGTTTATTAATCTAGCTCAATACATATCTTGTTAATTAACATATTGCATAAAATATATGCAATAAAATTTACCTATTTGTAGTCAAGTTCATTAAAGTTTATCCTTTATCTAAAATGGTTTTTCAAATTGAAAAGTAAAACCATTTTAGATAAAGGATTAAATTTTGTGAACTTGACTACCAAATAGGTAAATTTGTATCGTGTATGTTTGATGAAATATGTTAATTAATAGCATATGTATTGGAGCTAGATTAATAAATGAACTTATGTGATGGACCAAATAATTCTAATGTATTTATAATATTCAAGGTCAAATAGTCTAAGTGTACAACTAAAGGACCAAATATAGTTACCTGTACTTGTGTGGTAAATGAATACACCCTAAGATCTGTCATAGTATGTCAACCTAATATGTTTTTTTATAGTTTCGGAGTTTGATGTATTAAGTGCATGTATGTTTTTATAGGTTCTGTTGAATATAATGCCTTATGTGCATATGTGTTTTTATCATTTCGGAGTTTAAATGTATTGAAAGTGCATATATGTTTTTAGATATGATATAGAGATGTTTTGTGTTTAGTTATGATTTAAGGGTGCACATGTGTTTTATGTTTTAAGGTTGTACTAGTTTCTCAAAGAAGTCAAGAATATGGTCTTGTGTGTACAAGTCACAACTACATTGTGCATTTGTGTTTTGTTAGTTGTTATGATTAAATAATTCATTTATTAATTGGTTGTGGTTACAGGTACGAGTATGATGAGCGATTTGAAGATGAGCGAGACAATAAAAACATATGTGCACAAGGATTAAAAACACATGTGCAGATTTCATGGGTTCTTGAACCAGGCAAGGAATACATGTGCATGCCTAAAAGATGAACCAACTGTTTAAAGACATTGGATTATGCACATGTGCACCCTTCATATATTTGTAATAAAATTGAATTCAAGTGTAAACATGATGACATTTGTGATAAAGATGAATATCATATCACTAGAGTAATAGAATTTGTAAGTTTTTAAATTGTATAAATCTATTGTTAAAGTTTTGTTGTTTGTATTTATATTTATGTAATATTTCTTAAAGATACATGTGCATATACAAAATACTTATGCATAAAAGAAAAATACAATTTTCATAATGTCAATTAGTAGTTAACCTTTTTTTTAACTAGCCGAGCACTCACGCCTTGCGGCCGCGGTGTATAATTTTTGACAAAATTAAGTTTCGTCTATTTGTGTGAGCGTGTTTTTATTATCTATGTGCGTGGTTTATAGATAGCAGTTTTGTTTATGTGCGAGCGTGCATGTTCTCATTTTTTATTTTGGACAAACCATTTATATCGACAATCTAATGATTTTCAAAAATTTTGGTTTG
>CM040243.1:71732600-71955237 GCA_022545495.1 Chrysanthemum lavandulifolium
ACCCATAAACTTAACTAAACCAATTATGAACTCAAAAGACCACTAATACAACATGTTAGGGCATTAACAAGTTGTTGTCAAAGAGGTGAAATGATTATGCTCGTCACCTAACACCTAAGCATTACCGTTCCCCCAAAATCACCCTTCTTCATCTACAAGCCCCAAGCCACATCATATACTTACAAAAAGGAAAACTAACAATGGTAAGTCACATTGACTTAGTAAGTAAACGGTACTTTAACATTATCATAAACATTTCATAATCGTTATATTGTTCATCTTTGGTAAATCCTATAACATAGTATAACTGGTTATCTCCGGTGTCCACTTCACATCCATACCCGACAATTACATGGTTCTCATCTCATGTTCATACCCGGTTATCATCCGATTCTCATATCATACTTATACCCTCTTGCACGTATGCAGTCTGGGTTTCCTCTTGAGTGCATACATCATGATTCCACACAGGACTAAGACCATTAAACACGGATTCCACGCTTGACATGAGTCCATATAGCACGAGTTCCACACAAGACATGAGTAATTATATCTGATACTATTATCATGAATCTTACTCAATCATTATGACATAAACATATATGGTCCTTGTAACATCATCATACTCAATCATTATAACATAACATGCATGTTCCTTGTAGCATCATCATATTTAATCAATGTTACATTATCATACTCAATCATTGTAACATTATCATACCCCGTTAGTTTCGGTATTAATTCTCACATCATGACTACACTATTAAATGTGTAAATCCTACATGTTAACTTAAACTTGGTTTAGACGTTCCTCTTGCTCTCCGTGATCACCTAAATACATGATAATCATACTAACATCATTAGAATTCACTAAATCATCAAATACTCATGAGCTTCATCTTTAACTATCCAACTTGGTCTATTTACTCATTATGCCAAACACTCCTTTAGTCATTAACTATAATAACTTCACCATTTACCCATTCCATAATTCTTACAACTTTCATAACTTAATTTCTACAAATCCATATTAACAATTATTCAGTCATAACGTAAGCATCTTTAAATTATAAAACATATTAACCATGACTAAAACCATCATTTATGCATATTAGTAATTACACATAAACTATCATTATTTAACCGTAAGAACATCATAAAACATTATTTAATCTAAACCCCCGAATCATGTATGTAGCAATCAACTAACATAAATTTCATTACTTACCTTGAGATGAAGAACTACTCTACAATACTTGAAACCCCTTGCTAGCTTTCTCCGAATAATTCCTAAACCCTCTTGGATTAACCCCCTTGTGAAGTTTTCTTCATAATGAGATTATTGTGGAAAACTAGAATGGGGGGTTGAATAGTTTTGCCAATTAAAACTTCTTTTTAAATATTTAGATCGACTTATGTCAATCAATTTGGATGTGTGTTGGATGTTGACAAACAAGCATATAGAAATATAAACATGTAATGAAAAGAAAAAGAGTAAGAAACACAAAACCACAACGCGAGTATTTATAGTTGTTCGCCATAAGGACACCTTCCTCGCTCTACTCCACCCCCGAGTCACCTACTCGAGAGTTCGTAATCACTACACAACACCGACTCCTTATGGTAGAAACCTTCACAACGTTGCCTACTCTTTTTCCCAGATTAGGCTAACCACCGGTTCTTTCACACCAAGGTGAACCACACCTACCACAACGCCGCCTACCCTTTATCCCAGATTAGGCTAAATACCGAGTTCCATTACAATGGAGGAACTACTACCCAACACTACACCAACGACTAACCCCAAAGGAACCAACTCCTTATTACAACATCATCAAGGATATCAATATCCTTGGATCCAATACTAATCTATCTTGTACATCGAAACACACCATATCGAATGTACATCTTAGGCACCTTTCACTAATGCCTTTGACTAGATCTTCAAGACACTCCTTACTAATGTCTTGTGACTTGACTTCTAAGCACCCTTCACTAATGCCTACACTATAGACGATCGACACCTTTCACTAATGTCTTCGTCTTGACACTTGAGACATCTTTCACTAATGTCTTCAACACTACACTTCTTAGAAAGAAAAGAACCATCAACAAGAGGACTTCAGTAGTCTTGATGATGAGGAAGCATGGCAACTCATGGACTTGAGTTTGCTTAACTTCAAAGGTGGTGATCTCGCCTTTAAGAGGAACCTAGAGAATCACACAAAAACAAAACTACAAACATAGATCTCTTGGATCCGGGGTTAGAGAGTTTTTAACTCAAAGGGAAAGTATGCGAGAAAGGGGTGAGAAACAATGGAGAAATGGCTCACTATTTATAGAGAGAAATGCTCATCGTTCCTCGATCCCACGGATCCTCCCACAAGCGGATCCGTCTAGTGTAAAACTAGGGATCCGTGGACGCCTCTTCGCCCATGGGTATTTTGGTTATGGGTCATGGGTTATGGGTTATGGGTTGATCCATGGGTATTTTATTAGATACAATGTATCTCATGAGTGCAATGCACCTAGTCAAATGGGTATGGGTCAATACCATGGGTTTTGGATATTATCCATACATGACATAAGCATGATGTCATGCAATGGGTTATGGGTCAAGCTCCATGAATATGGGTCATGGAATTTAGGTTACCTAACTACATTCAATGTATTTGGTCAATGGGTTATGATACTTAAGTTTCTACCCATTTATATTACCCAATATACTACATACTAGTTATGTGTATATTTTACCCAAATATGTAAACACTAGTTGTTGTACATATGTAATATTAAATCATAAAATCACTTATACTTGTTTTAGTGTTTTATGTGAAAACGTAAGTGTGTTAGAAAACTATTGGCTCAAACCATTTACGATTTTATTTGTTTTCATAGCATAATTTACGCTTGTTATCGACAAAACATTGAAGATCGAAATATAAATAAACGCTTTTACGGCTTATTTGTATTAACAATCTCCCTTTTGTTGATGACAAAACATAAAATTATTTTAAGGAAAAGCTAAAATTCATGAAGGTTTGAATTTGTAGTTTTTACTTTCTTCTCCCTTTTGTCGAAACAAAAAGAGCTTCGAAGGAAACTAACACATTGTTTTAAGAAAACATGTGAAAACATAAAAGAAAGAGAAAGTAGAGAGCAAGTAACGGAAATGATCTCGCCTTAACTCCCCGCTGACGAGTCCATCCCTATGTGAGGGCCAAGAAAATAATACTTGTTAGTTCATTTGCAACTAAGTTTGCAAAAGATTTTGTCTATGTGACTAATAAGCCCTCGATGATTGCAACTTTGCAAAGTGGACGCCATGAAATGTAATCCTAATATTGCAAGTGATTTTGCAATGTATTGCTTTGACACAAAGCTCCCCTAGCTTTAGAGTGTTAAAGTCTTCATGTGTAAATTGAATAACTACAAAACAAAGATTAGAAAACAAGTATAATGCATAATTTTCTGCAAATATGACTCAAGTTAGTAGAGAAATAGTTTTCTGTCTCACGGATCCCACGGTTCCCTCCTTGTAGGGATCCGTTTAGGCAAATTAAAGGGATCCGTCTGGCTGATGACTAATTTCAACAATAGTGATATAACAAATAATGTTAACATCAAAGTGAGATATGTATTATACAACATAATCATATACTCAGAAATATAGCAAGTAGCATGTAATTTCATTTAATAAAACTAGAGGTATGATATACATGACTCTAAAACTAAGAAAATGAACGATACATGACTTGGAATTACTAGACTTATCTAAGTAACGCTTGATACTAGGACACCACTAAAATCCTCTAGCTCAAGTTTGTTTAGGTTTAATCTCATCAAACGCTCGAGGAGATGATAAAACACTAAACGCTGATCTTCCTACACTTCATGTATCAAACTTTCAACATGTTGACAATGATAGCAATCTTTGTCATGGCTAGGTAGCGTGGTGGAAGAAAAGAAATTGCTTGATGTAAAGGATCAAGTGAAGCGGGTTGGGAGCCTCAAACGACGGAGGAATTGGTGGTAGAGAAGTGTCAACTCCATATGGTCGGTGGTCGACTTTGATAATTTCTCTTAATCCAAATGGGATTATATGATAGTGACTAAAAGGAAGCCTGAGCTAGTGTTGACTCAACACCTTGATTTTGTCCCATTATTCCTCCTAATGAGGAGAATGTTGCCGGTGGAGGAGGATGAGACGGCCTAGAGGCAAATCCTCTAAATTGTAGAGGTGTGGTGATGATAGTGGAGTTGTGAATGAGATAGCTCTAGGAACCAATGGTGATGGTTTAGTGGAGATGGGATTGTTTGGCCCAAGAGGTATGGTGGTGTTCGGCATAGGCGCTTTATGGGTACTATCCTTCGTGGATTGGTTTGATTGGTGGAGGAGAAATCCTTGCATTAGTGGACTCGACCGAGATGATCGGTTGAAGAGATTTCGTGTACAACACGAGAAATTTTCATGGGTGGTTCTTTGGTGGATGAGATAGCACTTGGAGCTTTCCTCATGATGAGATGATTTCAAGAGGTTTGTAAAGATTTCTAAGTGCTGAAAATGAGGATGAAGATGATGACTTTAGGAGTCCTAACAATGTGGTTTATAAAGCAAAGGATTTGGCAAGTGCATTCAAGACTTAAGCCACTAAAATTCATTGGAATGTGATGATTAACATGCACAAGAGTCAACTTCAGAGTTATACTAATCTAGGAACTCATTTAAGATGAGATGGAGTGTTCAAGTTAGCAAGATGAGCTTGAAATGATTGTTTTGGCTAGAGTTGACATAAATCATCATACACGGATCCCACTGCCCTCCATCGAGGGATCCGCTTAGGCTAATCCCACGGATCCGTCTATCGCCAGCCTAAGAAAAGATAGCAATGATGGTTGTAAGGTCTAATGCTTATTTCTTATTGAGTGTTTCAGTTTATCTAAGTGTCTTAAATGAAGAGGTGCTCAAATACTTAAGGGTAACGAGTGATGTAGCTAATGATTGCCTTTTATGGAAGAAATTGGAACTTTTATGAGTACCAATGAATGAACAAAGATGACACTAAAAATTATGAGAGTGTCAAATAGAGTTAAATGATCCTAGAGATCAGATAGTGACTTAGGATAATGTTTTGGAGAGTATCCTAAAGGCTTTAAGATGGAAAAACTAGAATTTGATCAATTTTAACCAATTTTGAGGCAATGATGATTATGATCAATTTTGCCATAATCGAAAGATTTCCAAAGCCAGATATGAGGGATTATGTGAGAAATGATGAGTGAGCTTGCAAGCGAAAGAGTAATGGGTTTAAGTGAAAAACGATAGATCTACAAGCGTCTTGAGTGTGATCTAGGTGAGTTATGTAGGAAAGATCTACTTAACTTGATAAGGACTTAATTTGCCTTAAGGCACTATGTCTAGCTTAGTGTGAAGTGTTCTAAGGACATGTTTGAAATACAATGATTGCAATTGCATTTTTCGCTTGCTTGATTCCACTTGCCCCCAAGAGTAGGGATCCATCTAGCACAACCTTTGGGATCCGCTCTATCCGTAAGATATAGGATTTCACAAACACATCAAACCATGATCACATGAGGCGTTAACAAGTTTTAGAGAGAGAAAGTTCTAGCGAGAGAAATGGAAGAGAGTTGGGAACTATGTGAAACAAAGAAAATGGTATTGAGCCCAACCCTCTACCTTGGGAGGTAGAGGGTATTTATAGCTGCTCATAATAAACGCCACCTACGGCCGTGGATCGTGTATAATGGGTAAAGACCCGTCCGTCCTCCACGGTTTTACTTAACTAACAACTTACTAACATTAAATAACTACGATCACGAGCTTTCTAATGATTACAAATACTGAGGTGACCGACACTTTAATGACTGAATTTTCTAATTCTAACAATCTCCCCAAGGAGGTCACCTCAATTTACTACGTAATACAAACAGATATTACATTAAGATTGTTCTAGAATTCTTGTTTAAGTTCTTTGCTCAAGAGCTCGTAGTCTTTGATTCTTCATGTTATCCATGTTTGAATAATTCAAGTGGAGGTATTTAACCGATCCACGTGATGATGAGTTTGAGCCGCCTTTGAGATCATCAAGATACATAAATCTCGACTCTTTCATTGTGGTGTTGACATTATGCGACGTTGTGACAATGGACCGACATGCTCACATTCGGATCATGATTTCTTCTTATCGAGTAGCGGAAGCTTTAGATGATTCATGATATTTGCAGAACAGAAAGCGTAGCATGGAGTGAGAATATCGAGTCATTGATGCACTAATCATGATTTCTTTTGAAATGAATGTGTTGTGTGAGCATGTGGCTATGGATTGACCTCTCCATTCGATCACCGCAAACGCTGGGTGTACCGCATATAACAGCTTAGCAATAAAGCGCACGAAAGTGTCTTTGATCACTTCGTTGAATCGAGGTACACGCCCACGGTGCCTCGCTGATCAAGACAAGTACTTCCGTGATCGTGTATAATTCAAGAACCTCCTTGACAGGTTTCGCAATGCTCAGCTGTTCTCAAACCGAACATCTCAAAGAAGACAACACGGAGTGAGTGAACCAAATAATTTGAGATTCACCGATTGATGAAAGAGATTTGAAAACAATCGGTATCGCTCAAAATAAAGTGTTTTTGCAATACAACGAAGGTTTTTGAGAAAATCAATTATCAATCATAAACACCTTTATAGTTGAGATATTAATACATCGATGTGCTAGAGAAAAGATTTTAAGCACAACGACCGGTTTTTCAAAGATATCCGTCAATCCATAACTCGAACCAGATTGATTCAAGAATTTGAATCGCCCATTGTTTCTGTTTCATTGTCACATGGTTGATCTATTGATAGATCTCACATGCCACCTACCAAGAGCTTGTTTGATGTTGGCTCTGAAGGCTTTCCATCTTCATTGTGAATATGTTAGTATATCACTCGATGTTTCGCAATACCACAAGGATAATGCGAGGACTCTAACGATATTCTCTCTTTCCACATTGTGTGAAACAGAGAGTCTTCATTGATTGTGTCCTTAATGAGATTTATTGATGATCTCGTGGCTCTAGACTCAATTGTGCACATTTGGTTCCTATGCCGAGACTAGGAGAGGGTCTCCTTCTTCAATATCAACCATCTCTAAGAGAAGGTCGATAGATAATGTAGGTTCCTTCATGAGAATGAAACAAGTCCTTTTAAGAGGAACTTGAGTAGTTTGGGAAGTTGTAGTGCAAAAAGCACACCGGGTCCATGACGCCTTGTCTTCAATACTAGTGTTACCTTAGTAACCACCAAGAGTATATGTATTGAACCCGGTTTCGCGCCTAAGGTTGAATTATTGAGGGCTATTTCTTTTCACCCTTTCACATTCAATTCTTTTTCATTCTTCAACCCCGTCATTGCTTACCGAGACTTCATTACTAGAACCTTATTGGGTTTATTCTAGTTCTAGCTCTATCTCATCCGCACTCTTCCCATATCTCACTTTTCTCCCCTTTTTTATCATACCTAAGGACTCTACACTATCTAGTGGATTGTCCTCGGTAGATCCCTCCCGGCTCAAGGGATCGTGGAAACGAATACCTAACCTAACCATCCTTATAACACCATGCATAAAACAAATTGGTCGGTCTTTTGGTATTGTTCATCAACCATTGGAACCAATTGAAAATCAATCCAAGTACTTGTGATATATTATCAAAGCATTTTGTACCTGAATCGTTTATGATATTTTTAGAAAACGGCTCCCCCTCAACATGTGCATCATATGTTTGAAATCATTTTGGCACATGGAGGCAAGAGGAAGAATTCACTTCTTTGATAAATATTTTCTAAAATATCGACATCACTTTCCCAATCAAAAATCGTTGATTCATATACGCTAAAGATGTTTTCGGGAAAGAATGTGGTTTTCCATAAAGATTGCTCCCCCTCAATATGTGCATCGAGATTTGAATGAGTTTTGCACATATTAGGGAAAACCTGCACTTTGAAACAAATTAATCACATTTCAATCCTTTTTTGGTTTAAAAAAAGGTGCTCCCCCTTAACATGTGCATGGAAAATTTGAAATCGTTTGGCACATGAATGGTGGAGAGTTTGCTAAACACTTATAAAACCAATTATCGAGTTATCGCTTAAACCAATTTAAATCACAATTCTTCCCGATCACAATCTTCAACTCATTTGAGATTTGTGATCTTTATAGATTTAAGTTATTTTTGAAAGCTTTTGAGAAGAATTGTGGCTTGCTTATGAAAACATTTAACCGATAAGGATCAAATCGAGACTTTAAACTCACTGGATTAAACATGCTTTGATTATATAATGTAACATAACAATAGCCAAGGTCTTAAACCACTTGTATAAAACATTGTTTTGATTATCCAAAAGTAGACCTTGCTCGTTTACGTACAATTGTTTGAGAAATACTCTTTTAATTCGATTGAAATTATTCTCCCCTCAATCAATGACACAGTTGTTGATTGAGAGATAGAGATTTGGATGATGATAAGCACATATGATTTTTCAAAAATAATAGAGTACGAGGTATTTTCAAAGCAATTATGTTTTCATTAGATGACAAATATTTTCGTAAGAATCATTAGACGGAAAAATATTTGAAAGAAAACATTTGTCCTTTTGGTGACAAACATTTGTTTTAAGAATCGTGGCATGAGATTTGAAAAATAAGATTAAGCATGGCTCGTTTTTACTTTTAAAACGGGTTATTGCTCGAATAACAATAAGCCACCATTTTTCTCCGCCTTTTTTAAAGTAATTTATGTACATTCAAGAACATCTGAAACCCGTGACATTCTTTTGAATGTCAACACAAAGTTCGTAGATATTATCGAATCGAGAAAAACATATATATATATATATATATATATATATATATATATATATATATATATATATATATATATATATATATATATATATATATATATATATATATATATATATATATATAGAGATGGGATCATTTAAAACTTGATCTCAAGAGAAAAGTGGGAAGTGATCTCAACCGTTAGATCATCCCCCTTCCCTCCTTTTTTTTCACCAAACTACATGGGCCTAAATGTAACATTTTGTATTCTTGAAGGTTAATTCAAGAACTTTTACAATTCCGTATATAATGTTTAAATCAAAATCATTTTGGATATTATCCTTTCCAAAATTCTCTCCTTTTCCTCTATAAAACGAAAACTCGCTTTACACATTTGTTTCGCCACAAATCAATAGAGCTCGTTGATGCACTTATTCCACAATCACAATGACTCATTCCGACATCAATCGTATGTTAATCATAACTATAATCGTTATTTTTTTGCTTTAATTATGTGATTATGTGATGTAACACGTTTTCCCCTTTATTTTTGATGTTAATATTCATAAGTGATTATGTTATATGTTGATTTTATTGATATTTGACCTAATGCGTGTGTTATCTGATGATTTGTTTGTTTTTTTAGTATATTTTTTATTTTATTTTTGTTACTTTTGTCATATACGTTAATGATTATGTTTTAGCAGTTGTATTGTTAGCTTAATCAGATTTATTTTATTTATTTTTTTTTTTTTTTTTTTTTTTTTTTTTGTACAGATGCACTAATTTTTATGAATTGCGCTTTGTTTTGTATTATGATTTGTTATTTATTATTATTATTATTATTTATTTATTTTATATATATATTAATATAAATAGATTTGATGTATAATACAGATGCACTAATTTATAAATCATGTTCATATTAATGTTACTGTTGATGCAATAGTTGATATAAGTGTTGCTGCTATTGTGATACAGATGATTCAGATTTGTTTATGTTTATATTAACGTTGTTGATATTGCAGTATTTGATGATAAGTGTTGTTGATTCACTTTTATTTTTTGTATCATATGCACTTGTATACGAATTATTGTATTAAGTTTGTGGATATACCTTTATTTTTGTATTCATATGCATTTGTATGTGATTTATATGAATTAGTTGATTAGGTTTTTGTATTCAGTTTCATTTGTATTTGAATTGTGGAGTAAGTTTGTTGATATTCACTTTTATTTTTGTATTCAGATGCACTTATATGTTGATTGATAAGTTTTATGCTACTGACTAGTTTGTTGATGCACCTTTATTTTTGTATCCGGATGCACTTGTATGTGATTGATATTAATTAGTAGATTAAGTATGTTTATATGCATTGAATGTATAACTTGAAGTGATACGGATTATATAGTTGTATACGTATAAGCTGATTAAGTTTATATGCACAATGTATAACTTCAAGTGAATTGATAAGTTGATGTGATTGATATGAATTTTAGTGTAGTAAGTTTGTTGATGCACCTTTTTTGTGTACATATTCACTGAATACATACAGACGCACTTTTTATATTTGGTTATAAGTATTAGTTACGCAAACATGTTATAATTGTTGTGTTTTCATATCTTCAGGTTTAGGTACGATTCATTCTTCAAACAATGTTGAAAGCAAAGAGCTTGTAGTTATGTGTGTGGGGTAGTTCTAGTTTAGGTTCGATGGTGTACGTGTATCTAGCTCGCTCGCTGAGTGATGATTCTAGTTCGAGGATTGTTGGTGCATCTAGTTCTTCATCCGTTGTTAATGTCTCAAATGTTGGTGATCGATCCGTTGGTGTTTCGCCGGTTATTGATGGGTCAAGGGTTTGGGTTCTCGATGTGGATGTGTCTCTTAAACCGACAAAAGGAACTGTGTTTGTGTCCTTGGTGCAAGCGCATAACTTTACGTGACATTATTCAAAATGGGAGGGTTTGATATTAAGCTTGGTACTGAGAGCAATCCCGATGGTAGCGATTGTCCTAGTATTAAGTACTTTAGCTGTAATAGAGGTGGGAAGAAAAGAGATTCTATGTATGATAGACATAGGTCTGATTCTGATGTTGCTGTGCGTGGTAGGGTGAATGGTAAAGGTGCTAATGGGGCAATTGACAATAAGGGTAAGGGAATTGATTTGTCACTGGTTGGTGATTCGTTTGCTAAGAAAAAGTTTAGGAAGAATACCTCGTGTAAGACTGGTTGTTTAGCTCAGTTGAGGGTTAGGAAAGTCGATGGGGTTATGTATGAGGTGTACGTGTTTGTTGAAGAACATAACCACCCGCTAGTTTCAAAAGAAGACATGCAGTTCTTAATGAGTTCAAGGGACATGGGGTGTTCTAAGCAACATTTTCTGATGCAAGTATCGAATTCCAATGTTGGACCTGTTAGAGCGTTTAAGCTTATGAAAGAGATTTACGGAGGGTTCGAGAACATTGGTGCAACTGTGGTGGACTGCAAGAATTTTAAACGGGATGTGAGTACCTTTATTGGAGATCGTGACGCACAGATGGTGGTGGAGAAGTTAGAGAACCTTGAGAAGCATTGCGAGGGGTTTTTTGTCGATTACTATAAAGGTGAAGGAGATTCATTATCTGCTTTGTTTTGGGCTGATAGTTGTGCTAAGATGAATTATCGTCGTTTTGGAGACGTGATATCCTTTGATGCAACCTTTAGGTCGAACAAGTATGTTTTCATGCTTTAGTTTTAATTTTTGTTGATTTATTTATCGCTCAACTTTTCGTATATATTGGTGCACCTTTTATAATAAACTCGATGCACTAAAAATCAATTGCAGTGCTGTAATGGTGTTTGTGCCTTTTATCGATTGATAATCATAACCGATCTGTTACTTTTGGTGCCGGGTTGCTTGTCGATGAAACAATAGCGCCCTATAAGTGGCTTTTGCGGGCTTTTAAAAGGCGTTTTGATCGATCCGCAGTTGTTGTGATCGACCAGACCCGCCGATGAAACAAGCCATTGCCGATGTTTTTCCTAACGCACGCCATCGTTTTGCATGTGGCATATCATGCGTAAATTATCTGTTAAGGTATATTAGAATTTTTAAGTTTTCTAATAATGTAACATTTAGTATTTGATGCACTAATTTTTATCATTCGATGATTTTTTTTTTTTTTACAGTTGGTTCTTCGCTTGCAATAACACCGATTTTAGAAAACGATTATGTGTCGTCGCTTGAATGATCGATTCGCCAAGTATTTTTGAGGAAGAATGGAAGTCGATCATTGATGAGTTTGGATTGTCCGAAAATAAGTGGCTTTCGATATTTACGATATGAGATCTAGATGGATTCCTCGCTTTTTGCGATGAAGACTTATCCGGTTTGATGCGCATAACATCTAGGTCTCAATCGAGAATCATTTTTTGGGAGATGGACTAATGCAAACTTAACCCTTGTTGAGTTTATTAGTCATTTTGATTCTCGCTATGGATTCTCGGAGGTATTCTCAAAAAAAATGATCATGAATCTAGGTATAAAAACCGGATATGCGATCGGGTTGAAATTAGAAAAGGATGTCACGAGATTTATACTTTGAACGTGTTCTTTGATATACAAGAAGAAATTTCGCTCATATTTAATTGTTTGTCTGTTAGCACTCAAGCTATTGGTATTTTTGAGAAATTTTCATTCGGGACACGGTGTTAAAAAGTGGAATGACAAGGCAGCGCTTGAAGTTTTGAGGTATGTAAATAATTGTATGTATATTTTTAATTTTAGATGCCCTTTTTTGTTGTGTTTAGATGCTCTAATTATCGTATTTATATTCGCTTTATCCTTAGATTAGTTTATATAGTTTGATTTAGTATCTTTTTAGGACTTCACCATTCTTATTCTATCTTAAAACTGCTTATCCTCTTGTTGATATTGTTTGATCTTTGTTATTCTTCATACTTTATTGTTTAGATTTGATATGTGATGCCTTTTAGAATCCTTTAGAAGCTTGTAGGATTAGCTTATTAGGCATGCTTTTCTTTTTTTCGCCCTCTGCACATCAGTTACCATCTATCTCAATCTAATGTTGTTTCTTATTTTTAAAATCTGCATGATGATGTAGTTTTTAGCTGAAAATATGTAAATATGATATTTGGTTGGTTGTCTTTCACTATATTATTTTATTTTATTTTTGAGACTTTACTAAATTAATTGAATTTAAGTTCAAATCATTCTCTTCAGGGCTGTTTGGACTAAGCTTTAGGAAACCTGATGTTGTGATTATATGATTTTAACTTGTGCTTTTAGGGTCTAATTCAGTTGAAGTATGATAACTTTAGCTGGTTAAGTTTAGTTTTAGGTAATGGAAGCTTCTGGTAGCATTGTAGTAGCTTATAGCGTATTTTTTAGATGCAATTGTATTAGTTTATTTCATAGATGCCCTTTTTTGTTTTGTTTAGATGCACTAATTGCTGTATTTATATTCTGTTTATGTGCAGTAAATTGATTATTATTGAATATTTATGACTTGTCAAATTTAAATGGTTGTATTATATATATCTTAGATGCATTAATTAAGGCAATAATATTTTTATTTTTTTAATTATACAGGTGTTGTTTTGTTCATCTGATATGTCTATTACCTGTTCATGCAAGAGGTTTGATTTGTTTGGGTTACTTTGCCGCCATATCTTTTATGTTTTGAGGTTAAATGGTGTTGAGGATTTCCCGAGAGAGTATGTGCTTGATAGGTGGTGTAAGACTCGATGATGTTTGTTTCGATGCGTTTGTTAATGTCGCCGATTCGAGCTCGATGTCGTTATTCGATCAATTCGTCGTATTGTTGAAGATACGGTTGATGTGTTGATGCCTTGTAGAGAAAAGCTTGATGTCTATCGCTTGGAGTTATCTCGAACTTCTATCTAGGGCCGAATCGATGTTCCATTGGGTTAAAGAAGAGTAAATCGATACATTTTGTTCTATGCTAGGTGTTAGTGAACTCAAGGTGTTGTTATAAAGGTTTCAAACAATCAAAAACAAAGGGACTGGGGTTCATACTGATGGAAGAACATTGATGAGATAATTCGCAAAGAATCAAGCAGAAAGAAGAGACGGTTTGTTTCACTGTGGGAAGGTCAAGGACATAATTCCGTGACATGCCCTTATAAAGACTCGATCATGGTGGTAACAAAAGAGCACGCCGCTCTACTCGTGACATGGATGTTAATTACGAGGAGTGACTAACGCTTTTGTCGATTATGATATGCACCTATATACACCTTCAATTGCAATTTGTTTTTTTTTTTTTTTTTTTTTTTTTTTTTAGGATTTTTCTAAATAAGCATAATATGCGTAATAATGTCATGCTTGTCTCGATGCATGTATATGGATTGTTGATTTTTACGGAATTGTCGCACGATTTGATAATCGGAATTTTATGGAATTTCATGGAATTTAATTGCGATTTGTAAAATTTGTTGCTTGATGCGATTTTTAAACTATTGATGCACTGATTTTACTATATTGTATGGTTAGTTATTAAGTTTTCATATTAACTAATTATATTTGATGCATTTTATTTTAAACTTTTTTAATATATTGATTCCATAATTTTCAATATTAACTTTTAATATATTGATTCCATAATGTACTTTTTACATCATTCACATATGTATGAGTAATATTCATTTGGATGCACCTTTTTTTTATCATATTGATGCACCATTCTAACCCATTTATGTTTAAACCCATTTACATCATTTAATGTAATTTTTACTATATGAAAACTTATTTTACTTATTTTACTATATTCAGTTATTTTTATACATCATTCAATGCAATTTTTTTACATCATTAACATATGTATCATTAATTATTATTTGGATTCACCTTTTTTTATCATATTGATGCACCATTCTAAGCCATGTATATTGAAACACGTTTCATCTTATAAGGTAATGTAACTTTTCATTCATATAATCATATGTGAAAGTTATGAAAACATTATTTAATGTAATTTCATCATCATCCACATGTGTTTCATTAATTATCAATTTGATTTGCCTTTTTTATATCATATTGATACATCATTTATAACACATCTATGTTTAAAGACATTTCAACATCATTCATTATAACCCATATATTGAACATGCCATTCATAGATTCAAAGACATAAGTTTTGATTATAACATAACATTGTTTTATGTCCTATATTAATACGAGACGATAATAATACGGGAAAGTACGTAAATCTAGTTCATAATTGAAATTTATCACATCATATTGTTTGCTGGTGTAAATTTGTTCATAAAGCTCCATTTTTTCTTGAGCTTCTCTTCGTGCTCATCATAATACTTTCGAACCCTTGGTTGGAGACGTTGAAATTGAGTCTTATGTAAATTGACTTTTGAGCTTCGTTGAAATTGTTGCACCTTTTCGACTCTTGTTCTAGCATTTCTCTTTTTCGTTGATAGTTGTCATCAACATCTTCACCACGCACTTCTTTCAAGCCCGATTAGTTGGTTTAGTTGTCGGACACTCTCTTTTTCGCACTGCACTGAAATCTTTTTCCTTCCAAAGAATGTCTCCATGTGTCTCATTACAAAATCCCGTAATCAACGCGGTTCAATCCTCGCCTCCCATTCCAACTTCATGATTTTATGTTTTGATGTTGATATTTTAGTCTGCAGATGGGTGTTCCAACGAGAAAGTATATAATGCAAATGTTTTTGTCTCAGATGAATGTGTTAATCAAGACATGTTAAATACATTTAGATGCACCTTATTTATAATCTTTGATGCACTAATTTAAATACATTTAGATGCACCTTATATATATATATATATATATATATATATATATATATATATATATATATATATATATATATATATATATATATATATATATATATATAATATTGGCAACGAATCGCATAATAAAACTAAAATATTTCATGCATTACATCGCTCAAAGGCATATATATTATCCATACAACTATTATTAGTTACATTTGCACCACCAACTCAAACCATAATAATAAGTAATATAAAATCGAACCCGGATGCACTATTAATACAACATCCACACTAATAAACTTATCACTAACTTCATACTAACCGATAACTTTGTTACGTATGATACATCAATAAACAAACTAATTCCTTATGATATTTAAAGTCCGAATAACTAAGTTTATATATAAATTACGAATCACGCCATATTTACAACATATATCGATTCGCATTGACTATGTCAAAAATATCATCATACATGTTATGTTATATGTATTCTCATTTAAATCATACCGGCAACGAAATGAGATCGAAAACAGTATCAATCAATCATAAATCAAACTATCTTCTATTATCTTAACATCAAACATCCATATTCATTCACATTCATTTGGGTGCGAATAAAAGTTTCTTACCAGTGCCTTTGGAATGTCACCGTATCTTTTATGTATGTCTTGACTGTCATCATGCTTGTTATCGATAATATCTACTTCCATTGTCTTCAAATTGTAGACAATAAGGTAGTATCGATTCATTTCTTCCGTTGGCATGGTTATTGGGAAGAATACCGATTCAGATACATATTTACGTTAAACAATGCTTTAATAAACAATGTAATGTGTTTTTGTTTTAAATCTTACCACCAACTTTGTCAAGGTTATTTTTGTAGAATACCGAGCACCTCATCCATTTTTCTTTTAAAGTCTTCAGTTTGCGTGACATCCAGAAATAAAAAGCATTATACAATATGTCATAAATTTGATTAAGAATTTTATTAATTGTTTTTGTATATGAAAATATTTATCAATATTATTGAATTCACTTACCATCATTCTGCTTTGCAAAACAAAATCGTGAAGATACCCGCTTTTTCACCTTCTCGTCATTGTTTTGAATTATACTCCATACGCCTATGGTCGCACTTGTCACCGGTAAACTTTCACGCATGCTCTCAAATACCAATTGGGACCTCCATGCTCATTGTTTTGAAAACAATATCGCTGTTCATATGTAAACACGTCAGTTTAATAAAATGGATGCACTAATAATTCAAATGTGATGCACTAAAAATAAATAATACTATATATATTTGTCAAATTCACATTTACTTACTTAGCCGGCAACGTTCCGCTGAATATGAACTCGACGATAGGTTTCTCATCAGCCTGCAAATTGTTTGTGATGCTGACCTTCCTCTTGACGTATGGAGATAGCAATACACCTGATAATACCCTCTCCCTTTTTTGTCTTACTTCCTTTTCCGGTTCTTCCTGATTGTCATTTGTGTTTCCTGGTTTCATGTATCTTATAGGAACTGCTCTAATTGCGTCAGCTGGTGTGATACTTCCATCTTCGCTTACCAACCTGCTTGCCTTACTCCTTGTGGTTGGTGAAGGTTGCCTTGAACTACTTTTGTTGTAACCTTCGGCTTTTGGTTTTACAGCCAGTTCTAGGGTCTTCCGTGTTCTTCTCGAACTTTTTCCAATTCTTTTTACCTTTTTCAACATCATTTTGCCGATTGGTTTCATCATCTTTCCCATCATCTCGTTACTTGAGTAATTGGCGCTTCAATACTTTGTCCACCCAAACATGTCATCGCCTGTGAAAACAAATTGAAGCTTGGTGGTGTGAAACCAAATTTTATTTGTTGCATCTTTACCGCCGAGATTTCCACCGCTTTTTCATTGTCGAATCATTGCCTCATCACTGCTCAGATCATTTTGGAAACGTTTTAGTTTACCTTTGCTTCTCATGTTTCTCATAATCTGTGAAACAGTCCTTGTAGGTTCAATGTATTGTTTTTCTTGCAGCCCTTCACCCAACGTTGTCTCTTTTCCTCTGTTGACGTTTTCTTCCTCATTGATATTTGCATCTCCCGTTGATACAACATTTGTATTTTTCTCCTTTTCCAGCCCTGTATTTTTATCTTTATCCACAACCTCACTATTATCTGTTATGTCTAATTCCACATTCATACCATCGCTTCTTCAACCGCATTTTAATTATTTACCTCATTTACAAGATCACTTACCCCATTTTTACCCCATATTGCACCACATCATTATCATTTACCCCATCATTCACAAAGATCACTTACCCCATCATTTATCACATTTGTATCATCATTTACCCCAACATTTACTTGAGTTCCGCCATTTGCCCCATCATTTACATCCATGTTTTCGCTGATTGGTTCTCATTTCCATCTTTATCTCCGCTTTCCTCCTTCACGCACCCTATCGCCCACTTGAACCCCATCATTTACATCCATAATCGTGTTTTCATCAATATTATCGATGTCAATGTCTATTTGTGGACTCTCTTGTCCAAAAAGTCATCCGTGCTCATGTTGTTGTCTTCTTGTGATATATATGCGCTGCTCACATCTTCTTCCGATTCAACCACGACTTTTTCGGCCCGCCATCCGATGTGATCTTCCCGGTTTGAATGCTTTCATGAGTTTCTCGCTTCTTGTTTGAACAAGTGCTTTTAAACCCTCATCCTCGTGGTAAGAATTCAAGCCAATTCGAGCAATTCGCCTACCGCACCTTGTACACCTTCCGATATGGACAATGTCTTCGTTATTTGCATTTTCATTTCCTGAATTATTTAATTAATATGCGTTAAAAAATAACAATAAAATAATATTAATAATAATAATAACAATTGATAAGCTTTTACAGATTTTGTGCAAATCTGATGTTGTAAATATACAAATCAGATGCACTTAATTTTATTTATTTGATGCACCAATCATATTATTAAGATGCTTTAAACTGTCATACAGATGCTCTAAATGTAAACATAACTAATCAATATATCCATATGCCACAATCAACAGTAAACTGTCAAATGATCCATAACAGTAAAGAACCATATCAGCAGCATCACAGAATACATACCAATAATCATGACCATATCCCCCAAACAATCAAAACTCAACCAATTCATTATTCTACATTCTCAACCACTAGGATCAGGAAACTATCATTATATATCTACTATCAAAACAAAACTCTTAAACAAAGTTACCTAATCTTTTTAAAATACACAATCACAAGGGATACGAGGATCAAGCAATGCTGAGTTTAACACCAATATACATAGCCATCCGTCCCTAACTAACCCAAACATCCAAAAACTCCCTGAGTTTGTGGTAACAGATCAAAGGCTCATTAATCATACACAAAATCTCAAAAATGGTGAACTTATCCACTTGGGGTGCATGAAACAATCCTTATGGAGATACTATCATTAACTACATTATAACTCAGAAATGGCAAACTTAACAACTTGATATGCTTTAACAGATTTTTGTGCAAACCTGATGTTCTAAATATACAAATCAGATGCACTTAATTTTATTTATTTGATGCACCAATCATATTTTTTAAGATGTACTAACCCTGATGTACTAAATATACATATGTATGCACATACATACCTCTGATGTTTTACTTTTGAATATTTTGAATGCTTCAGCCTTATTTGAAGGTTCACCTATCCCACATATTCCGTCACCAATGTCGATTCTCTGTATATAAATGGTGTATGATGTCTTCTTGTGCATACTCCAATTGTTTCACGCAAATTGATTTAGTGATTATTATTAAATATCATGAAATTATTGTAATACATGACAATTTGTAATAAAAGCTAAATTGTACATATTACCGGTGATTTTTGAATTCTCGATTGCCGACTTTGTAAGACCTCTCTTTCTTTTCGTGCAATATACTCGCGCTCTTCTTTAATTGGTAACTTTCCAAACCTCCCATTTTCACTTCCTGCTTTTCTCTCGATCTTCACTTTTGTGTCCCATGCTTTGATAGTCGGGTTTTTTCAACAACTTCAACCTCTTCCGAGATGGTTGAGTTTAGATACAAAAGTCGCAAAGATAATAATACAAGGAAATTAGCATAAAGATACAATGCAGATGCATTATTTTGTTGGATTATGATGCACTTAAATGTTTGTATAATACTTACCACCATTAACAACAGTGGACCCCCGAACCCAGATGAACTGTTATACTCTCTTTTTGATTTTTTCATTGTTTGCAACAAGTATGTACACCAATCCATATTCTTGATATCTTCTTCCTTTTCTATACACTGCAAAAACTTCTGGTTTATTGTACCATTTTTTGTGCATTCGCCAATAATTGAGATGAATGCAACCAGGAAGTTTAGCTTGAACTCCCGTCCAGTGTGATGCTCTACAACCGCTTTCAACCACATTTTTCAAGTAGAATCTATCATCTGGATAATCATGTGTGTGTCTCCATTCAACAATTAATGGGAACTCTGTTGTTGCAGCCCGCACTTCTGTGACAGTGATATCTCCCATCGGGATTCCAAGCAGTTCTTGTATCATATCTGCAGTGATCAGGATTGATCTACCGTCTCCCATCTTGATTGTTGACGTTTCAGGATCAAACTGGTCTACAACCCACTTTCCCAGTTTTGTTGGTGTTGTTTTTATATTGAAGTTCCCGTCCAACAATGATCCAAACCCCATGTCGCAATGTTTTCTTTTCTCGACATCCGACAACCTTGTTAAAATTTCTAATAAATCCTTGGCGACGACCTAGATTTAATAGTTGGGAACGCCTTTTTGGTACAATAATCGTATTTTCTTCCGCAACCTTTTGTTTCTTTTTGTCATGGACACGCTTAATTTGTTGTACTTCACTTGATTTCCTTTTTTGTAGCAATTTTCTTCTTCCTGCTCGCTTTTATTTGTGTCGGTATTGAGATTGTCGTTGCCTACATAATGAAGACACATTCAGAGTTAGAGGACGCATTAAAAGTATGATGCAAATATAAATACTACATATGCTGCAATTATGATCATATTGATGCACCTTAAATGTATGAAGTGATGCACCAAAAATTCAATATTACATACAGATGCACCAAAAATTCAATATTACATACAGATGCACCAAATATTGTATACATATGCTGTAATATTATCCATCGATGCTCCTAAAATATACAAACTGATGCTCCTAAAATATACAAACTGTACAAATAATTTTACACACATCAAACAAATAACGCTTACCGTTCATGTCTATATCACATTCCCCAACAAGTGAAGCTAAAAACACATCACCTTCCGTGACTACCCCGTGACGCTTTTCATGCACATTTTAATTTGTTTCTTCTTATTACGCCCACGAATTCCGGTTTCGTATCATGTACAACCCCTTCATTAACTAATCTTAAAATAACATCATTCGTTTTTAATCATAAACTACTTTCATATATTATTTTAAATCATTGCATTTTGCATTCGGATAAATAATCCCGCATATAAAATCGGGCCGCACATGTCATAGACTACATCCAACCTAACTCATGCTCAAATGCCATAAATTAAAACATATTACATCTTAGTTCAACTTCTAGTGGATCAAATAAATTAACAATTACAACTAGAATAATGCTCATACAGATGCACCAAAATTCAATATTACATATGATGCACTTTTGAGTATAGCAACAGATGTCGTAATATTAACCATTGATGCTCCTAAAATATACAAACCGATTATCCATAATTAAAATTATTCTTAACATGAAACACATGATTAAGTTAAGAGTGTATATATGTCGATTGAACAATTTAATTTATGTCGTAATGAAATATATGTATATCGAGCAATGCAAAATATACATGACAAGAAACATGTAAGTATATTTGATGAGTTAATGACATGATTCATATGTCGCAATGAATATTGTGTAGTATGTAATAAATAAATATTTATACATGAAGTATTCAAGATACACATAAATATTATATGATACATATCAAATAAAAAATAATAATAATAATAATAATAAAAAATAACTCGATATTGAAATAACATGATCTCAGAAATCCCATGAATTCTCGAATATCTTCATCCGACTTACTATTTTGAGATGTTTCATTTTGAGAATTATGCCCCCATTGCCTTCTTCTTCTTCGCTTCTTTGAAAATTTGAATTGAACATAGGTGTCATAATACTAATAATACTGAAAAAATGCGTCATAATAATGATATTAGATGATTTAAACTTAAGTTTAGATGCACTAATTATACATTTAGATGATTCAATCATTTTAACTAACCATTTTTTGATGCACTAATAATGCAAACATATCAGTTTGATACACTAATCATATAATTTTTCACTGAAATTAAATTTAGATTCCCTGATCTTTTACATTTGGATGCCTTAAACTCAAATTTAGAACGACTTAAATGTATATGCCATAAATTTAAATTTGTATTAACTAAACATTTAGATGCTTTAAACTTTTCAATCAAACCATTTTTTGATGCACTAATAATGATAACTTGTTTTTGTACGGTTTAACCATCAGTTTGATGCCCTAATAATAACATTTTGATGCATTAATCATATATGTAGATGCTTTAACTATCAATTTGATGCCCTATTTTTTTGCATGTATAAGATTCGACATTTTATATTAACTGCAAACCATCATATTGATGCACTAATCATACAATATGATGTTTGTTATCACCTAGTTTGATGTACTACTCAAATATTCAGCTGAACTAATTCTACTAAGTATTATTTATTAACACGATGCACTAAAATTATACCTTAATCATATCTACAATTACTTGTTGCATATTACTAACTAAAATTAATAAAACAAATGCACCAAACTATACCTTAATCCTAACTAAAATTACTACCACGTATGCATCAATTATCCAATAAAAATATAAATTCCTAAAAATATGGCACTTACATTCGACCGATGTTGTTTGCTTATTATTTCCTTCTCGATTGTTCGTGGACTCACACGAGTAGTAAATTGAAAAAAAAAAAAAAACAAATAAAATTGTAAATAGTGATTTTGATCGACAAAACTCGAAAATTAGGGCACTTACGATTCTCGTATGTTTTTTCTTCATTTTTATTTTGATCGAGTCATTTGTTTGATTGAAGTCTGGTGGCGACGGTGTAGCCGGTGGAGATGGTGGATCCGTGGCGACGGGATTTTTGATCGGTGTGTTTATGAGTGTGTGTTGTTGTGTGTGTTGTTTTGTGGTTAAAATGTACAAAGACACGATAAGGCGTGTTTACTTTTTATTTTTACTTTTGACCTCAACTTTCATATGTTTACATAATCTACCCCAAACTTTTTTCTCACTTTTCTCTAATTACACTTTTCTAGAACCGACTCTATATATATATATATATATATATATATATATATATATATATATATATATATATATATATATATATATATATATATATATATATATATATATATAGGTTTTGTAATTTTGTATTTTGCTTTTTGAATAAATATTTACAAGAGATGGATTTATAGAAATGGTTTTAGTTTGTATATCTCGTACTACCGCTCGGGCCATCATAATTCAGAGGTCACGCGATGAACGTTCGAGGAGCTAGGACACTTTCCAAAGAACTCGTCGATCCGCTTACCCAAATGAACCCTCACATGAAGTTCCCTAGTGTTGTAGTGCTCAATACGTAAAACATGTATTTTGATTACTTGATTATATGATATATTAAGAGTTTATAAATACAATAAATAAACTAACAAAGTTTATAAGTATTTAAATAAGTTTGAGTTATATATACTTACCTTAAAATAGAATGCTTGAGTATTATGGAAAAATAAAATATTAACAGACTCGACGTAGAATTTGCAATCTTGAAAACCCACGGCTATTAGAAGATTATAACAACGCCTTCTTGAGAACCCAAGAATAAAAGAAGATTATAACGACGTCTTTTGGAGACTTGAAGATATTTGAAGATTATAACGACTTTTCTTGAAAACTTCCAAGAACGAAGATCAACGCTAGTTTTCTTCAAGAACACATGAATGTTCTTGCAAGATCTATAAGAAATGCCTTAGGGTTTAGGACTTTAGATAATAAGAAGGGTGGTGCAAGAAAATATGAAGGTTTTAGCTTGGTATTTATAGGAAATTTTAGGAGTTAACTATATATTGGGTTAAAACTAACCATGGTTAAGTTTACACATGTAATGATCTAGGAAATGATCAAATATCATCCCTACATGTGTATATACACGTTCATATGGTGAGGTGGTGGATAAGATTGTAATTTCTTGATATTATCTTGATTTAACTGAGTGTAGTTTGGTTCGAAAATCGCTAACGGTAAGTATTTAATTCATGAACGAAACCGAGTGTCGTAAAAATACGAAACTTGAAGGAATGATTAAACTCATCATTATACTCCATCTAAAAATATAAAATGAGTGATAAGTCTTATTGGGTGCAATAACGCCTTAAAGTCGAAATACTGGTCAAAACGCGTAATTGCAGCTTTATCGAAAAGAACGAAATTTCGGAAATGACCGTGAATTTATTTAGAGTAGACTAAAATTAGGCTAAAAGTGATATGAGATGTCAAAATGTGGTTTTCATTATCGTGGGATAACTTAACAGCTTATCGTGAAGTCTAAAAGTTACGCGATTTAAGAAAAATATAGAACGTACAAGGTTAATTTCTTTATGGTCAAAGGAGGAGGAAATATGTTTTACTTTTCCAAAAATGTAAAAGTTTCAAAAACATATTAGAAACACAAAGGTGAATCGTTAAGCACGGATGTAAGTAGAATTGTTTAAAACGTAAGTTTAGTTTAGATTCGTATAGGTTTATTTGGTAACATAAAAATAAATCTTAAAATTTCTCAAATTAATCATGAGTGATCTAAAATTAACGATGTGAGGAAAATTGTCGAGACGGCTTTCGTTATCTGGGGATGTTGAAATGGTGTTCGACCAAAATGAAACTTTAAGACGATGTTTTCTTAATAACTTTTGAAAATGATCTAACGTTTGTCAAACTCTCGTGTCATTACTAAAATAATTTATCTTACGAGAATGTGAAATAAAAATTTCGGAGTGAATAGTAAAAAGTAAATAGTAACGGTGAATAGTAAAAATGAATAGTGACCGAAAATGCAATTGTTACAAGTACGCCTATCATGGAGTGTCAACAGGTCACAAGAATCAAATCCAAATTTCTTTAAAATCTCATTTGCATATTTAGATTGATTTATAAAATGCCTCCGGACTTTGTGAAATTTGTAATCCCAAGAAAAATGACATTTGTCCGATCATTGACATTTGAAATTTGAAACCCATTTCATTTGAAAACGGTCACATTCATTGGGGTCGGTCGAGGCAAAAATAATATCATCAACATAGATTTGACGTGAATTAAATGTTTGCACGACTTTCGGTGAACAATGTAGGATCAAGCTGCTCCTTTCTTGAATCCGGTTGATAGAAGAAACTTTGATAGCGATCATACCATGCCCTGGAGCTTGCTTCAAACCGTAAAGAGCCTTCTTCAAACGATAGACGTGAGTAGGATGCTCGATTCACAAAGCCTTGTGTTGGGTGGACGATACGACTTCTTTAAGATCTCCGCTAAGAAAAGCCGTCTTTACATCCATCCGATAGACTACCATGTTCTTACTTGCAAGATTAGCCAAGAAGATTCGATTGCCTCGATACGAGCAAGCTGGAGCAAATGATTCTTCAAAGTCAATACCTTCCTTCGACGGTATCCTTTTGCAACCAATCTAGCCTTGTTCTTTAATACATCGCCATGCTCATCAAGTTTTACTTTGAAGATCCACTTTAGAGCAATGATCATAGTACGCTTAGGAGCGGTACTAATTCCCATACATCTAGTCGATCAAACTCATGAATTTCATCTTGCATGGCATTGAACCAACTGTCTTCATTCATGGCGGTTTGATATCTTTGGTTCGACCTTGGATAGTACAGAGTTGAAGAAGCACCATAAGGCATCGATTGCAAGTTGTTTGCAGTGGATACCGGACGAGAGGATTTCCAATGATGTTGTCCAATGGGTGATCATGTGTCCATTTTCTAAGGTGTTCGTGTGGTTGTTGTTGAGGAACCAAGTAGCGATGTCGATTTCTCCCGATGAAGATGGTTCGATGATGATTCGAGAGCAAATATGTTTTCAAAGGGGCATCTTCGAGGAGTAGCAAAGGGATTCTCTCCATCAAGGTGCGTAAACAATTCCATGATGTACACTCGATGATTGATGATTTGTTGATGAGTCGAGTGATCGACAACGGTGCTTTTGACTTAACGACAGAAGCGGAAGGTTGACTTCATTGGCGAGGATAAAGCGCCTCTGTTGATGGAATTGATGATCATTAGCAATTGGCTCATAGTGTTCATCAAACATTGGATCAACAGTTTCTTCAAGTCATCTTCGAAGGAGGTACATAAGGAGTTCATTGCGAAGAATCGTATACAAGAGTAGAACCGATGGGACTACTTGATGATGCGGGTCCGAGCGGGTTGTCCAGAGCCATTTGACCGGTCAGCTCGTCGAACGTAACATGAATTGTTTCCATGATATTTCGGGTTCTTTTGTTGTAGATTCGGTATCCTTTTCCAGTTTTCTGCTTGGTGCATATCCTACAAAAACTCCAATGTCCGCTTTAGCTTTAAGTTTGCCTAAGTCTTGACCTTCATTAGTTGGATAACACAATGCACCAAACACACGAAGGAATGAAATATTAGGTTTTCGATTGTGGACAAGTTCATATGGAGTTTTTCCATGAGAAGTGTGAATTAGGGATCGATTTTTAGTGTAGCATGCGGTGGCAATAGCTTGACCCCGAGAAACATTGGAACCTTTGAGTAAATCATCATTGTTCTAGCGGCTTCCACAAGAGTTCGATTTGTCTTTCAACAACACCGTTATGTTGAGGAGTTCGTGGAACACTTCTTTGATGACCGATTCCAACACTTTCATAAAACTCACAAAGTTGTTTATTGACAAACTCGGTTCCATTGTCTCATTCGGATGATTTCGACGGGTTTGTTAAGTCGAACACGAACTGCTTGATAAGTTTAATGATGATATCTCGAGTTTCGTCCTTTGTCCTTAGGAACTTAACCCAAGTAAACGAGGTAATCATCAAACACAACTAACACATATTTCTTCCCAAAATATTCTGCACTCTCATGGGTCCACATAAATCCATGTGAATGGTATGAAGAACTTCCATAACCGAGTTTGTAGGTTTGGGTTTGTGGGCATACTTTGCTTTTCCCAATTGGCATGCTAAACAAAGATGATCCTTTTCATACTTTAGTCTAGGTAAGACTATTACTAAGTCCTTTCTCAAGAGATCATTTATGGTGCCAAAGTTCAGTGATTTAGACGACGATGCCATAACCATGACTTTGTTTTCAAGCCTTTGACAACAAGTGATTGGAGAAGACTTCATCATATCTTCGATAGAGATGGTGTATAGATTTGAACCACGTGTTCCTCTTAAAAGTTCTTTACCATCAAGTTCTCTAACGAAACAAGTATGTTTTAAAGCCACTTCTAGATCGTAATCACGTAATTGATCGACAGAGAATAAGTTATGACCAAGACCTTCAACGTAATATACCCCGAGATAACACTATCACCGACATCATAATCTCCATAACCCATAATTGCACCGAAATGATCATTCCCGAATCTAACAGTCCCGATGAATTTACTCACAAAGTTCATGAGTCGCGACGGGTCTCCAAATATATGCTTGGAATGACTGAGTCCAGTACCACATAACGATTTGCAATTGAACACGATAAGAATGGATAATCGGATAATTGGGATCCCATGCAAGAATGGGTTCCATTTGGTTAGTAATAGTGATTGGAACTCCCACATCGAAATAGAAACAATAGACTCATCGAGGATAGATGCAGATACTAGTGTCGATTTGACCTATTCAAAGTATGTTCATTTCTTAAAGGAATAGTTCTACCAAGAGGCATCCATTTCCTAATGGGCATTGATCTAGATAATTTAGGGCACATCTCATTAAGATTGAATTTGCGCCCGGTCGGTATCCACCGATAACCTATGTTACTAAATTTCCTTCCTGGGATTCTAATGTTTTCTAACCTTCTTCCGCCATTGCTTTCACCCTTCTTTGCTTGATTTTTTGCATTAACAATACTAACAGACATTTAACAAAGATTAATCAACTCATTCACACCACATTCATGATTAGTACGTAAACCAAGCAATCATCATTACATGTTTTGCCAAAAGTAGCGTAATTCAATTAATTACAAGACACTTATAGCTAATACTAGAATCAACACGATTCGTTTTATTCAACTCAAACTTAATGTCCCTAGGGTGATCTTCTACTTTCTTCCATTGCACATTTTTAGCTTCATGAGGTCCTATCTTGCTTTGTATTGCCCTGAGGCTTTGACCCGCTTGCTTTTGTGTCACTGATTACTCCTGTAGAGGGAATTATGGGAACATTAGTTGGTTGGGCTACCTTAGGCATTCCTGAACTAGAAGTGCAGGGATCTGTACTACTTGTGGACACTTTAAAGTTCACTTTCTTAACACTGGGCATAGAATGGTTTGTATACTTAACACTAGGCATAGAACAAGGCATCACAACTTTATTTTTCTCACATAAGGATTTTGGACATGTTGCTCTTAAACATTCTAACAGCTCCTGAGATCGTTTGGCCTGAATGCAACCAAACCTAATTTCACTGTCAAGTGGCTTGTTTATGTAATCTTCTTCAACAATCTCACGGAAACATTCTAGACTATCCTTAAGGTGAGCGAAATAGTTATGAAACACAAGTTTGTTGGGAATTATACGTTTGAGTTGATAAGACAAAAAGAATGAAACAAAAGGGACTTAATACGACAAGAAGGAAACCTACAAAAAGATGGAAGGACTTGCTTGCAAAAGAAGTTTTATTTATTAGTCCTTTGTAGTATTTTGTAAACCCTAATCCTCTAGTATATAAAGATGACATAGGTGTAGGTTTTAAATTAAGTCTTCCATAATGTAGACGTCTAGTAAAGGGGTGTGTGTGTCCTAGGCTTATGTTCATGTAAACGCCTAGGTTATTAGTTTATTTAGTAGACGTATTCCTATAAACGTCTAAGGTTAGTTAGTGTTAGTGAATGAAAACCTTTAGCAATAACATTGATGTTCTTTATTATTCTGCTGCGTATGTATATGTTATTGTCATCCCTAGCTGAGCTTATAAACGATCTTATCAATTGGTATCAAAGCGGGGAGCTCTTGATATAGGGATTTGACAAGGTTTTGTTATCGACTGAAGCAGGTTTGATAAAGGGTTTTATGATCGACTTATTGAATTTTTTGTTTTTTTAAAAGGGTATCGAGGCAGTGCATGATAAGTTGAATATTCTTTACTGAAACCTCGTACTAATTTATTATCATGGATCGATGTTCAATGATTACCTCATGCTAATTGTTTTAGTTGTCGTTTAGTGCCTGTTGGTCTCAATCAAAGTTTTTGGTGATTGGCTGCTTCTAACAAATTCACCTCGTAAATTGAAGGGTTGTCGTCTAACACATGGTTTCAACAAATCTGTCATTTTCTCGATTATTAATGAATCATGGCTTGACCTCTTATTATGTTTTGATAAATATGATTGCACGTGGGCTTGGAATTATAATATTGCAATTGTGGTGCAAGATTCGCTATACTAAAGGTTCAAGATCTGAGCACTCGGGTCAAATTGATGGCCAAGCGTTAATTTTGATCTAATATTCAATGTGGGGTCAATATTATTTTTCTGGCTATATTGATCAGTCGTGGACCCTGCTGGTTGGTGATTCTACTCATACTGGTTCTATTAAAATCGTTCTTAATTTTCACATAAGGCTAGTGGGTTGGATTCTATGTGATGCGGTGTATAGTTCTTAAACTGGTCTAGCGTTTTGATTGGTCCAAAGTCTATGATATTCGTATGTGATTGGTATTGTGGTCGGTGAGGTCACTTGTGGCTTTGGATTAAATTACGATGTTGCTACTGGTACACGATAGACCACGGGAGTTGGGATTATATTCAATTGTAGTCACGTGAGGTTGTCGTTTGATTGGCTATAAGATCATATAGTACTGAACAATTTATTAACTGTTTGACATTCAAAGTACTGCTCAAGGTTTTTGCATGGCGAAATTTATTTGGATTGGCAGTATAATGGTTTATTACGAGGAGATTTGGAGTTAACGGGAAGTCGAGCATGACGATTGTGATTGATTATGGATTACACACACAGAATGGTTATTTGGTTCACACACACAGGAAGAAGTTTATGTTCTTAAAGGATTCAAAAAGGCTCGTATTTGATTCTTATGGATTAATTGATTATGAAGAAGGTTGAATATAATTTATTTGATGTTGTAGTTGAGTTTCACAGGTTTGTGTTCTTATCATATAGCTTGATGAATCTAGCAATGTGTGATTTTTCTTATGATGCTCTATGCACACATTGGCTATCACTTAAAGGAGTTACATTGTAGTGCTCAGTGTCTCATATTAGTTGAGGATTTTGTCAAGGGATTGCGGTCTACTTATATTTGGTGATTCGTATAAGTATGGAGTTCCGTGGATAGTACAAGATTTAAGACACAAGTTTGGGAAATTCTACTTCTTCATCAAATTTGTTATACTCGGTTTTATTCACAAGTAATCATTACATAAAGCCTACAGGTTTGAAGAATCAAGAAGATGGTTAACATATGGGTTTCAGGGGAAGCTTATTGTTAAATGTTTAAACCATCTACATGCATCACTCAAGGGGAAGTGTTTGATTTTTACTACTGTTGATCATTATTGCTAGTTGGAGTTTCTACTGTTTTGAATCCATTTTTCTTATGGTGCGTAATGGTGGGCGATTTTAAACATTGGAAGTCTTAGATTTGAAGTATGATATTGGTTCGTGGTGGTCAAGATCATTATTTGCATACGTTCCCTATTTGGATAATAACAAAAGGGAAGATATGTTTGAGCGGCATGGCATGGATTAAGGGAAGGCAAAGGAAGACATGCTTGTTTCATTCATGGTGAGATCCCCGATCTCAATTTCTCTACCGCCTAGGGAAGTTCGTTCAAGAATGGTTTTGTCATTATCAACTAGGGAAGATTGTTGGGAATTATACGTTTGAGTTGATAAGATAAAAGAATGAAACAAGAGGACTTAATATGACAAGAAGGAAACCTACAAAAAGATGGAAGGACTTGCTTGCAAAATAAGTTTTATTTATTAGTCCTTTGTAGTATTTTGTAAACCCTAATCCTCTAGTATATAAAGAGGACATAGGTGTAGGTTTTAAATTAAGTCTTCCATAATGTAGACGTCTAGTAAAGGTGTGTGTGTGTGTCCTAGGCGTATGTTCATGTAAACGCCTAGGTTATTAGTTTAGTTAGTAGACGATTCTATAAACGCCTAAGGTTAGTTAGTGTTAGTGAATGAAAACCTTTAGCAATAACATTGATGTTCTTTATTATTCCGCGTATGTATATGTTATTGTTATCCCTAGTCGAGCTTATAAACGATCTTATCAAAGTTCGTTATTTCTAAGATGAGGAGGAATATATTTAATACCACAAGATATTTGCGATCAGATGACTTGATGCAACATTCTCATTAAAGACAAGTGGCATTTTCCTTTTCCCGACTCTTCGATTCTCAATTTCCTTTTGTAAAGACGTTATTTTTTCGTTGTTCTTGTCACGAGTGACTTTCATTGAATCATATAACTCTTTAAAGTGTTGTTTAACTTTTCATTTTCTTCTAGAAAACTCTCATTTTCCTTTGTAAAACATTAACCAAGTTTTGAAGATGAAAAGTTTGAGAACACCGAG
Organism: Chrysanthemum lavandulifolium; assembly: GCA_022545495.1. Lineage (NCBI taxonomy): Eukaryota > Viridiplantae > Streptophyta > Magnoliopsida > Asterales > Asteraceae > Chrysanthemum > Chrysanthemum lavandulifolium. The sequence goes on from CM040243.1 coordinate 71,764,207, forward strand.
AATCTAAAGGAGGAGGCATTTGGGAGCCAGTCACATTGTTCTTTTCACCCTTTAATTGTGAAATTTGGGTTCTCATTTTTATGATCGTGTTATAATGAGCTCGAATCTGTTCATCACGTTTGCTAATTTCAAAAAATGCATCAAATTCAGGAGTATCCAAGGATGTCTTGATATTTGAGGTTTTAACATTTTCTTTTAGATGTTGATATTTTAATTGCAATGCAAGATGCTCAACTTCCAATTTAGAAAACTGTTTCACCAGGTTATCATGATCATCCTGTTCAACTTTATCATGCAATTTAGAGTTAGTTTTCTCAAGCTCAATGACACGATCATGGGAGACTTTCAGAGCGACAGATAATTCATGAAATTGAGATGCATTAATTGAACAGTTCGTGGCAGTGTAAAACACATCTTGAGTGATACATTCAGAAATCAGATTCTCATTTAAGGTAAGCAATTTCTTCCTCTCAATCTCATTATATTTTAATTCTCGCTCATCGTCGTTGACCTCAACTATCATTGCATCAAATTCCTTTTCCATTTCTTTAATATCTGAATCCATCCCCTTTTTGAGATTCTTAAATTGACCTTTTAATTGTTTAAAGAAAGGCATGACCTCAGTTAAATAGCATTCTTTAGTTTGCTCAAAACCCCTTTTCCTTCTGATTATCCCCATAGGTTTGATTCTCTTCTTACATGTCTTCTCAAAATCAACAAATAGTTGATAAACAACATACAGTTGGTTAAGGTCTTGCTATTAGTGGCAATAGTTCTAGGAACTAAGTGCATTGGTGTATTGGAGGATACACATTGGTCGAGCATTTTCCTAAGGGAGTGTTTGTTTCAACAAGTACATTAACTTTTGTTTATCCATATCTTTCTTCCAAAAATACTGCTCGGGTTAAGTGAGTTTGATGCTTAAACATGTTCGGGAGATCCAATTTTCCTTAGTGTAATCATGGGGTATGATCGTTATGTTATTCTTTTTACATGCGGGATCGTTAAGTTTTATCTATTTTCTCCCTAGATGCATCATCTAATATTCTATCCTCTTCTGTGCTTCCAATACATGATGATGTTTACCTAGGCTTAAGAATCTGATTACCATCATATAGTACCTTATGAGCAACTCTAGCCTTTTTACCTACCTCGAGATTGGTTCTTCAACAATGGGAATACTATGCTTATCGCTTAAGACTCTATGCTTAGTGATCATGAGCGATCAGTATGGTATTCCCTTGTACGCATAACTTATTTTCAAGCTTGTTTTTCAAAGTTTTAGGTTGGAAAATTCATTTAAAAGTTTTGATTCCTTAGCATTAAATTCTCGCTAAGCACTTTCACATTTTCTTGAAGTTCTTGTTTTTGCTTAGCGCTTTAGAAAGCTTTTCTTTTAAGGAATCTAGCTCTTGTTTTAATATTTCTTCCATAAAATTACTTTTTCTAATAATTGCACGCATTTGGTCATCCATTTCCTGCTCACGGGTAGTTAACACAAACTTAGCACATTGTTCATACACAACAACTTGTTCTTTATAGGCATTCAGTTAAGAGATAACAGAATCATTAGGGGCACATGTAGTGTATTCATCAAAGACATAGTCATCATTGACTGCAAAAGATGCATCACTTGGTAAAATCACACTTTCACTTTGTATCACATATTGATCATATGGGACAATATTACTATTACCCACATTATCCATATCTGATTCATTAGTTACATGTGTTTGTACATTGATATGCATCTCTTGCTTATCAACTTCATCGTACATTTTTAATACCTCAGAGATGATTGATTTTTGGAAGGACCAACCTGCTTTGATGATGAGACCTTTGGAGAGACCATTGGAGAAATGCTAGCCATGAAGATTGTCTGGGCAGTAGGTTCATCATTGACATCAGAGTCATATGCATTACAATCGGCAACTTGAAAGGCATTTTGATGATTGTGACCTATTTCTAATTGGTCGCTCATCCACATCATCATCATATGTCTTAGCATTCCTTATGCAAGAAATAACAACTCCTTTTCAACCAAAACGCACCATTGTCCCGAGCTTGCACAAGCAACATCTTGTCTCAAGTATTCGCATTTTGAGGACGTTTGGAGATGTGCGCCTTGCAATGTGTCCATCACCACCACAGCTTGTAGCATTTGATTGGCTTTGCTTGCCTTTGATTGGCATTTCTTCCGCGATTCGATTAGCCACATATCCTCCACCTACTCCACCTCTTCCCTGCTCATACTATCTTCCTTGAACTGGTTGCACCATAACCTTTCCATCTCTCGACAATAGCATGATTGTGTAGATTGGATGCGATCCGATTTCATTGTTGGTGTGAAGACCATTAGTATGTGGGCGAAGGTCAAGTTTTGTTTAACCATAAGAGCCGATTGATTGATGAAGTGTTCCATGACTTCATTAGCATCGTGTTGCTTGAAACTTGGATCGGAAAGAGTTTGTAATTTCCATTACCCGTGGGTATGACTTGAGAAGCTTTGGTGGTAATTCCAACACCGTGTAAAAGGTCATTGAATCATTTGATGAACTTGTTTCTCCCTATTTAGATTTGAACTATTCAAGAATCCTTCGTTCAAACATGGCATGTCTCTCATTCTGAAGAAGGAAGGCATACAGTTGCTCATAGTTTGTGTTCTTCAATCCTTTGGTTAGCTTCACAGAGGTGCCAAATTTGTGCCATTCGGGATTCACGTTGTTCACAAACTTTGAGTTCAGCTGAATATTTGGCATGGTCATTTTGATATTCCTCATATCATTTACAAGCTTTTGGAATCTCACGTAATATTCATAGACACTTTCTTCTGGTTTCATCTTAAAGTGCTCAAATTCATCATACAGTTGTGATTCTCTGTCTTCTTTTGTTAATTCAGAACCCGAGAGAAGCATCTTGACATTATCCCAAACTGCCTTGGCTTCAGTGTTGTGATTGATAAGCTTGTAGATATCTTTTGGAAGACCTTGAAGTATAATGTTTGAAGCCCCGATATCGATCGAATTTCTTTTCTCTTTATCATCGAGCTCATCATATGTCTTTGGTCCATCCAATCCAAAGATCATTGTTCCATCCGCACAAGATCAATTATGTCTCTTGTAGTTTCAATCGATAAGGTCCTTCATCAATTGACTTGATAATGTTGACTCCATTTTCCTTTCCTGACAATCTGACCTAATTCGTTGAGCCCATGAGTCATAGTCAGTTCACAAGCATGGGTGGACGAGTGTCTCAACCACCGCTGAACGTCCTTAGCTACGGTAGAGATGATTGTAGGCACGTTTGTAGACATGTTTACAGATTTCATGGGATTTTATAACTCTATGATTAAACCGGGAAATAGATTCTTTCACGGGATTTTACTAAATCAAGAGAAAACCTTATTAGAAACAAATATTAACCAAGTCGCTAAAACCCTTGAACCAAGTCGCTAAGCACCAAGTCGCTAAGTAGCAACTCGCTAAACCTCAAGTCTAAGCACAAGTCTCTAAGACCCAAGTCGCTGAACACAAGTCGCTACTGCACCAAATCGCTAAGTAGACAAGTCGCTAATAGAACAACTCACCAAGAACTATAAAGCCAAGTCGCTAGAAATAATAGAAACAAGTCGCTAACCCAACCAAGTCGCTAGCCGAAGTGGAACCTCCACTAACTTGTACTGTTTGTCGGCTTGTCTCAATAGACAAGTCGCTACTCCTCTAACTACAAGTCGTTGGAAATTAACAAAGTAACTCGCTACCAAGAAAACAACTCCGAGAGCCAAGTCACTAGGTAGAAAACTTTAAGAACAATGCTTTTCAATCCAAAACAAGCCCAACCACAGTGATTCAAGCTTTACAAATCAAAACCCAAGCACATACAATGATTCTAAACACAAAAGTACACTCAAAATTCCAACTTTAACACAAGAAATGATCTAAATGATGCAAAAACCACTAAACTTTTTCAAACCCAAAAACCATATAAAACCACTAGAAATCTAAGGATATGTAAGAGAGATGATCCAACCATGGCTCTTGATACCAATTGTAAGATATAGGATTTCACAAACACATCAAACCATGATCACATGAGGTGTTAAAAAGTTTTAGAGAAAGTTCTAGTGAGAGAAATGGAAGAGAGTTGGGAACTATGAAACAAAGAAAATGGTATTGAGCCCAACCTCTACCTTGGGAGGTAGAGGGTATTTATAGTGTCTTACAATAAACGCCACCTACGGGTGTGGATTAGGCATACTGAGTGGGTAAAGCCCGTCCGTCCTCCACGGTTTTACTTAACTAACAACTTACTAACATTAAATAACTAAGACTACGAGCTTTCTAATGATTACAAATACTTGAGATGACCGACACTTTAATGACTGAATTTTCTAATTCCTAACACTATCTGCTAAGCAGAACCTTTACTAAAGATATGCAATGATTTTGACAATGCATTATATTTCAAGTTTAGTTTAAAGAGGTTCTAACACTAAGATATCAAATGTAAAATGTTTTATTTCATGAAAGAACTTGAATTACATTGATAAAGCATGAATAATAAGGATTGATCCTATTTGAAGGATTACTAAGTTCCTGGCGTTTTCGCTAGAGGATCATCAAATGGTTGACAGTGTTTATCGATTAGGGAATGAAGAAAGTCTTCATGAGAGTTGTGTTTAGAGGTTCCGACATCTTGTTCTGAAATACGTCTGAGAGGACTTTGAAATTGAGGGTGGAAGTACATGACGTTATGATAAAAGCGCGTTAAGAACATTCCATAGGGGATGAGTTTGTTCTTGGATCCTTGAAGATTTACAATTCGCCTTGCGAAGAAGTAGGCGAGATTGTATGGTTGTTGTGTTAGCAAACAATACATTATGTGAGCACAACAAGTGGGAAGGATTTCTCGATTTCCTCTAAGACTCCAAACATTTTCACGTAGGATGAGTGCAAGAGGTTTGTACTCTTCTCGGATGTCCCGTGTAAAGATAATGTTTGGATCGGAGTAATATGGCCGAGGTTTGCATATTATGAGATTCAAATATTCCGGGGAGGGTATGTGAGAACAATATGGACTATTTTGTTCACGAAAGTTGAAGAGAGAATCAAGAGACCAATCTTCGGTGAAGGCACATTGTCCATGATTTGGAATTCGAAGAATTTGAGCAAATTGCCCAAGGGTTAAAACAAACTGTGGAAAACTAGAAGGGGGGGGGGGTTGAATAGTTTTGCCAATTAAAACTCGTTTTAAACTATTTAGATCGACTTATGTCAATCTATTTGGATGTGTGTTGCATGTTGACAAACAAGCATATAGAAATATAAACATGTAATGAAAAGATAAAGAGTAAGAAGCACAAAACCACAACGCGAGTATTTATAGTGGTTCGGCTACAAGGACACCTTCCTTGCCCTACTCCACTCCCCGAGTCACCTACTCGAGAGTTCGTAATCACTAAACAACACCGACTCCTTATGGTGGAGAAACCTTCACAATGTTGCATACTCTTTTTCCGATACTAGGCTAACCACCGGGTTCTTTCACACCAAGGTGAACCACACCTACCACAACGTCGCCTACCCTTTATCCGGTACTAGGCTAACCACCGAGTTCTTTCACACCAAGGTGAACCACACCCACCACAACGTCGCCTACCCTTTAACCGGTAGTAGGCTAAATACCGAGTTCCATTACAATGGAGGAACTACTACCCAACACTGCACCAACGACTAACCCCAAAGGAGAACAACTCCTTATTACAACATCATCAAGGATATCAATATCCTTGGATCCAATGTACATGTTTATATTTCTATCTTGTACATCGAAACACACCATATCGAATGTACATCTTAGGCACCTTTCACTAATGCCTTTGACTAGATCTTCAAGACACTCTTCACTAATGTCTTGTGACTTGAATTCTAGGCACCCTTCACTAATTGATAAGGTTTTAAAATGTACCTTTTTGAGGGGTCGTTTAAGCCCTTATTTGATCACTTTTGTATCCGTTATTACTTAATATCATTCCTTTTCACTTTTAGGTATCTTGAAGGCAAAATCTCGGAATGACACTTATTCGAACGAAAAGCAGCGAATGTACAAAGAAAATGGCCAAAGTCAAGAATCGAGACACTCGGGATTATGGAACTTAAGGTAGCAGCGTCGGTGTTGTCTGCGACCGTCGGACAACTTTATGACGACTCAGTAGCCAAATTGCTCATTTGCAAGTGGACGGGTTTTAAAGAGTAGGCGTTGCAACTCGACGGCCTAGATTTGATCGAGACGACGCCGAGGCCCGAAGGGACGGCACATAAGCATAAGGTGACCACACAAGTCGCAACTTATCTTGTAGTAAGTAGGCGATCTTGTTTGGCCATAACTTTTGCATCTGAACTCGGTTTAAGTGATTCAAAAGCCCAGCGATCGAACGAGAAAATCTATAGTTTGGTGAAAAAATGGTGGTGACGCCGTCACTTTATAGTTGTGACACCGTCACTCTTTCTTAAACGAAAATCGCCTATAAATAGAACATTATAACCCGGTTTTGTAAGCCCTAAACCCTAAGTCGATTCGGGGTTTAGGTAGGTGTTTTTCCAGCAACTTAAAGGGTTCCAAACACTCTATAAACATCGTATAATGGTTTGTTTGTTAATCCAATCCTATGGTATGTCTTCAATTATCATAATTGTTGCTTGCTCTTCATTAATTATGCTTGGCTAATTCACCTAGTGTTTGCTTATGATTGTATGAAACTTGTATATAATTAATTAGATCTTATTGATTTCTTAATGATGCTTGTGTCTATCTTCATCATTAGGGGTGTGACAATTTCAATGAGTCTAATTGGTTTAGTTTATAATTCTTGCATCCTCTCTCTCTTGTTTGATTGGTTGTCTCTTATCTTAATTGTAATTGGCTTAGGAGTGCGACTAGGCTATCGTTGTGTTTAATACTTGATAAATCTTGGATAGTTTATGAATGACTTAGTGGATTTCGTTTACTACACTTAAAGGTGACTTCAAAGAGTTGGGAATGCACACCCACGACCTTAGAAAACACAACGCGTTAAGAATAAGGGCGTGACAATTCAACCATCAATAGGACGTGACAATTCAAAGAGGTAGAATTGGATAGCTAGCAAGGAGTAATACATCATAAGTAGATACGCTTCACGTTCTGGTAGACCCATAATTTAGTTAGTATCTTTTGGGATAGTTGACTGCAACTAATTCCACCCTCCCTCCAAAACCGAGATTCATAAAATATAAAAATACAAAATAATCATCCTCACCTTTAGACTTAAATCGACATACACTTCACTAACGACACTATTCCCCAGAGAGCGATATTAATACCGTGGCACCCTAATACTACACTACATCGATTAGGTTCACTGCCTAGGGTGTTATAAAACTTGCTCGACGAAAAGGAAGTTCCTTTGACCCCGAACGACGTGTGTAGCATTATCAAGTTTTTGGCGCCGCTGCTGGGGAATAGTTATTGTTTAGGCTTGATTTATATCTCGTTTAGGTCTACTTAGAAGATTCCTATCAAGTGATATTTTTTCTTTTTATTAGCTTCCTTGTAGTCTATCCCCCTTCTTTGTGCCTTTGTTCGTAAAACTTGTCCATTGACTCTTCCGTTCACCATTATGGAGAACACGAATCCACTATAGATTAGGTTTTTTCATAAAGAATTATGATATTACTAAAGCGGATTATACAAGATGGTGGGAAGAAAGTAACCAAGTCCATAAACCTTTTGTGGGTTTCACCATTCCATCAAGCCCACAAAATACCTCATCTAGTGAAACCTATGCTTCGTTTGAGCCTTCACCTAGGATAGACTTTCGTGAACAACCTCCGTGTTTAGAAACTATTTTTAGTGAGGCCCTTAGGAGAACTGACCAAATTTGTGAAAATATTATAGTAAGCAACCAAACATTAAACCATAAGTTGGATCATTTACTAAGTTTGGTTTCATCACGACCTAAGGAAATAGCACATGATGAGCATATAGATGATGTAGATGTGATTGAAGATAAGGTGAAAAGTCTAGACCCACAAGGTATCCCACAAGTCCCACCATCATTTAAGGCATACACACCGCACATGACTTACTCGGAAGTAGTAGAAGAGACTTTAGGAATCCCGATGGAGGTAGAACATTTGAACCAAACGCAACTAGAGAATATAGGTTTGAATACTTGTAGTCTTAGTTTTACTCATAGTTCTGGGGGATTTCCTAGTGTTGATGAACCGGAACCTCAATCTTTACATCTAGGAGACAAAAGAGGAACCGACCCACCCATCAACCAATTTAGTCCGGGTAGTTTTAGGATGAAGGAATCCATTCACACACCCCCTTCACCTCACGTGGAAAATCGCCACCCTAAGGGTGTGTATCGCTACTATCACCCGCACTTAAACTTAAGTGTAGGGAAACCTCTCCTTTATCCGTTAAAGAAGGGTAGAGTCAGGCTCGTGACTCGAACAAAAACAAGCGCTTCTTGGGAGGCACCCATGTGTATTTGTTTTTCATTTTTATTTGTGTGTCGTATATCTTTTATTGATTGTTTATTCTCATGTTTAAATTTGTAAAAATGCTTTATTTTGTCTTTAACCTCGTCTTAATTACATATAAAGGTATTTTACATAAGGGATAAGTGTAGGGAGGATTACACACGTTTTCAAAAGAAACGTGAACATGAGAATTACAATTATTTAAAAGATATACATGTTTGTTTGTTCGAGTCAAATGCTTGTATCGAGTTATAATGGATGTTTTGCGGAAATTTTTCTAGATTTTAAAGATAAAAATGTTCCAATTTTTCCATAAAATCGAGACCGGTTTGTCGGGATAACTGGCGTCGGGATCGTAACTTTGACGTCGGAGGAGCATAAACAACTTCTAACTTTTCTCGGTTTCGTGCTACTTATTAATTTTTGAAATTTTCTAGGTCTTAATTTTCGGAGAATCGCAAACATCCATTCCACAAGCATTATATCTTATTTAAGTCTGGAATTACATCTTGTTGAGATTTTTGTTTGTTCGGTTTGATGCGTTGGGTTGTCTGTTTTCTCAAAGTGTGCAGGTTTAATTTACCAAGAAAAAGATACATAAGATGAGAAGGAGCTTTTCACACAAAACGTTCTTCTTGAAGAAAGATGTAACCACCACTTTTCACGGATCCTACCGAGCTAATCAGGAGAGTACTAGTTTCTTTCGTTTTAATTACCTTCCATTATCATAACTTTAATACTTTCGAGAACATTGGGGACAATGTTCGGGTTTAAGTGTAGGGAGGAAAATAAAGCAGGAACTTTGAAACTATGCTTATCCTTGAATATTTGCTTTGTCCAATTGAATTTGTGTAATAAACCATGAGAAAATGTCGGTTAGGGTAATTTGGCAACAAATTTAAAATTTTTCATAACATATAGGAGTAGGCCATTGATGAGTGTGTAAATACTCATCATTTTTAATCAATCTGACTGCAAAACGTTTAAAATGCTCGAAATGCATCAAAATCTCGAAAATATTCCAAAATTGCATTTTATATGTTTCGGATGCAAAATGTTCAAAATCGGATGAAAAATGAGCAAAGTTTGCATAATTGGCGCTTTCAGTCCCCAAGTTTCTAAAATTGTCAAAATAGTCCACGAGTCAAAATTTCAAAGAAAAATCACCAAGGTCCTTTTAAAATCATAAGTTGTCAAATTTAGTCCTTTGGTGAAAAATGTCAAAAGTTTGAGAAAATTACAAGAATGGTCCTTCAAGTTTGAAAATTGGCAAAATGGCCCTGAAATTTGAAAATGTCAAGTTTAGACCTTGCATTATTGAAACTTGTCACTTTTAGTCCTTGGGCAGCTTTGATAAAATGGCGACAATGGTCCCTTGATTTTCAGATTTTACACCTAAGGTCCTACAATATTAAACCCTTTAAGCCCCATTTGGACCTGCTAGCCTTGGACCCTGTCAAATTTCATTTTGGCCCTGTCATATGTAATTTTGGACCCTTCTATTATTAATACCCGGTCAACCAAATGGTCAAACCCATCCAGTTGGCGCCTAAAGTCTCACCATCCCAACTGCTAACCTGCAACACTCTAGCTCCCATTCCCCCCCCTCTCATCCACTTTTCCTTGTTCCCTCCACCTTAGCTACCCTCCAATATGCATTTAATGCATCTTCCCCCACTCAACCCCAATTGTCAAATGCCAAAATTGGCGCCAAAATCTGCTTTAATGGCCAAGATGAATTTAAAGCCATCCAATGGCTGAGAAATGGTGGGATCTATTCAGAAGAGAGAGACAAAGACTTTGGGTATAAGAAGGAAGCAAGAGAAGAAGCAATGGAGAGTCTTGTAGTTTTATTTTTCTCTTTAATGTCGTTTTTAATATCAAGTTTTAGTTAAGTCACAAAACCTGTAATATTTTGTTATAATGTACTCAGTTTAAGTTATTGTATCAATATAAATCATTTTCAAGTCTCAATTTAAGTCAAATTACCATTTTACATTGTTAAACTTCTTTATTGCAATTCTCATTTTCAAACTCATGTATCAAAGCTCTCTTAGCTTATCTTTAAGCTTCAACAAGCTTAAATGAGCTTATTATAGCTTTGTATAAGCTCACATTCAAGATTTAAGTAATTGTGGGACTTGGTCAACAAAAGTCAAACGGGGGCAAATATGATGCAGATTTGGTCAATGGGTGAAGCAGCCATGGAATTGGGTTGATATTGAGCTAGGGTAGGGGTTTGGATAGGTTAGTGGTCCATTGGTTCATTGTTTCAAGCCATTGTGGCTAGGACCCTTTGTAAGTGAATTTCAAGTTTCCTTGCATCATCTTCATTTGTAGTCAAATCTAGTTTTAATCTGTTCCTTAAGTTGTATTTAAGATAAAAAGACTTAGTTTGATCAATTATATAGACTGGATCAGTTGTTATCTCACTTTATTTGCAAAACAGTAAGATAAAGGTATGTTTGGATTTGCTGATTAATCTGTCTCATAGGCTTGTTCAGTGTATACTTCTTGTTGGTTCATGTTTGTTAGCTCTAAATAGACTCTTATCTGTCTTAATTTTGTGCTTGAAAACACTCCAAGTCAACATTTCATGTAATCCATCTCAACTGCTTATCTGTTGAAAATTTGGATAAGCAAAATCTCATTTTGTGTTCAAAAATCATTAAGCTTGCTTGCATTGTGCTTGTTCTATCACATTACATCAATAACAGTCATAAAATTGGATTCAAAGTTCATGAAAGTCAAAATGTCTCAACTGCTTTTCAAAGTCAAAAAGTGAAAAACCTTGTTTTGAGCCAACTGAGAGGAATTTTCATTCACTCATTTTTGGACCAATCTTAGTGAAACTTGTTGTTTAAAATCTTCAACTGGTCTCCTTGCTTATCACCATTTTGTGAAATTTTACAATTTTGTATAAGCTACTATTTGCTTCTCTTTGGGTGTCAAATGCCCCATTCATTGGGCTCATTCTATCTGAGTTTTCTCGGATTTTGTGCAAGTGCAGGGCTCATAAGAGTGGTCATAGTCGATTTTTGGTTTGATATGTCTCACCTGTGTCTCGCTTTAGGTTCCAATTTGTGTTTTCATTTTGAGCTTATTTTAAAGCTTGTGCTTGTGTCCAAAGTAGCTACCAGAACTGTTTTGGCTTATAAGCTCTTATAGCCAAATCCTTGTAACTTGTAATCCAGGTGGTTAAAAGCGGTTAGGATTTGTTGCATTTTAGTTATTTTAGCAGTTTAGAACTTACAGAATCGGTTGGTGTCTTATTTTGTTCATTTGGGTTATTTGGGTGTAATAATAAGCACTTGCACATCGATTCCTAATTCCTCCACATAAGCACTGTTTTCCATTTTCTTAGATTCCTAATATTATTTTAGAGTTTTCTTGAAATTTTGATTTTTCTAAGTTGATTTGTTATTTTTCTTAATTTAAATTAGTTTTAAGCAATTTTAATTAGCTTTTAATACAAAAATTCGAAAAGGTTCAAAAAAAAAACAATTTTCATTTTTAAGTTAAGATAAATATAAAAAGACAAAAAATATTTTCTAGATTTTCTTAGTTAAATTTGTATTTTAGATAATTTAATTAGTTTTTAATAGTATTTAATTCCTAGAAAATACAAAATAATCGAAAAATACAAAAATAGTTTTGAAAATTCTATTTTGACATTTTAGATTTTTCCAAGTCATAATTTTATTTTTCTAGCTTTATTTCCTATTTTCTGGTTATAAAAATAATTTTCTTTTTCTATATATTTTATTTTATCATTAGGTTTGTAAAAATGTCATTTTCATATTTTTAGGATTTATATTGTGTAAGTTTCACTTTTTATTTTGTACGCTACGTAGTTTTTAATTCAGTTTTTTATAAAAACATAAAAACAAAAACATCATTTTAAATATAGTGATAGCGTTTATTTAATAGTTTTTATATTTTTAATTTCCTTTAATTTGCATTTAAGCCGTTGTAATTTGTTGGCTTTTCATGTAGTTATAATATCATTCAAATCCTTTTTCGTTCAAATCTCTCGATCACTATTCGTTGGGTGATCCATTGCATAGCTCATTTGGGACATAACGACAGGAAACTCTATACTCCTCGGATCTTCATTGCATTCGTGCTTGAGCGGTTTAAAGGCGATTCACTGCCCGCCATTCACAAGTGGCGAGGCTTGAGTGATTTAGCTTGACTTTTTGCACGCATCAAACAAAAGCGTCTCATGGATAGGAAATTATATGACTAGCACAAAACCTTTACCACTTAAATTCCACCCAAAATGTGAGGATCACCCTTAGATTAGTAGGAATTAAAGTATTCATCTTTAATGCTTAGAGTGTGAACGGTAGTATAATAGATTCTAGAACTTGTTTTGTGATTCATTCGAGATCGCTAGTAAGACTACACTTGTGTAGTTAGGAATAACTAAATGATAAGAGGCATTAGGATAACCCTTGTTTGATACTCGTAATATAATTACTTCTTCCACATCGGTTGAGTAATTCCCCATACCTTGCGTTGTACTCATCTTTAGTACACGATACCCCTAGTTAACCCCTCGAGCCTATCCTTTTCGCGGTTCTCGTGATGTTTTGTTTTCAGGAATATCAATGAAGAGCATTGTTTACACCCGCCCCAAATGTACACCCAAATCGCCTTAGCCTACCTTGTATGCACTCACTTTTAGTGCATTATTGTTATCACACTAAACCCTTGGTTCAATTATCTAGTTCCTTGCATAAGTTGATAAGTCGAGTCATATCCTTTGTACACAGTTTTGGGACGATTGGGACTCATGGGAAAAGTTAAAGTTTGTGAAATGACGGGAAGGGAACGTTAAATTCAAATTCCCTTTATTTACATAATAATGTACTCCAAGTGTTTTGATCTTTTCAATTCGGGTCATATTAGTGTTAGAGAAATAAAAACTCAAGTGTAGGGATGTGCCTATAAATCCCTATCATTTTGATGTTATCGTAGAGGATGGTAGAGTAAAAGTGTATGAAAAAAAAAATAAATAAATAAATAAAAGAAAATAGAAAAAAAAGAGAAAAAGAAAAAAATAGAGTGTTGAAAAAAAAATGAAAAAAAACATACGGGCTACCATCCTACATCTATCTTTAAATTTATGTTTGTTTGTTTCAGTTATCTAGAGTCTATAGTGTCGAGTCTTGGCTTAGCAACGCCATTCTTCGCATGCTTGTAACATAAAGATTTTGACTTGCCACCACTAAATCGCCTATCCCACCAAACCCTTTGTTTCTAGTAAGCCTAACATTACAACCCTTTAAAAGACCTCTTTGATAGTCTTTCCTAGGTGCTTACGCCAAAGCGATGGAGGTTTGATCTAGTCTCAAGCCTATGGTAATCTATGTACTAGGACCGGTTAATGAGTGTTTATCTTCCATTTTCAACTTGTTATATTTCATATACACAGAGATGTAGTATCCAAAACCCTATGTGAGGTGCTAGTATGTAATTTTCGTGCTTGTTATGACTTTTGCGGGGCTTATATGTGTTGTGGATTATTCTAAACCAATACTTCATGACCCTAACTTATAAATTAATTGGCTAAAAGCACATTTGCTTGAGGACAAGCAAATACCAAGTGTAGGGATATTTGATAAGGTTTTAAAATGTACCTTTTGAGGGTCATTTAAGCCTTATTTGATCACTTTTGTATCCGTTATTACTTAATATCGTTCCATTTCACTTTTAGGTATCTTGAAGGCAAAATCTTGGAATGGCACTTATTGAACGAAAAGTAGCGAATATCTGAAGAAAATGGCCAAAGACAAGAATCGAGACACTCGGTTGTTGGACCTTAAGGTGGGCGTCGGTGTTATTTCGACAACTTTTGTGACTCAGATGTAAATTGCTCATTTATAAGTGGCGGCTTGGGTTTTAAAGAGTAGGGCGTCACAACTCGACGACCTAGATTTGATCCACAAGGCGTCAAAGGCGAAGGGACGACATCACAAGCATAAGTTGGCGCTTGCGTCGCACGCAACATCTGTGTAGTAGCCGATCTTGTTTTGGCCATAACGTTTGCATCTGAACTCGGTTTAAGTGATTCAAAAGCCTACGCGATCGGGCGAGAAAATCTATAGTTTGGTGAAAAAATGGTCGTGACGCTGTTACTCTATAGTTGTGGCCGTCACTCTTTCTTGAAACAGAAAATCGCCTATAAATAGAACATTATAACTTCACTTTTGTAAGCCCTAAACCCTAAGTCCGATTCGGGGTTTAGGTAGGTGTTTTCCGACAACAAGGGTTCCAAACACTCTATAAACAACGTGTAATGGTTTGTTTGTTAATCCAATCCTATGGTATGTCTTGATTATCATAATTGTTGCTTGCTCTTCATTAATTATGCTTGGCTAATTCACCTAGTGTTTGCTTATGATTGTATGAAACTTGTATATAATTAATTAGATCTTATTGATTTCTTAATGATGCTTGTGTCTATCTTCGTCATTAGGGGTGTGACAATTTCAATGAGTCTAATTGGTTTAGTTTATAATTCTTGCATCCTATTGTCTCTTGTTTGATTGGTTGTCTCTTATCTTAATTGTAATTGGCTTAAAAGTGCGACTAGGCTATCGTTGTGTTTAATACTTGATAAATCTTGGATAGTTTATGAATGACTTAGTGGATTTCATTTACTTAACCCAAAGATAACCTCAAAGTTAGTTTATGAATGACTTAGTGGATTTCGTTTACTACACTTAAAGGTGACTTCAAAGAGTTAGGGAATGCACACCTTCGACCTTAGAAAACACAGCGTTAAGAATAAGGACGTGACAATTCAACCATCAATAGGGCGTGACAATTCGATGGGTAGAATTGGATAGATAGCAAGGAGTAATACATCATAAGTAGATACGCTTCACGTTCTGGTAGACCCATAATTTAGTTAGTATCTTTTGGGATAGTTGACTAGCAACTAATTCCACCATCCCTCAAAACCGAGATTCATAAAATATAAAAATACAAAATAATCATCCTCACCTTTAGACTTAAATCGAAATACACTTCACCTAACGACACTATTCCCCAGAGAACGATATCAATACCCGTGGCTTACCCTAATACTACACTACAACGTTTAGGTTCACTGCCTAGGGTGTTATAAAACTTACTCGACGAAAAGGAAGTTTCTTTGACCCCGAACGACGCGTGTAGCGTTATCACTAATGCCTACACTATAAACGATCGACACCTTTCACTAATGTCTTCGTCTTGACACTTGAGACGTCTTTCACTAATGTCTTCAACACTACACTTCTTAGAAGAAAGAAAAGAACCATCAACAGGAGGACTTCAGTAGTCTTGATGATGAGGAAGCATGGCAACTCATGGACTTGAGCTTGCTTGACTTCAAAGGTGGTGATCTTGCCTTTAAGAGGAACCTAGAGAATCACACAAAAACAAAACTACAAACATAGATCTCTTGGATCTGGGGTTAGAGAGTTTTTAACTCAAGGGGAAAGTATGTGAGAAAGAGGTGAGAAACGATGGAGAAATGGCTCACTATTTATAGAGAGAAAATGCCTACAGTTCCCCGGATCCCACGGATCCCTCCCACAAGGGATATCCGTCTAGTGTAAAACAAGGGATCCGTGAGACGCTCCTCTTTGCCCATTGGTATTTTGGTTATGGGTCATGGGTTATGGGTTGATCCATGGGTCTTTTATTAGATTCA
Organism: Chrysanthemum lavandulifolium; assembly: GCA_022545495.1. NCBI lineage: Eukaryota > Viridiplantae > Streptophyta > Magnoliopsida > Asterales > Asteraceae > Chrysanthemum > Chrysanthemum lavandulifolium. The sequence continues at coordinate 71,780,443 of CM040243.1, forward strand.
ATGTATCTCATGAGTGCAATGCACCTAGTCAAATGGGTATGGGTCAATACCATGGGTTATGGATATTATCCATACATGACATAAGAATGATGTCATGCAATGGGTTATGGGTCAAGCTCCATGAATATGGGTCATGGACTTTAGGTCGTACCCAACTACATTTAATGTATTTGGTCAATAGGTTATGATACTTAAGTTTCTACCCATTTATATTACCCAATATACTACATACTAGTTATGTGTATATTTTACCAAAATATGTAAACACTAGTTGTTGTACATATGTAATATTAAATCATAAAATCACTTATACTTGTTTTAGTGTTTTATGTAAAAACGTAAGTGTGTTAGAAAACTATTAGCTCAAACCCTTTACGTATTTTGTTTGTTTCGTTAACATAATTTTACGTTTGTTATCGACAAGACATTAGAAGATTGTAAAATATAAATAAACATTTTTACGGCTTATTTGTATTAACAATCTCCCCCTTTTTGTTGATGACAAAACATAAAATTATTTTAAGGAAAAGCTAAAATTCGTGAAGGTTTGAATTTGTACTTCTCCCCCTTTTGTCGAAACAAAAAGAGCTTCGAAAGGAAACTAACACATTGTTTTAAGAAAAACATGTGAATAACCGAAAAGAAAGAGAAAGTAGAGAGCAAGTAACGGGAAAGGATCTCGTCTTAACTCCCCGTTGACGAGTCCATCCCTATGTGAGGGCGTCAAGAAAAATAATACTAAGCTAGTTCATTTGCAACTAAGTTTGCAAAAGATTTTGTCTATGTGACGAATAAGCCCCCCCTTGATGATTGCAACTTTGCAAAGGGACGTCATGAAATGTAATCCTAATATTGCAAGTGATTTTGTAATGTATTGCTTTGACACAAAGCTCCCCCTAGATTTAGAGTGTTAAAGTCTTCATGTGTAAATTGAATAACTATAAAACAAAGATTAGAAAACAAGTATAATGCATAATTTCTTGCAAATATGACTCAAGTTAGTCGAGAAATAGTTTTCTGTCTTACGGATCCCATGGTTCCCTCCTTGTAGGGAGCCGTTTAAGTGATTCTGAGGATCCATCGGCGGATGGTGAATTGACAATGGTGGTATAACAAATAATGTTAACCTCAAAGTGAGATATGTATTATACAACATAATCATATGCTCAGAAATATAGCAAGTAGCATGTAATTTCATTTAATAAAACTAGAGATATGATATACATGACTCTAAAAACAAAGAAAATGAACGATACATGACTTGGAATTACTAGACTTATTTAATTAATGCTTGAGACTAGGACACCACTAAAATCCTCTAGCTTAAGTTTGTTTAGGTTTAATCTCGTCGAAACGTTCGAGGAGATGATAAAAAATGAAACGTTGATCTTCCCGTACTTCATGTATCAAACTTTCAACATGTTGACAATGATAGCAATCTTTGTCATGGCTAGGTAGTGGTGGTGGAAGAAAAGAAATTGTTGGATGTAAAGGATCAAGTGAAGCGGGTTGGGGAGCTTCAAACGACGGAGGAATTGGTGGTGGTAGAGAAGTGTCAACTTCCATATGGTCGGGTGGTTGACTTTGATAATTTCCCATAATCCAAATGGGATTATATGATAGTGACGGTGAAACGAAAGCCGGAGCTAGTGTTGACTCAACACCTTAATTTTGTACCATTAATCCTCCTAATGAGGAGAATGTTGCCGATGGAGGATGATGAGACGGCCTAGGAGGCAAATCCTCTAAATTGTAGAGGTGTGGTGATGATAGTGGAGTTGTGAATGAGATAGCTCTAGGAACCAATGGTGATGGTTTAGTGGAGATGGGATTGTTTGGTCTAGGAGGTATGGTGGTGTTTGGCATAGGCGGTTTGTGGGTACTATCCTTTTAGGGATTGATTTGATTGGTGGAGGAGAAATCCTTGCATTAGTGGACTTGACGGAGATGATTCGGTTGAATAGATTTAAATGTACAACACGAGCAATTTTCTTAGGTGGTTCTTTGGTGGATGAGATACCACTTGGAGCTTTCCTCATGATGAGATGATTTCAAGAGGTTTGTAAAGATTTCTAAGTCTTTGAAAAATGAGGATGAAGATGATGACTTTAGGAGTCCTAACAATGTGATTTATAAAGCAAAGGATTTGGCAAGTGCATTCAAGACTTAAGCCACTAAAATTCATTGGAATGTGATGATTAACATGCACAAGAGTCAACTTCATAGTTGTACTAATCTAGGAACTCATTTAAGATGAGATGGAGTGCTCAAGTTAGCAAGATGAGCTTGAAATGATTGTTTTGGCTAGAGTTGATATAAATCTGTCATATGGATCCCACGGTTCACTCCATTGAGGGATCCGCCTAGGCTAATCCTACGGATTCGTCTATCAGCAGCTAAGAAAAGATAACAATGGTCTTTGTAAGGTCTAATGCCTATTTCTTCTTGAGTGTTTCAGTTTATCTAAGTGTCTTAAATGAAGAGGTGCTCAAATACTTAAGGGTAATGAGTGATGTAGCTAATGATTGCCTTTTATGGAAGAAATTGGAACTTTTATGAGTACCAATGAATGAACAAAGATGACACTAAAAATTATGAGAGTGTCAAATGGAGCTAAATGATCCTAGAGATCGGATAGTGACTTAGGATAATGTTTTGGAGAGTATCCTAAAGGCTTTAAGATGGAAAAACTAGAATTTGATCAATTTTAACCAATTTTGAGGCAATGATGATTATGATCAATTTTGCCATAATCGAAAGATTTCAAAAGCTAGATATGAGGGATTATGTGAGAAATGATGAGTGAGCTTGCGAGCGGAAGAGTAATGGGTTTAAGTGAAACGATAGATCTACAAGCGTCTTGAGTGTGATCTAGGTGAGTTATGTAGGAAAGATCTACTTAACTTGATAAGGACTTAATTTGCCTTAAGGTACTATGTCTAGCTTAGTGTAAAGTGTTCTAAGGACATGTTTGAAATACAATGATTGCAATTGCATTTTATGTTTGTCGGATTCTATTGTTCCCTAAGAGTAGGGATCCGTCTAGCACAACCTTTGGGATCCGTCTATCTACTAAGCAGAACCTTTACTAAAGGTATGCAATGATTTTGACAATGCATTATATTTCAAGGTTAGTTTAAAGAGGTTCTAACACTAAGATATCAAATGTAAAATTTTTATTTCATGAAAGAACTTGAATTACATTGATAAAGCATGAATACTAAGGATTGATCCTATTTGAAGGATTACTAAGTTCCTTGAGCGTTTTCGCTATTGGGATCATCAAATGGTTGATGAGTGTTTACTGATTCCGGAATGAAGAAAGTCTTCATGAGAGATGTGTTTAGAGGTTCCATCATCTTGTTCACAAAACGCGTATAACGGACTTTGAAATTGAGGTGGAAGTACATGACGTTATGATAAAGGCGCGTTAAGAACATTCCATAGGGATGAGTTTGTTCTTGGAGCCTTGAAGATTTAATTCGCCTTGCGAAGAAGTAAGCAGATTGTATGGTTGTTGTGTTGCAAACGATTACATTATGTGAGCACAACAAGCGGGAAGGATTTCTCGATTTCCTTAAGACTCAAAAATTTTCACGTGGGATGAGTGCAAGAGGTTTGTACTCTTCTCGGATGTCGTGTAAATATAATGTTTAGATCGGAGTAATATGGTCGAGGTTTGCATATTATGCGATTCAAATCTTCGAGGAGGTATGTGAGAACAATATGGACTATTTTCTTCACGAAAGTTGAAGAGAGAATCAAGAGTCCAATCTTCGGTGAAGGCACATTGTCCATGATTTAGAATTCGAAGAATTTGAGCAAATTGCCCAAGGGTTAAAACAAACTGTGGAAATCTAGAAGGGGGGTTGAATAGTTTTGTCAAGTAAAACTCGTTTTAAACTATTTAGATCGACTTATGTCAATCTATTTGGATGTGTGTTGGATGTTGACAGACAAGCATATAGAAATATAAACATGTATTGAAAAGATAAAGAGTAAAGCACAAAACCACAGCAGTATTTATAGTGGTTCGGCTACAAGGACACCTTCCTTGCCTACTCCACTCCCGAGTCACCTACTCGAGAGTTCGTAATCACTACACAACACCGACTCCTTATGGTGGAGAAACCTTCCTGGCGTTGCCTACTCCTTTTCGGTACTAGGCTAACCACGGGTTCTTTCACACCAAGGTGAACCACACCTACCACTACGTCGCCTACCCTTTATCCGGTACTAGGCTAACCACCGGGTTCTTTCACACCAAGGTGAACCACACCTACCACAACGTCGCCTACCTTTTATCCGGTACTAGGCTAAGTACCGACTTCCATTACAATGGAGGAACTACTACCCAACACTACACCATTCACCTAACCCCAAAGGAGATCAACTCCTATTACAACATCATCGAGGATATCTAAATCCTTGGATCCAATACTAATCTATCTTGTACATGAAACACACCATATCGAATGTACATCTTAGGCACCTTTCACTAATGCCTTTGACTAGATCTTCAAGACACTCTTCACTAATGTCTTGTGACTTGACTTCTAGGCACCTTCACTAATGCCTACACTATGAGCGATCGACACCTTTCACTAATGTCTTCGTCTTGACCCTTGAGACATCTTTCACTAATGTTTTCAACACTACACTTCTTAAAAGAAAGAAAAGAACCATCAACAAGAGGACTTCAGTAGTCTTGACGATGAGGAAGCATGGAAACTCATGGACTTGAGTTTGCTTGACTTCAAATATGTTGATCTCGCCTTTAAGAGGAACCAAGAGAATCACACAAAAACAAAAATACAAACATAGATCTCTTGGATCTGGGGTTAGAGAGTTTTTAACTCAAAGGGAAAGTATGTGAGAAAGGGGTGAGAAACAATGGAGATATGGCTCACTATTTATAGAGAGAAAATGCCTACTGTTCCCCGGATCCCACGGATCCCTCCCACAAGGGATCCATCTAGTGTAAAACTAAGGATCCGTGGGACGCTCCTCTTTGCCCATGGGTATTTTGGTTATGGGTCATGGGTCATGGGTTGATCCATGGGTCTCTTATTAGGTACAATGTATCTCATGAGTGCAATGCACCTAGTCAAATAGGTATGGGTCAATACCATGAGTTATGGATATTATCCATATATGACATAAGCATGGTATCATGCAATGGGTTATGGGTCAAGCTCCATGCATTTGGGTCATGGACTTTGGGTTGTACCCAACTACATTAAATGTATTTGGTCAATGGGTTATGATACTTAAGTTTCTACCCATTTATATTACCCAATATACTACATACTAGTTATGTGTATATTTTACCCAAATATGTAAACACTAGTTTTTGTACATATGTAATACTAAATCATAAAATCACTTATACTTGTTTTAGTGTTTTATGTGAAAATGTAAGTGTGTTAGAAAACTATTGGCTCAAACCATTTACGTATTTTATTTGTTTTGTTAACATGATTTTACGTTTGTTATCGACAAAACATTAGAAGACCGTAAAATATAAATAAACAATTTCTGACTTATTTGTATTAACAATCTCCCTTTTTGATGACAAAACATAAAATTATTTTAAGGAAAAGCTAAAATTCGTGAAGGGTTTGAATTTGTAGTTTTACTTTCTTCTCCCTTTTGTCGAAACAAAAGAGCTTGAAGGAAACTAACACAATGTTTTAAGAAAAACATGTGAAAAACAGAAAAGAAATAAAAAGTAGAGAGTAAGTAACGGGAAAGGATCTCGTCTTAACTCCCCCTTGACGAGTCCATCCTTATGTGAGGGCGTCAAGAAAAAATAATACTAAGCTAGTTCATTTGCAACTTAGTTTGCAAACGATATCGTCTATGTGACGAATATGCTCCTCCTTGATGATTGCAACTTTGCAAAGGGACGTCATGAAATGTAATCCTAATATTGCAAGTGATTTTGCAATTTATTGCTTTGACACAAAGCTCCCCTAGCTTTAGAGTGTTAAAGTCTTCATGTGTAAATTGAATAACTACAAAACAAAGATTAGAATACAGGTATAATGCATAATTTCCTGCAAATATGACTCAAGTTAGTAGAGAAATAGTTTTCTGCTGCACTTATACTAATCCTACTAACCAAACAGGCATGCAGTCATCTTCACAAGCAGTTTAAGCTTATGTAATAAGCTGAAAAGCTCAAAATAAGGATTGAGGTAATAAGCTGGCTAGGTGAGCTTCTCAGAAAACCAAAATATACAAGGTTTGACCCACTATTAAGCTCTGTGTGAGCTTATGAAAATGGCTCACGGATCCCACGGTTCCATCCTTGTAGGGATCCGTTTAGGCGGATTACAGGGATCCGTCTGGCTGATGACTGAATTCAGCAATGTTGGTATAACAAATAATGTTAACCTCAAAGTGAGATATGTATTATACAACATAATCATATGCTCAGAAATATAGCAAGTAGCATGTAATTTCATTTAATAAAACTAGAGATATGATATACATGACTCTAAAAACCAAGAAAATGAACGATACATGACTTGGAATTACTATACTTATCTAAGTAATGCTTGACACTAGGACACCACTAAAATCCTCTAGCTCAAGTTTGTTTAGGTTTAATCTCGTCGAAACGTTCGAGGAGATGATAAAACATGAAACGTTGATCTTCCCGTACTTCATGTATCAAACTTTCAACATGTTTACAATGATAGCAATCTTTGTCATGGCTAGGTAGTGGTGGTGGAAGAAAAGAAATTGCTTGATGTAAAGGATCAAGTGAAGCGGGTTGGGGAGCCTCAAACGACGTAGGAATTAGTGGTGGTAAAGAAGTGTCAACTTCCATATGGTCGGGTGGTTGACTTTGATAATTTCCCATAATCCAAATGGGATTATATGATAGTGACGGTGAAACGAAAGCCGGAGCTAGTGTTGACTCAACACCTTGATTTTGTACCATTAATCCTCCTAATGAGGAGAATGTTGCCGGTGGAGGATGATGAGACGGCCTAGGAGGCAAATCCTCTAAATTGTAGAGGTGTGGTGATGATAGTGGAGTTGTGAATGAGATAGCTCTAGGAACCAATGGTGATGGTTTAGTGGAGATGGGATTGTTTGGCCTAGGAGGTATGGGGGTGTTTGGCATAGGTAGTTTTGTGGGTACTATCCTTTTAGGGATTGGTTTGATTAGTGGAGGAGAAATCCTTGCATTAGTGGACTTGATCGGAGATGATTCGGTTGAAGAGATTTCGTGTACAACACGAGCAATTTTCTTGGGTGGTTCTTTGGTGGATGAGATACCACTTGGAGCTTTCCTCATGATGAGATGATTTCAAGAGGTTTGTAAAGATTTCTAAGTGCTAAAAAATTAAGATGAAGATGATGACTTTAGGAGTCCTAACAATGTGGTTTATAAAGAAAAGGATTTGGCAAGTGCATTCAAGACTTAAGCCACTAAAATTCATTGGAATGTGATTATTAACATGCACAAGAGTCAACTTCAGAGTTGTACTAATCTAGGAACTCATTTAAGATGAGATGGAGTGTTCAAGTTAGCAAGATGATCTTGAAATGATTGTTTTGGTTAGAGTTGATATAAATCTGTCATACGGATCCCACGGTTTCCTCCATTGAGGGATCCGCCTAGGCTAATCCTACGGATCCGTCTATTAGCAGCTAAGAAAAGATAGCAATGATGTTTGTAAGGTCTAATGCCTATTTCTTCTTGAGTGTTTCAGTTTATCTATGTGTCTTAAATGAAGAGGTGCTCAAATACTTAAGGGTAATGAGTGATGTAGCTAATGATTGCCTTTTATGGAAGAAGTTGGAACTTTCATGAGTACCAATGAATGAATAAAGATGAAACTAAAAATTATGAGAGTGTCAAATGGAGCTAAATGATCCTAGAGATCAGATAGTGACTTAGGATAACGTTTTGGAGAGTATCCTAAAGGATTTAAGATGGAAAAACTATAATTTGATCAATTTTGACCAATTTTGAGGTAAGAATGATTATGATCAATTTTGCCATAATCGAAAAGATTTCCAAAGCTAGATATGAGGGATTAGGTGAGAAATGATGAGTGAGCTTGAGAGCGGAATAATAATGGGTTTGATAGATCTACAAGCGTCTTGAGTGTGATCTAGATGAGTTATGTAAGAAAGATCTACTTAACTTGATAAGGACTTAATTTGCCTTAAGGCACTATGTCTATCTTAGTGTGAAGTGTTCTAAGGACATGTTTGAAATACAATGATCGCAATTGCATTTTCTGTTTTCCGGATCCCACGGTTCCCTAAGAGTAGGGATCCGTCTAACACAACCTTTGAGATCCGTCTATCTGCTAGGCAGAACCTTTACTAAAGGTATGCAATGATTTTGACAATGCATTATATTTCAAGGTTAGTTTAAAGAGGTTCTAACACTAAGATATTAAATGTAAAATGTTTTATTTCATGAAAGAACTTGGATTACATTGATAAAGCATGAATACTAAGGATTGATCCTATTTGAAAGATTACTAAGTTCCTTGAGCATTTTCGCTAGATGGGTCATCAAATGGTTGATGAGTGTTTGCCGATTCAGGAATGAAGAAAGTCTTCATGAGAGATATGTTTAGACGTTCCATCATCTTGTTCACAAGTACGTACAACGGACTTTGAAACTATGGATGGAAGTACATGATGTAATGATAAAGGCGTGTCAAGAACATTCCATAAGGGATGAGTTTATTCTTGGAGCCTTGAAGATTTACAATTCGCCTTGCGAAGAAGTAGGCGAGATTGTATGGTTTTTGTGTTAGCAAACAATACATTATGTGAGCACAACAAGCGGGAAGGATTTCTTGATTTCCCCTAAGACCCCAAATATTTTCACGTAGGATGAGTGCAAGAGGTTTGTACTCTTCTCGGATGTCCCGTGTAAATATAATGTTTAGATCGGAGTAATATGGTCGAGGTTTGCATATTATGCGATTCAAATCTTCCGAGGAGGGTATGTGAGAACAATATGGACTATTTTCTTCACGGAAGTTGAAGAGAGAATCAAGAGACCAATCTTTAGTGAAGGCACATTCTCCATGATTTGGAATCCAGAGGATGTGAGCAAATTGCCCAAGAGTTAAAACAAACTTTTAGTTTTTGATCCAAAACCAAAGAGATAGAGAGCGATCCTCGTTACGAATGAGTTCGACTTGACGAAAGAATTCCAATACAAACCTTGGACATATTTTCTCGTTAATTTTGAGAATACATTCCAATCCTATGGCTCGGAAGGAGGTATTGATACCTTCTTCGAATTGTAGAGAGGTGTCTACAATACGTCCTTCGTGAAAGTGACGGTTTTCGAGATTATTGAACCCACGGACATGATTGCCAGGTGTGTTGGGCTCAAGGGAGATGTTATGAGTGTAGACGCTAGTGAGTGAAAAATCAAACTCATATTCATGCGACATAGCGAAACCTATAGGAAAGACAAGTTAATAGGATGTGGCGTATTATGGGTAAAACAATGATTACCTAACGTTTTTACAAGATTTTTATTAATAATGACATTTAACTAACTTAATGTTTGACATTCTAGTAAAATATTTCTTTTAGGAAGAAAGTGGTTTTATTTTGCATGAAAATCATTATCCGAAAAGCGGTTCCCACGGTTCCCTTCTATAAGGGATCCGGCTAGTATACTACTTGGGATCCGTGGGTCTCAATAATGAAACATATTTGATAAAAACATAGGTTTTACAATTTTATACCAAGATATGTGTTTTAGCCTACATTTTCTTTTAGCTTGCATGCATGGCTTCTAATGTATCATGAAAGAATACGAAACATATAAATCAAAAGAGATGACAAACACATTATGATAATAATAACCCAGATAAACTAGACTATTAATAATATTTCATTTCAATGCTAAGAATGATACAAAGGATTGGGTATATGATCCCAATGTAGATTAACAACACAAAGTATATGTCTCCGTATGAGAACTTCATCATAGGGAACACAAGAGCGATGAGTGTTAAGGCGATGAGCACGAGGGCGATGTAAACCATGTTGATAACGAACCTTCTTGGTTTTGGTTTGAGATGAGATGAGATGAGAGGAAGATGAAGTTTTGAGTGAGAGGTAATTTTTTGAAAATGGAAGATTTGAAAAAGTTGGGATTTGATGTAGTGGATGAACGGATGGTTTATTTATGGGGAAGGAGGAATTTTTGAGATTTGTGTTTTGTTTTATTATTAGAAAGATATGATTTTTGATTAAGTGAAATAAAACACAAGTTTTATATATCACGACTTTAGGCGAAAAAAGTAACACGTATGTGAGAAAAGGCTTCTAATGAAGCTACATGTAATACATGTATATGCACAAAAGATAATCATATAAATACCTATGTAGGCATACTTAATTATCAAGCTAATGTCAATTAGAGATAAGTAGAAAGTCATACCTCTAATGCACTTAGGAATGTCTTTACAAATGACACGGCAAATGTCAGTAGACAATTTCGGCTCCTTTGTGCTTAAGATACCTTCTTAGGGAAGGTATTCTTATTATCAAGTGATTCTTATGGCTTGGTAGGTATGAGCTTTGACTAAGCAATGTGACAAAGAGGATTAGTGCAATTAAATGAAGAATAAATAATAAGAAAAATGTTGTCATCTAATAAACATCCAAACAAAGAGTTTTAAAAGACATGGTGTTTGTTTTTATGAAAAACCTTCTTTGTAGTTTTTAGTTAACCATGGATCGTATCAAGTTTTTAAAGTACCATATACTTCAAGAAACTTGGTAACGAAGCTCTGGTACCAATTGTGGAGAACTAGAAGGGGGGGGGAGGTTGAATAGCTTTGCCAATTAAAACTTCCTTTTAAATATTTAGATCGACTTATGTCAATCTATTTGGATGTGTGTTGGATGTTGACAAACAAGCATATAGAAATATAAACATGTAATGAAAAGATAAAGAGTAAGAAGCACAAAACCACAACGCGAGTATTTATAGTGGTTCGGCTACAAGGACACCTTCTTTGCCCTACTCCACTCCCCGAGTCACCTACTCGAGAGTTCGTAAACACTACACAACACTGACTCCTTATGGTGGAGAAACCTTCACAACGTTGCCTACTCTTTTTCCGGTACTAGGCTAACCACCAGGTTCTTTCACACCAAGGTGAACCACACCTACCACAACGTCGCCTACTCTTTATCCGGTAGTAGGCTAAATACCGAGTTCCATTACAAGAACTACTACCCAACACTACACCAACGACTAACCCCAAAGGAGACCAACTCCTTATTACAACATCATCAAGGATATCAATATCCTTGGATCCAATACTAATCTATCTTGTACATCGAAACACACCATATCAAATGTACATATTAGGCACCTTTCACTAATGCCTTTGACTAGATCTTTAAGACACTCTTCACTAATGTCTTGTGACTTGACTTCTAGGCACCCTTCACTAATGCCTACACTATAGACGATCGACACCTTTCACTAATGTCTTCGTCTTGACACTTGAGACGTCTTTCACTAATGTCTTCAACACTACACTTCTTAGAAAGAAAAGAACCATCAACAAGAGGACTTCAGTAGTCTTGATGATGAGGAAGCATGGCAACTCATGGACTTGAACTTACTTGACTTAAAAGGTGGTGATCTCGCCTTTAAGAGGAACCTAGAGAATCACACAAAAACAAAACTACAAACTTAGATATCTTGGAACTGGGGTTAGAGAGTTTTTAACTCAAGGGGAAAGTATGTGAGAAAGGGGTGAGAAACAATGGAGAAATGGCTCACTATTTATAGAGAGAAAATGCCTACTATTCCCCGGATCTCACGGATCCCTCCCACAAGGGATCCGTCTAGTGTAAAACTAGGGATCCGTGGGACGCTCCTCTTTGCCCATGGGTATTTTGGTTATGGGTCATGGGTTATGGGTTGATCCATGGGTCTTTTATTAGATACAATGTATCTCATGAGTGCAATGCACCTAGTCAAATGGGTATGAGTCAATACCATGGGTTATGGATATTATCCATACATGACATAAGCATGATGTCATGCAATGGGTTATGGGTCAAGCTCTATGAATATGGGTCATGGACTTTAGGTTGTACCCAACTACATTCAATGTATTTGGTCAATGGGTTATGATACTTAAGTTTCTACTCATATATATTACCCAATATACTACATACTAGTTATGTGTATATTTTACCCAAATATGTAAACACTAGTTGTTGTACATGTGTAATATTAAATCATAAAATCACTTATACTTGTTTTAGTGTTTTATGTGAAAACGTAAGTGTGTTAGAAAACTATTGGCTCAAACCATTTACGTATTTTATTTGTTTCGTTAACATAATTTTACGTTTGTTATCGACAAAACATTAGAAGATCGTAAAATATAAATAAACGTTTTTACGGCTTATTTGTATTAACAATTATCTCTCAATTTCCCTCTAAAAACACTATTGAGTCTAAATGTGACCAAATTATCCATCACAAGTATTTGAAGCATAAAAACATCCTTAGTCACTAGCTGATAAAATCATAGAGCCAGTCCACTATCTGATAAAGTCAAAAATGTAAACCATGAGCAAAAGTTAACTCCCTGCAAGGATCAACACATCAGCTATCAAAAGACTCACAAAGGTATACACCTCAACGAGCAACCTCAGAAGAGTTAACGTCAGACCACTTGATATATATTCAACCACTGATATAAAGAACAATGGTTCTGACTAAAGGACTCACTGAGTGTCTTCACATATCAGAGCATAACGACTTTGATATGTTGTATACTTCTTGGTAAACTCAGTCAAGCTTCGAAGAAGATGAAGACCAAACTGAATAAATACTTTGTAACCTGATGCGGAGTCAGCTAGCAAAGTACAAGGAGTTACAAACGAACAGAGTCTTGGGGGACTGACAAATGTCTTTAGGACTTTGAAAGCCTTATCAACTCAAAACCATCATGAAGATCTATGCAGCCTGACTAGTTAACACTGATCAGATATATTTAGTGTATACTTAAAGATATTCGCTAAATATGAAGAATGATCTGGCTGAAGTTCTTAGACACACTTGGATGGGATTAATTCAAGATAGCAAAGCTGGAAAACCCTTTGGAAGATAACAACTGATCGATAGAAGGGAAAACAACTTGCATGCACAAATCTTTTATATAATAAAGGAATTACATAATTTCGGAGTGATTTTGTCAATTTATTCTTATTGAAAAACAATTGGGCCAATAGGAGAGCTCGATTTTGCCACGTAAGCAAAATCGTGTGATGTGATTGGTTAAAAAAGTCAAAATTAAATTGATTTTGGTCATACTTTAATAAATTTGGTGAAAAATTTTGGTTGATAAAAAAAACACATAAAAATATAGGTGTCAAATTTGTGAAAACAAAAACTTAAAAAAAGATGAGGTAATTAATAAAACTTTAGTGGTTGAATTTTTAAAATTTATATAGAGTTAAGTGTAATATTATTAGCCTCCATATTTTTTAATAACTTTGGATTATAAACAAATGCCCCCTTATACTTTATACCCTTTATACTTTCTATCTTAAAAAATACAATATATATGTTGTTTTAAAATAACAACATATAAATTTGCATAAGATTATAAGTATCAATTTTTTTTTTACTATATACGTTCAATAAGGACTCGTTTATTTCATTTTTAAAAGTTTAACCTATGTGTACACAAGCTTACATTTTAAATACGGCTAAATTACTGAAAACGGGAATATAATTATCAAATTGTAAGCACGAGTTAATTTAATATAAAAACAAATATACGCGATTGTACTTATAACAATGACTCATGTAATTCTTATTTATTTATATAAGGATATCTAGAAAAACATTTTAAAAAAACTATAAGGATTATACTTTAACTTTATCAACGTTCATTATGTGCTATTAAACTTGCATCATGTGTACATCATAATATCAGTAGTGAAACTTAAATAACAACATCAACATCTTTGTCAGCTAAATAAAATTAAATCTTGAATTACCTAACATAAATTTTTACAAATATTTTACCAAATTCTAATGGATATTAATGCATAATGAAAAACTCGTGTATAAGTATTAGTTGTACTTATATCACAATTTTCATTGGAAAATTCTTATATGTGTATATATTGAATTAAAATATTAAAATAAATTTGATTTATCTGTAAGTTTCATACGTGCACGAAACTTATAACTATATAATTATATGCAATTACATTTAAAGACACAATACTCAGTATTAATACAAAATAAATTTTTTTGTCAAAACCCTGTGCGTGAGCAACCCTAGCCACACAAAGGCACGTGCACCTTAATTTCAGTTTGCTTCTAGTTTTCAAGTTACTATTTTCTCGTAACTACTAACAGTGTATCTCCCTAGTATATAAAGGGAGAATGGTAGAAGTGATAAGCAATTGATTCCACCACTAGAATCTTCCTCCTCTTATAGTGTAAAATCTTCCTCTTCATAACAGAAGAGTTCCATCTGTCACTACTAGGGATATCCACAACTATCCCTCGTATAGCCTTCACCTTAACTTCTAAGTAAGACTGATACAATTGTAATGTACAAATGGGTGTTATTAGTAGTAGCAGGTCAATATTGTGTAAACATGTTCTCATCATTTTCAATGTTCATCAGTTATTTTCATTTGCTCAAACTGTTGTTCATACGTTTCATGGTTTTATACAAAAATATCGGACCACCTCACATACACGTAACACGTTAGATGACACATGTGGAATGATGGAGTAACTCCTACACTTTTGGGGTTAATAAGCCTTAAGGGAAATTCTGTAATTTTACACCTTAACTTCTACTTTCCATCGTTAGTCCTTGTCATTGATTTCGTTACATGAAAGGTCCTTTTTCAGTTAACTATTTGCATAACGAGTCCTAATTCCGTTAAATACTAGCTGAAATAATTTTCTAAAATCCAATAAATACTATTAAAATATCTATGACTAAAATTTAATTTTTGGGGTGTAACACCATAAGCCGCCTATATAGGTTGAGGAAACAGCTTTGTGAGTTATTATGATTTTATTGTTTTAAGGAAAATTGTTAAGTGCCTATGCGCGGCGGTGAAAGTAACAATATCAAAGTTAGTAGTAGCAGTTAGCAATATTTGTAAGTCGTAAGACTAAGTAGACAAGTAGTATTATTACATGATTATGAAAATTTGATGGGTTTTTTGAAATTATACTTTGGGTACGTATGAGAAATGATTTGATCAATATTCATAGTGGTTTAGTATTATTTACAGAATATATTAGATTACGATGCGAGTCTAGCCTCAAAAATCTTGTAAGAGACACTTTGAAGCTAAACGGAAGAATTTTAATAAAATATATCCGTAATAGTGGTTGGCATGATTAACTCATACATTTAATTGTATGCTTAAGAAGAGGAAAAAGAGACATGCCAAAATCAATATTTGAGATGATGAGAAGAAAATTGCACAAACCATGTGTCAAACTCTTTATGGTTTAGGCATCTTGTTAAGATTACGAGTTTTACGAGTTTGTCATCCTAATCATTTTCCAAAAGAATAACTTATGTATGTAATTTCTTTTATAAAATAACCTCAACGTATGTCAAGTTAAAGCTATGTGTTCACTATTTGCTTAATGAAGATATATAGGACTTGCTAATATTTTCTTCCAACCCGACATGTGTTTAGGCTACGGTCTATCGTATCAAGACAATAACCAACATAATAGCTATGAGTTCAAGTTTAAGTGGATAGGAATGTTACAAGAGTGACCGAGTATTTGTTGATTCAATAAATTAAAATATCTTTATGGGTTCGAGTTATTAAAGCTTTGCATGGGCTTGAAGGTGGTTTTGATCATAATGGATGCAAGTATAACGGTTTATGGGCTAAGATAGTTGGTTCCTCCAATTACTTGCACTCGAGTAACATCCTCCCTATGGACTCTATTCGCTTCCAAGTGGGATGTGGTTCACGCATCCGTTTTTGGAAAGAAATTT
The DNA here is from genome assembly GCA_022545495.1 of Chrysanthemum lavandulifolium. Taxonomy (NCBI): domain Eukaryota; kingdom Viridiplantae; phylum Streptophyta; class Magnoliopsida; order Asterales; family Asteraceae; genus Chrysanthemum; species Chrysanthemum lavandulifolium. The sequence continues at coordinate 71,796,483 of CM040243.1, forward strand.
GGCTTGGTAACTCGCCTCTTAGTACCAGATTCAGCAGATTGTATCGCTTGGAACAAGACAATGAATGCTTGGTCATGGATCGAATTCGTAATGGGCAATGGGCTTGGAATTGGTCTAGCAATCTTGGCATTCACAATTCTGCCCATCTAAACGAGATGATCCTTAAGATCAGCCAAGTAAATGTTCAAGTCGACAATGATAAGTGCATTTGGTCTATGGACGATGATGGCATTTTCACTGTTGGGGCTTTACGTCTTCTTCTTGATGATCATCTTCTGCCATCCATGGATCCATCGACAACATCGGACAAATCCATTCCTGGTAAAGTGAATATTTTTATATGGCGTTTGAAGCTTGACAAGCTCCCGCATCAGACGTTTCTCTTAGAGGTATAGAAATTCTGAAGATCACTTGTCCTTCTTGTAGTAGAATGGTGGAATCTAATAAACATATCTTTTTTTATTGTGGCATCGCCAAAGACATTTGGAGGATCGTTCGCATATGGTGTGATAACTCTTTTCCTATTTTCGATTCCAACACTCATTGGCTTGATTGGTGGAGTACATGGCCCGTATCTAAGGAAAAGAAGCGCCGCCTTTATGTCTTTATTGGGGCTACTTTATGAGTCATTTGGCGGTATCGTAACAACGTCACTTTTAACTCTCAATCTTCGAGGAAAAGCGACATTTTTGATAGTATTCGTATGTTTTCTTTTTCTTGGCTTAATCATAGTGCTCGTTTGTCTTGTAATTGGAATGATTGGTTAAATTCTCTTTTGTAATGCTAGCTTCTTATTAGTTTTTTAATAATATGATGTCGTTCCAAAAAAAAAAAAAAAGAAAAAAAAGTTGAGTTGTTGATGATATCAAAATGCTTGAGTTAGAGAACCAAGAATATTGACGTGAAAAAGTAGTTAACTTCTATGAAAGTGAGTTATATGGTAAGAGTTTTGCGACACTTACATGCTTTGATCGTTTATCTTGAGAACTTATCCAAAGAACATGCTTTAATCTTAGTCTAGGCATGTATGGTCTTCTTATGCATAAACAGGCATACTTTGCAAACAAGTTTTTGTTTCATGATAGTGCATATATAGTTAATTAGTTAAGAAGCATAAATCCGTCGTCATCTTTACATGAAATATGTTATTGTATTTCATTTACCATTAATTCATCTAAAGATCCTTTGTAAATGACTAAGTAGATAATGAAGTAGTCACGCATATTTAAACTTATTATTTCATGTCTTCTAATGGATAGAACCGTATTAAAATAACTAAGGTTTCGAGAGTTGAAGAAGTCCATATACTCATTATTGATGTATGTCATTGGCATCATTCCTCATTAGAAAAAAAAGAAAAGGTTTCTTATACTCAATAAGAGATATAAAATATCAGTTCAAAGTTCAGGTACTTTATATTTGACACTTGTTCAATAAAAAATTAAGTTGACAAGTATATGCTTTTATAATCTTAATCTTAAAACACAAATAAGTTAATGTAATTTAACTTATTTTAAATGCATATTATTATATATACTAATACGCAGGAGCTAAGGTTTTGCAAACCAAGCATTTAATGCAAACTTTGCAAAATTGGCAGAAACAGCCCCTGAGGTTCAAGTGTCGTTGCAAAGTAAGTCCTTTAACATTAATAATCTTTCGCAACTTGGCAAAAACAACCCCTGAGGTTTAAATATCGTTGCAAAGTAAGTCCTTTAAGCAATCCCGCTGCATCGCGCGGGTTTTCCAACACTCGTATATAGGAAGAGTGACTTAGATGACTATTTTCTACCCGATTTTTTTTATTTTATCTAACGAGAGTATTCTCGAATTCTAAAATAGGGTGTTTGATTGCTACTGGATCAAATAGTTCAGCACTTAATATATAAAAATATTCGGTCAGCACGTTTGATAGATTAGAAAATGATCACTGAATGAGAAATTATACGCTGAGCGATTTTTCAACATATGACATACAAAGTGATTCAGTGGACCATCTATTTACCTAAATACCCTAAAAAGGTGTCCTTTCTACTTTCAATTATTAAATTTAAAAAAATGCTGCCTTTCTACTTTCATCAATTACTAAGCGACAACCATATCATCATCATACTTATATATACGTAGTAATTAAATAACTTAAAACTGGGTAAATAATTGTTTGTAATTTTGTATATTCGAAGTTATATACGTATGATATTTATAATTTTATGATAAGATTATTTAGGTTATATTATTTTGTTACATTTATAATCTTCTTTTACACTTTAAATTCGGTAAAAGAACATTATACATCGACAACGTACTTTATTTGTTACTAAATCACATTTGGGGTTTAAATGGTAATTTTATTTTATTCGGTGGCGATATACATAACATTTATCAAAGCAGTTTTAATTCGAATCATGTTGACTCAAGACTTTTGAATTGTTCAAGACCTTTATTCATTCGGTCTTTAAATAGACAGATTTATCAAATGTACCTTAAGTTTTACAAGATGTCTCTTATTAAAACAAATTTCCAATCTAATTATTACAAGCTAAGAGAAAGAAAACAATCTCTAGCAGGCCTACTTAACATCCTTATGTGTTGCTTCTAAATACTAATTTGTTAACAAACTTAAATAAAGAAACGAAACTATTGTGTGACTAGAATGTTTCGTTTGTTAAAGTGTTGCTTTCCCAATTTATTAAACATAAATATTCTTTTAATAATCGAGGTACCCATTACACAAGCTAGACCCAAAAAGATTTTAAACTTGCTTCCAAAACATACCCTTTTGCGCTCGACAATTTATTATAAATCCACTCATTGTTCACAAGAATTCCAAGATAAATTCCTCTCTACATTTATACACTAAAAATGAGCTTTTCATCATTCTCTCTTACCATCTTTTTATTTTCATTGTTATTCTTATCCATCAACGGTCAAGACCTCATATATGACACTTGCAAAACCTCCTCACAACAAAGTCCTAATGTGGAACTCCTATTTTGCACCACCTCTCTCCAAGCTGCGCCAGCTAGCCATTGCGCTAATCTTACAGGGCTCGGGATGATGTCAATTAGGCTAATAAGGGATAACGTTACTGACACGAGGTGTTACATCAAACAATTGCTCAAGAATAGCACAAAGCTTGATCCCTATGTAAAGGCGTGTTTGAATGATTGTTTTGAGCTCTATTCTGACGCTATCCCGGAGAGCAAGCAAGCCATGAAGAGTTACAACGCTAAACGTTATTTTGATGCAAATGTGCAAATAAGTTCGGTTATGGATGCTGCTACCACTTGTGAAGATGGATTTAAAGAGAAAAAGGCGTCGTTTCTCCATTAACTAAAAGAAACGATGCAACATTTCAGTTGGGTGCTATAGCGCTTTCAATTATGAATAGTCTTCAGAGTGGTTCGAAATGATATCCACTTCTCTAAATTAAATAACATGCTTAAATCTCAGGCAAACCTACATGACATTCTTACATATATATGTGCATATATAATATATAACTTTATAACGATTTTCTTTACGACTGTGCATATTTTGTTAGAAATCCTAAACTCGTTGTCAAACTTGCAAGCGTCGTCTTAATAAGATTACATGCTGTATGTTTTCCATTAAATCTTCTAAGATCAATCCTTGCAAAATGATACTTGAATAATGTATAGTCACGAATACTTAAACTCTTGAAGACCACTTAGACATATTGTGAATGATAATTACGGAGTATAATTCTGTGTCCTCTACAAAAAAAATTGAGAACCATATTAAACTAAGGTTTCGAAAGTTTGAAGGTGTTCATACTAATTATTGATGTATGGCATCATAACTCATAAAATAAGGTTTCTTAACTCAATAATATAGGCAAATCAAATACTAATTCAAAATTTTAATATTTTATTAGTTTAAACTTAAAGTTGACATGAGTATATGCGTTTCTAAATGAATAAGAATATATTACGTATTATTATATTTTTCACAATAATTTCACTTTTATATGTAACAAAGCTAACTTGTTTAAACAAAAGAGATCGAAAAATAATAATACCGACTAATACCTAAATATGAGTTTGTTTATTAAATACTAGACAAATACCCATATACAGCAACGAGATTTTATAGCAACAAACATTTATAGTTGCGATTGTGATTATTCAATGTCATCAACTATGAACTAATACAACAATAGTAGAGTTTGTGGATGAACTTTTAGAAATTATTAACGTTGAAATTATATATAGGAAACGTCTTTTTTTTTTTTTTTTTTTTTTTTTTTTTACATTAAAAAAACATTGTTCGAACTTCATTAAAAAATCATGCATTTTTTAAAAATTTTGAGTGAGAACATTATTAATGCAATATTTCATTAAAGAAACATTGTCTGAATTTTTATTTAAAAATTTAAAGTTTAAAATGATATTTTAAAAATTAAATATTACTTATTTTTAAGTTTTAAAAAATAAGAAAACATTTTCATTTTATATTTTATATATAACAGAGATATTTTAATAAGTACCACAATACAAGTCAGAAAATCCTTTCTGTTGTTGTTATTATTATTATTATTATGAAATATAAGTTGACTAATGATAGAGTGCTTGACATTGCTACCGTTAATACTTGCTTCTATAACTAATTTATTTATTAAAATTTAGATTTTTCAAGATTATAGTTATCCTCTTAAAGTGTTGCTATATCATTTTTTGTATCAAAAATAAAAAGATATACAATTATTCTAAAATATTTAGAATAAAGTATGGGTTTAGGTTAAAAAATAGCAACGAACTTTGAAAAAGTATACTTGAACTATAAACAATATCATTAAATGCAACGAAATTTTATAAATTGTTCTATTATACATATTTTGATGTGTTGTCATACCAGAATGACCGACACACATCATTTTTTTAACATGACAACACATAAAAATATGAATATTGGAACACTAAGAAAATGTTGGTTGCTAATTTTTACGTATCAAAAAGAGACTTTCAAAAATGTTGGTTGCTAATTTTTACCTAAACCCATAAGATATTAAGGTACTCATTGCTAAAGATTCAAAAGGTTTTAGCTTTCTTGCACACCAACCATTTTGCCCTCCACAATTGTATAAATTCACTCATTGTTCTCAAGAAACTCAAGAAACTCAAGAAACATTTATCCAATACCTCCTTTCCCTAAGTTTACAATTTATAGATGAGATCTTTTGCTCTCACCCTCTTTTTACTTTTAATATTTTCCTATCCCAAGATCCTAGCAAGCTCCAATTTTGTAATCTCGATCTACCTGCAATCCTAATAAGGTATAATGTTTTCATCAAGACAGAAACCAGAAGGACCGAAGTTGCATATTACATACTTAATAACCGAATTAGCAGTTATGATATGGCAGTTACCACCGAACCATTGTGATGGTTGGTAACAGCTTTTAGAAACCTATATATAGTTGAACATGTTACAGAATTTATTCAGTAAGAAAACATATTGACAAGTTATTCACATATTGCAATTTCGTTTTATTGTTTTACTCATATTGGGACCAACATTTGGCATCAAGAGCCTTGTCCATACACTCGTTACATCGATACAACCATCATCCTAAACACAAAAATCCGAACCAAAAAAAACAGAAACAAAGTTCTGTTATTAACGAGTACAAAACAGAACCAAAAACTCTTGAACGAAGAAGAAGGAACCAGAAGAAGCGCTGAAACTTTTGTTTCAGGAAGAAGAAGAAGGAAGACGCAACGTATCATTACATACGCTGCCTGGATAACTTGAGACGCAAGGAAAGTAGTGCACGACCGTACTTGTGTAAGAAATTGCATTCGATAAGCCACCAAATTGTGGTGACTTGGTATTTTTTGTTGGTTTGATTCTGGACGCAACACGAACGAGACAAAGGAAACTTTGCTATACTTGTTGGCTTTCAATCATACAACGAAAAAAAAACAACCCTTTTGTCGAGACAAGAGTGGAGAAGAAGACGTACGTAAGAAAAAAGAAGAACGTTGCTTGAGAAGAAAAGAAGGTATACCGAACCAGAAAACAATCATTTGTTTTGGAAAGACGTTTACAATACAAAGAGGGACAACAACAGGAGCATTTTGATCACTTGCTCGCAAGGATACCGTGGGTATTTCTGTAGGTTGTTGTAGATACGGTGTGGAATAAAGAAGAAGGAGTATTGTTAGAACGCGGACAAGCAACGAAGGCAACAAGGACATCACTTGTTGACATACTACCGTCGAGTAGTAGAACAAAGACAAGCAACTCGCTTGGTCTTTTGGAAGAAATTACCGAGACTAATTTCTGAAACGTTTTGTGTTTATTCGAAACTTGGAGATAAAGAAGCAAGTCGACACAAAATCCGAGACTTGGAGATAAAGGAAGCAAGTCAACAAAAGAAAGGACAACGTGATACAAGGGAAAGAAAAACATAGTTGGTATACTCTAGTACCGACAAGAAGGGAATACGCAAGTGACAAAAACAGGTCACACGAAAAATCTTAAACTTTTGGATTTCCTTTCATATTTATAGTATAGATACGTAGTTTATACTATTAGAAATCCATAGTTTCATATTAAGATTCCCGGATAACTATTTCTGTTCCCGTAGTATTAAGTGATACTACTAGTTAGAAATCCCTATCACAGTAGAAAGTGAAGATCATAAGAACCATCAAAATGCCCGGTGACGACGCAAGTGGCAGTAACACTGCACCAAAACCCGTAACCCCTATGACACAGTATCAATGCCCAAAACTCAAAATCACAAACTACACAGTTTGGACTATACAAATTAAGGTGATACTAGAAGCACAAGGATTATGGGAAACAATAGAACCTAAGGCCGATACACAATTAGATGTTAAGAAGGATAAGGCAACAACCGCCTTCTTATATCAAGCGTTAACCGAAGATGTGATCTTACAAGTAGCAAGTTGCAAAACTGCAAAAGAGTTATGGGATTCATTGAAAAAGAGACACGTTGGAGAAGAAAAGGTGCAACAAGCACGATTACAATCATTGATGATTGGATTTCAGACTCTTCAAATGAAGGAGGATGAAACGGTGGATGTATTACTGATTAAATTGAACGGCTACGCCACGAAGGCAAAAGAATTAGGAAAAGAGTTGGATGAATCACTTTTAGTTCGAAAACTATTAGACTCCACACCAGATAGATTCATTCAAATAGTAGCATCCATAGAACAGACGAATGATCTCGATGACATTACGTTAGATGAGATCACAGGAAAACTTAAGGCATTCGAGGAGAGAATAAAACTCCGAAAGGGAGGACAAGTAGATGGCCAGGACAACTTATTATTCGCACAAGGCGAACATTCTAGAAATAAGAAACGATTTACAAAATATAGAGGTAGATCAAACTATCCACGTGGAAACTGGCAGAATAAGGGAAATAGAAACAACTCGAATGGAGGAAACTCATCCCACTCATATAAGTCAAACAATGGAAAACAAGGATGGGATAAAAGCAAAATCACATGCTATAATTGTGGAAAACTCGGACACTACAAGAAGGATTGTAGAAGTCCACCAACAACTCAAGAACAGTCAAACCTTATCTTAGAAGACGATGAACCATCATTGCTAATGGCTATACACGAAACTGAAGAAATCTTGTTAAATGAAGAAAAAGTACAACCCCGAAAATATGCTACGACAGATGCTAGCATATGGTATTTAGACAATGGTGCAAGTAACCATATGTCAGGCACCAAAGGCCATTTCAAAGATATTGACGAAAACATCACTGGACGTGTTCGTTTTGGAGATGGATCGTATGTAGAGATAAAGGGTAGAGGTTCAATACTATTAGGATGTAGAAACTTACAACAGAAGATGATTTCGGATGTTTACTACATACCAAACCTCAAGAGCAACATACTTAGTCTAGGACAACTTACCGAAATAGGTTGCAAAATCATCATGGATGGAAATTTACTGACTTTGTATGATAAGAACAAGAAGTTGTTGATGAAAGTAGAACGATCTAAGAATCGACTTTACAGTATTAGATTGCATATAGTAGCACCTATATGTCTTTTAGCAAACGTAGATGACCAAGCATGGTTATGGCATGCTAGATTAGGTCACCTGAACTTTGATGCAATAGATAAAATGACAAGGAAAGGTTTAGTGGATGGAATACCAAGAATAAAGCATGCAGGACAAATCTGTGATGCATGTTTATTAGGAAAACACATCAGAACACCATTTCCAAACCAAGCTAAATTCAGATCAAAGAACCCGTTAGACTTAGTATATGGAGATCTTTGTGGTCCCATAAGTCCAACAACACACTCCGGAAAGAAGCTCATCTTCTTATTAGTCGATGATCGCACACGTTTATGTGGGCTTACTTTCTAAACTCGAAGATCAAGCGTTTAGCACATTCAAGGAATTTAGACACCGGATCGAATCAAAGTTGAAGTCGAAAATAAAGATGCTAAGAATCGATAGAGGAGGTGAATTTACATCACATGAATTCACCAAATCTTGTAAGGAAAATGGAATTGAGAGACAATTGTGACACCATACTCACCGCGTGACAGAATGGTGTAGTAGAGAGGAGAAATAGAACAAAGTGTTATCAACGACTAGGAGTATGATAAAAGCGATGAAGTTACCCTTAACTTTTGGGCGGAAGCGAAGGCACGCCATTTACATACTCAACAGTGCACCGACGAAAGCCACGAAAGACAAAACACCATATGAAGCCCTCACAACAAGAAACCGAACCTAGAATACCTAAGAATATTCGGATGCACGACTTATGCTAAGGTTACGATACCTCACTTGAAGAAGTTAGATGATAGAAGCATTCCAATGATTTACTTAGGAGTTGAAGAAGGATCAAAAGCATGTAGGCTATATGATCCGATGGGAAAGAAGAAACATGTTAGTAGGGATGTAAAGTTTATGGAAACGAAACCGTGGGATTGGAATAATAATGAAGAGGATACGAATACTGAAGATACGTTTTGGACTACCTTTGTAATAGATGGAGTTGACTATGATAATCCTACACCAGTCAACATAGAAAACACTGACAACACGTATCAAGAACAAGAACCTATACCAGATCCACCCTCACCAATCACGCCACCATCATATACTTTCAACCCTAACTCAGATGAAGAAAGAGCTACTATAAGTTCATTAGAGAGCTCAGATCCCAGATTTGATCATAGACCTATACAAGGTTTAAAGGATATTACGGAAATTTACCAAACCGCACGTGAAGTAGAAGCGCCGAGCTTATTCTTTCTGAAGAAGAACCCGTAATTACAAGGAAGCATCAAAAGATGAGAAGTGGATTGAGGCCATGGAAATTGAATTAGATTCAATCAACAAAAATAACACATGGACCCTCACCATTGCGAAAACCGAAAGCAATAGGACTCAAATGGGTTTATAAAACCAAAAGAGATGCACAAGGAAGGATCATAAAGTATAAAGCAAGATTAGTAGCAAAAGGTTATGTACAAGAACAGGGAATAGACTTCGATGAAGTGTTTGCACCAGTTGCTAGGATAGAGACAGTTCGATTGATATTAGCGCTAGCAGCATATAATGGATGGCAAGTACACCACTTAGATGTAAAATCAGCATTTTTACATGGAGAATTGAAGGAAGAAGTCTATGTCACACAACCTGAAGGTTTCATTCAACAAGGAAACCTAGGAAAAGTCTACAAGCTAACTAAAGCTTTGTATGGCTTAAGACAAGCACCGAGAGCATGGAACGTGAAGCTTGACCAAACATTAAAGTCATTAGACTTTAAGAAATGTAATCTCGAACAAGCGATCTACACAAAGAGAAGCAAGACTTCTACACTTATCGTTGGAGTATCGTAGATGATCCGATAATCACAGCACTCCAAAGAAGGAAGTAGATTTGTTCAAATCCCGGATGAAAGATAAATTTGAAATGAGCGACTTAGGGTTGCTAGCATATTACCTTGGGATAGAAGTTACGAGGGAGGAGAGATTACAATCAAGCAAACCGGATACATTAACAAGATCTTAAAAGAAACAACCATGACGAGAAGATGACACGAAGACACCAATGGAACCCGGCACTAAGTTGGTCAAGGCGGAAGATGGAAACCCAGTTGACGCAACTTATTACCGAAGCTTAATTGGAAGTCTCGGATACTTACGCATACAAGACCGGATCTTAGTTACTCGGTCGGACTACTCGGTGATTTATGCAAGACCCAAAGGATCATCACCGAAGGCGGTGAAACAAGTAATCCGATACATTAAAGGAACGAAAGACCATGGAGTAATATACAAGAAAGACGGAGGTCGCAAGATTACAGGATACGACGGAGTTATGGAGTTAACACGGATCAAGGAAAAGGAACTCTGGAATAGTATTTTACTTTGGAGAGTCACCTATTACTTGGTGTACTCAGAAGCAACCGACAGTAGCGCTCTCATCATGTGAATCAGAATTCATGGCGGCTACAGCAGCAGCATGTCAAGCCTTATGGCTAAAACGATTACTCAGTGAATTAACTGGATTAGAAGAAAAGAAGATAACGCTCAGAGTTGACAATATATCAGCAATACAACTCGTTAAGAACCCAGTATTTCACGGAAGAAGCAAGCATATAGACATTCGCTATCATTTCATACGGGAATGCGTAGAGAATGGTCATATCAAAGTAGAACACGTAAGTGGAGAACTTCAAAGAGCAGATATTCTAACTAAAGCATTACCAAGACTCAAGTTCGTGACTATGCGACAAATGCTCGGAGTTCAAGACTTAGGACGAAGCAACGATCAAGATTAAGGAGGAGAATGTGAGCAAGTAATCTCGATCTACTGCTCCTTTCATCAAGACAGAAACCAGAAGGACCGAAGTTGCATATTACATACTTAATAACCGAATTAGCAGTTATGATATGGCAGTTACCACCGAACCATTGTGATGGTTGGTAACAGCTTTTAGAAACCTATATATAGTTGAACATGTTACAGAATTTCGACGCTATCCCGGATAGCAAGCAGTGAAAGAAAACATATTGACAAGTTATTCACATGGATATTGCAATTTCGCATCCTTTTTATTGTTTTACTCATATTGGGACCAACATTTGTTACATATTATTTGTACTATATATTGGCTAAAGGTGGTCATATAATACGATTATACGAACACGATAACCCAAAATCACCAAAGTTTGATAGATATTGTAATATTTTATTGAGTGCATGACTGATAAGTAAACATTTGATAAACATTTGATAAAGTTCCTTGCTATTAGATGGTTTTAACGCATTTCTTATTGAGCATGTAGTCACACACAGGTGACTCGTACATTTTCGTTAGTTTATTCGATGATACATATACTCTCTAAACAGAATGAAACAATACAATCTAACAATTCTATAGATTTTCTTATGCTAAAAATGTAGTAACATATCATATGATACATGTGTTGCAGTTAGAAAGTTGAAAGCCACTTTTATATTTTGTCTTGTGCTTAAAGTGTAGAATTTAATCATTTGTGTTTTAGTTAGCACAATGTTACTCTAAGCAATCTTTTTATGGAAATTCTTTGCAAAGTATTATTGTGATATCGTAACATGGACGTTTATTTAGGAAAAGTAAGAGGTAAAAGTATGTGTATACCTCGTTGCATCAGACGTGTCGGATAACTTTTTTGCATTTAATTGATCATACATCATAGTCATGATTACGTTTAATATATTCCATTTTTCTTGCAATTAAACCCAAAAAAATTTCAGTTAACTCGAATCTGTGAAATGGTTAGAGAGGAGTGAGTGGCTTCGGTCTTGAGCTCGGCACCGGTCGGGTTACGCGGTAACACCGCCCCGTCTCAATCGGTTAAGGGAAATCGGGTAGCAAATTGGCTTGTGAAACCGAATGAGTGTGCAAGGGTTTAGGTGATTCCAACGGCTACAAATAAATTTCAACGGCTAGTTGGAGCAATTGGGTAGTTTGGGTACCACTCCCTCCAATTTGGGTAGTTTTTGGGTAGAATTGGGTAGTTTTGAGTTGGAAGGTTTTTATTGGATAGAGGTGATGTGACAATTTGGGTAGTGTTGGGTATTTGGGTTCCACTCCCTCCCCCCTTATAGATTGGTTATCACATTTTGAGTTGTTATTTTTGTGGGAAACGGTGTACACTTTTATTAATATAATTAGATTACAAATAATAAATAACAAGAAGTAAATAACAGAAAAATAAATACAGACAGAAAGGTGTAGAAGCAGAAGACAAACACTATATAACGATAAATAAACAAAACAGTAAAGGACGTGGAACGAGGCTCGTGTTAAACACGATTCCCTTAAAACAGATTCGCCTTATGTTTCCCAGGGTACAACGTCCTAAGTCATTGGTGACCGAACGACAACTTGCACGAAAATCACCAAGCGTATGCGCTTCGATCGAAGGGTTCCGGAAATCGATCGATAAGGAGATGCGTTTCACGTGTCGAAAACTGAATGACAGGAGTTTATTTTATAGGCTAAACCTGTCTTGGTCACCAAGACAAGATATTAGCTTAAAATTAAACAGATACGCAAATCTGTTAAAAAATAACACGATTTGATATCTTTTATTATTAACACAAAATATTACATCAACTTCTTTGCTAAGTTTCAATCTATTCCTGAAATAGATTGATACAAAATTGGAAACTCAGACCGAATCTGCAAAAAAGATACGCAGGTATGCGAGGTTTCGAGTCGCATTCGTGTCCGCAGTTCAGCGGGCTCGCATGAGTTTAGAAGCTTGAACCCATTTTGGCCCGAAATCACGAATCTACACCTCAAGCAGCACGTAGGTGTTGGAGTGAAACCAAGAAATCAATTTGAAGGTTCATATCAAGATTTCTATATAAACAAGCTTTCATTTCTTGTTTTGGGCGATGTGGGATACTCCCACTTTCCAATTTTTTGTGTTTCAAGTGCCTCTCTTTGAGACACGATATCTCATTCATATTACCTCCATTTTGGACACGCTTTAGCTCGTTACGAAGCTCTCGTCAAGGAGAACGCAAAGCTACCAAGAAATATAAACATATATAACATATACATATATTAAATAATGTCCAAAAATTTGCAAAACTCACTTTGCAAACTATTTTTCCAACAATCCCCCTCATGAATGGAGATAGGTCGAAAACACACATAAGTTTCAGTGAAATTTCTGCGGTTAAGTCTTGCATAGGATAGGTAGGTGTAACCCTTGAACCTTCCCTTGTGAGATGCACTTAGTCTCCTAGATCGAGTAGACGCGATGTCCTTGAACTCATCATCCATTTACGTGACGACATTACACTTCACACAAGACTCTCCTCGACATTGTCAAGTCCTCATAGTCGTGTTCGTTATGGTCATGAACACTAGCCTGGTTCTGCAAGAGCTCTTAGGAATTGCGCCTCCCACAATTCCATTCGAAGCGACCCCACTTCTCTCTTACATAGGTGATTTCATCTTGAATCATTAAAAACATATGTTTTGTGATTTCATCTCAAATCATTATGCTTTGTGATTTCATCCTGAATTATTAAAGCCATATGTTTAACCTCTCAACAAGTCACATTTGTTATAGGAATGGACTAGGAAGTTACAACATTTAGTAACTCCCACATTGACGTGACTTCCCCACATTTCTATGATTAGGTTGTCCTATTGAACCCGGATCTTGGGATCTCCAAATAACTGGGTTAGGTTTTCCTTCATAGAAACTCATTCCTTCAAGGGCTTTAGTCCCATTCCTTTAGACGACTTACTAACTAACTTTACGCTTAAGCCTTTCGTAAGCGGATCCGTGATGTTATCCTTTGACTTCACATAGTCAATTGAGATAACTCTGTGGAGAGTAGTTGTCGATCGAATTATGTCGACGACGGATATGTCCGAAATTTCCATTATACATTATGCTATGAGCTCGCCAATCGCCGATTGACTATCACAATGTATACTAATGGCGTTACGGTTTAGGCCACCTTGGTATGTCCTCTACGAATTGACGTAGCCATTCCGCCCTTTTCCGCATTTATCTAACGCGATAAATTCGATTCCATCGTGGACTTAGCTATAACAGTTTGCTTGGAAGACTTCCAAGATATAGCCGCCCTCCTAGTGTAAACACATATCCACTAGTCGATCTAGAATCCTTTATGTCGGATATCGATTTGCATCATCGTATCCTTCTATAACAATTGGATATCGATCATACGCACCCATAATCGCGATGTATCTCAGCGTTGAATTACCCTAGTCATAGCTGCCCAATGTGCATAGCTTGGGTTACTAGTATACCTACTTAGCACCTGCTAACAACATATGCTAAGTCGTCGGTACTGTCATTAAGTACATTAACATGCCAATAATTCTTGAATACTCTAATTGGGCAACACATATGCCTCTATTTTATATAGATGCTTACTAGTGTCAATTAGAGTTCTAGCTAGGCGGAATCCCGCATTATAAGTATTAAGAATTTTGTCCACATAATGTGCTTGACTTAACACAAGTCCGTTTTGAGTTCGTATGATCTTTATTCCAAGGATCACATCAGTCAAACCCATACTGTAACAATTCGCATTTTCAGGATTTCCATCCATTCTCAAATTTTTACTATTCATCTCGAGAAATTACTATTCACTTTTACTATTCACTTTCACTATTCATCCCGTAAATTTTTTATTTCACATTCTCGTAAGATAAAATATTTTAGTAATGACCTGAGAATTCGACAATCGTTAGATCATTTTCGCAGAAGTTATTAAGAAAACATTGTTTTAAAGTTTCGTTTTGGACGGTACACCATTTAAACATCACGCGCATAACGAAAATCAACCCTGATAATTTTTCTCGCATCAGATAAATTTTTAGATCACTCATGATTAATTTGAGAATTTTTAAGATTTATTTTTATGTTACCAAATAAACCTCACTTGAACGAAACTAAACTTACGTTTTAAACAATTCTACTTATGTCCGGACTTAACGATTCATGCCTTTGTGTTTCTAATATATTTTTGACACTTTTACATTTTTGGAAAAGTCAAACATATTTCCTCCTCCTTTGACCATAAAAATTAACCTTGTACGTTCTACATTTTGCTTAAATCGCGTAACTTTTTGGACTTCATGTATAAGCGTAAGTTATCCCGTATGTGAAAACCACATTTGACATCTCATATCACTTTTAGACTAATTTTAGTCTAATCTAAATAAATTCACGGTCGTTTCCACGAAATTTCATTTTTTCGATAAAGCTGCAATGCACGCGTTTTTGACCCGTATTTCCGGTTTTAAGCGGCTTTTGCACCCAATGAGACTTATCACCCATTTTATATTTTTATATGGAGTAAAATGATGAGTTTAATCATTCCTACAAGTTTCATATTTTTACGATACCCGGTTTTACGTTTTATGGCTTAACGACTTACGGTTGGCATTTAACGGAACCAAATCATGCTCTAAACTAAAGATAAGATCAAAACTATCCACCTAAGTCATATTATCTCTATTTGGCCGACTTAGGGGGGGGGGAAATCATCATTTTGGTGGCATCATCCTAACCATGGTTCATTTAGATCATTACAAGTGTCCTAACTTAACCATGGTTAATAATTAACCCAATATATGGTTAACCAAACTTACCCTCCTATAAATAGCAATTAAAATTCATCCTAAGAACCCTCATATTCTGTTCTTGGTCGTTCATATCACAAATCATACACATCTTCCATCATTTGATCTATAAACTCCAAGTTTATGCAAGGAAGTTCCAAAGATCAAGCTACTACATCAAATCTCTAGCAAGTTTAAGTGATCTTCTTGAGTTTAAATCCACTCAAGTCACTTAGTACTTCATCACCAACTCTTCAAGTTTGAAAGGGTGCCAAGGTGTGGAAAGCTAGCTCAATCCAAAGTCTTAAGCGATCAATCAAAGTCCTATCCTTACTAAGTTACTCCTTTCTTATTGAAAGCCAAAAGTTGTAAGCAACTTATCACCACCATCATCTCATCTTTATTATTCATAATCTTAACTATTTCATACTATATATATAGTTACTATGTTGATTTATGATGTACATATACTCAACCACATGTTTTAATTTACATATTGTCATAAAAGTAACAAACTAGTAAACTAGTCATATTCTACACATTTGAGACCATTAAAATAAGTAACCTATGGACTTTCTAACTTATATACTATGGTAGAAAAGATAAAAGGTAAACATAGCAACTTGAATCACCCAAAGCGGAAAACGAGTCAAAAGTTATAGGCAAAAGAAGTTAAGCGAAACTAAACGCCAAACCGCCAAGTAAGTCTGTTTAGGGTCCAGTCGTGTAAAAGTGGTACTACGGTCCGAATCATCAAAAGTTAAAACACGAAAGTTGTCCGGAACGACGTTTTCCTTCTGTTTTAGAGAAGCTCGGACCTTGAAAAAGCATAAACAGGCCATTATCTATCAAAAACAGAAACTGCCCTTTATATGGTCTCATAACTATACTTTTGTCACAACTAAAAGCAAACCAAGAGGCCTAATGGCCATAAGCCAAGACCACGGCTACGGCTAAGGTTAAGGCTGAGTCTCAAGACCATGATGATCAAGACCAAAGCCACAGCAAGGCCATGGCTAAAGCCTCAAGGCTTCTAAGCCGAGGCAAGTAAACCAAAGGCTTTAGCCTTGACAAACCTAAACGTATACATAACAATTTGGATCTACTCCTCGATAAACCATGAAACTATACTTGTAATAACCAACTTTACAATTTAGAAACTTGTAAACTTTTCTTTAAACACTTGTGACATAAATTATGACGATATTTGTAATAACCAGTATGATTCCTAATCATAACCAAACAACCTTGTAACTTGTGTTTACAAACCATATGACACTTATGATATATAAACAAAACATATGTTTTATCTACTAAGTGCTACAAAACTAGGGAGTTTCATGTGAGGGGTTTTATTTGAGTAAAACGTATCGACGAGTTGCTGGATTTACGATTTAAAGTGTCCTAGCTCCTCGAACGTTTACTACATGACCTCTGAATTGTGATGGCCCGAACGGTAGTACGATATGTATAAACTAAACTCATTTTCACAACTAGACCATTTTTATAAAACGACATACACAAAAACCATGTACTACATCATGATCAACATAGAAACGTATATAGGTTTGTTATTTCTTTAGAATCATTATTTCAAACCTAAGTCACAACATCCTATTCTAGGTTGCTCGTAGAAGTTCTCACGGCATATCCATCATTCTCATTATACATTTGATATCATTTATTAAGGTGAGTTCATAGCCCCACTTTCTATTACTTAATTGTTTTACAAACCCTTGGGGAGATACATGCTTTATTTTAAACCGAACACATTGCTTTCAAACTATATACTTATCTGATTGTTATTAGCACTAAGTTACCGCATTTGCCAAACTTAAGTCCCTTAATCATGAATCATTAATCACTATGTGAGAGTGGGCGAGAATATTGTGAATAGGTATATTGGGATTGACGAATCCCGTTTGTGTTGACCAGGTCCGGTAAACAAACGCACTATATTTGAGTAACATTGGTAAAAATGGCAATTTTACCTGATAGGGCACGCACCGACATTTTCTCCAATTAATTTTGGAACACGTTAACGCCTTGATTGCATGATGCTTAGTCTAATAATAACTGTTTTGATTTTCAAACCATTGGTGTGAATTTATAACTCACACTACAAACATTATGTGTTCAATGATTTCCTAAACTCTATGAATTTCACTCAACCTTTGTGTTGACAGTTTTAAGCATGTATTCAAGTCCATAATGTCGGAAGCTGGCACGGAAGAGCAAGGACTAGATCAAGAAGGCTATAAATTTTATTATCATTCGAAAATCAATTTAATGTATTTTGTAAACTTGGAACCATCCGGGACCTCATCTTTGTAAACTCGATATTTATATAAATCGAATGATAAATATTTTAAAACGACTCCATTAGAGTTCGTTTCTATTATTATGATTGTGCCATGAAGTAACACCCGTTTGAATTCATTGCGTATCTCGAAATTGGGGTGTTCAGATTGTGATCGAGCCACGCTTATAGAGAAACGGGTCTAATCGAGACTTAAACTATAACTACTTTTTCAAACAAAAACATTTTATAGCCTTCCGTTCTCCGTGCCTTCCATCCTCCGCACGATTATGTGACTTTTAAACATTTTAAGCTACAAAACATACTAGTATATTGACATATACACTCGACATATTTTTAATCATTTTAGCTAAACGATAGACTAAACATATCTGCGTATGCCTATTCTAAGGCATTACTAGCACAATCATATTTTCCCAATCTCCCAATCATGCATCTACTCATGCATTTTAGGATTCTGAAACTTTATTCAAGACATTGTAATCGACTACAATGGTCTTTCCTATTTCTCGAGACATTGTGAGATACAATGGTCTCATTCATTTTTCAAGACACTGTGAGACAAGTGGTCTCTATTACATTCTCGGACAACCGTAAATCCTACGGTGGTCTCTATTACATTCTCGATTAATCGTAAATCCTACGGTGGTCTCATTTATTCTCAAGACATTATGGGTTACACAATGGTCTCTTTATCATTTCTCAAGACATTGTGGGTTACACAATGGTCTCTTCATCATTTCTCAAGACATTGTGGGTTACATGGTGATCTTTCCATCATTTCTTAGACATTGTGAGTTGCACAATGGTCTCTATTATTTCCTATACATTGTGAGTTACACAATGGTCTCAACTATTTCTCAGACATTGTGAGTTGCACAATGGTCTCAACTACATATATTTAGCCTAGGGATAGTGGAACATAATCTGACTAACTATGTTCGACTTATATTTTTCAAATACTGAGAATAGTTATACAAGTTGTTAATACAAATAAGCCGTAAAAACGTTTATTTATATTTTACGATCTTCTAATGTTTTGTCGATAACAAACGTAAAATCATATTAACGAAACAAATAGAATATATAAATAGTTTGAGTTAATAGTTTCCTAACGCACTTACGTTTTCACATAAAACACTAAAACAAGTATAAGTGATTTTATGATTTAGATACATATGTACAACAACTAGTGTTTACATATTGGGTTAACATATACTTAAACTAAGTATACTAAAATGGGTGAAAACATGTAAATACTATAATGGGTAATAACATGTAAATACTAAAATGGGTAATAAACTAGCTAATGGTTTTGATCCATAACCCATGGTTTTATTTATACCACTTAACCAAGTTCATTGTATCCTTAAGATATATTGTATCTAGAAAGAAAACCATGGATCAACCCATAACCCATGACCCATGACCCATAACCAAAAATACCCATGGGCAAAGAGGCGTTCCACGGATCCACGGCTTTGTGCTAGCCGGATCCCAAGTGGAAGGATCCGTGGGATCCGGGGAAACAGAGGATTTTTCCTATATAAATAGTGAGCCATTTCTTCATTATTTCTTACCCTTTCCAATACACTTTCTCCTCGAGTTAAATCTCACTAACCTTAGATCCAAGAGATCTATGTTTGTGGTTTTGTTTTGTGTGATCTTCTAGGTTCCTCTTAAAGGCAAGATCACCACCTTTGAAGTCAAGCAAGCTCAAGTCCATGAGTTGCCATGCTTCCTCATCATCAAGGCTATTGAAGTCCTCTTGTTGATGATCTCTTTCTTTCTTCAAAGAAGTGTAGTATTGAAGACATTAGTGAAAGATGTCTCAAGTGTCAAGACGAAGATATTAGTGAAGGGTATCTATCGTCTATAGGATAAGCACTTGTGAAAGGTGCTTAGAAGTCAAGACAAGAAGCATTAGTGAAAGGTGCTTAGAAGTCAAGACTTGAAGCATTAGTGAAAGGTGCTTCGAAGTAAAGACACAAGACATTAGTGAAAGGTGTCTTGCAAATCTAGTCAAAGGCATTAGTGAAAGATGCCTTAGATGTACATTCGATATGGTGTGTTTCGATGTACTAGATAGACTAGCATTAGATCCAAGGATATTGATATCCTTGATGATATTGTAAAGGAGTAGATCTCCTTTGGGATTAGTCGTTGGTGTAGTGTGGTAGTAGTTCCTCCATTGCAATGGAACTAGGTGCTTAACCTAGTACCTAATAAAGGGTAGGCGAAGTTGTGAAGGTGTAGTTCACCTAAGGTGTGAAAGAACTCGGTGGTTAGCCTAGCATCGTATAAAGGGTAGGCGACGTTGTGTTAGGTGTGGTTCACCTTGGTGTGAAAGAACTCGGTATTTAGCTTTGTACCGGAAAAAGGTTAAGCGACATTGTGAAGGCTTCTCCGCCATAAGGAGATTGGTGTAGTGTTTACAAACTCTCGAGTAGGTGACTCGGGGAGTGGAGTAGGGCAAGGAAGGTGTCCTTGTAGCCGAACCACTATAAATACTCGCGTTGTGGTTTTGTGCTACTCTTATCTTTTCATTACATATCTTTATATGCTTGTTTATCAACATCCAACACACACAACCAAATAGATTGACATAAGTGGATCTAAATAGTTTAAAAGGAAGTTTTAATTGATAAAACTATTCAACCCCCCTTCTAGTTTTCCACACAAGTGTTATATTCAGGTTGATTTCCTACTTAAACTCGATAAACCACCAGAATTCATTAAAAAGATCTAGAGACGCGATAGTGTTTTACCACTAAGCGAGATCTTAATATTTAATTATACTACCTAATTTCATTCTTGAAATTTTCATACATGAGATAATCCGAACTACTATCTTGGGATAGTCATCAAATTTACTTTGTGTTGTTAATCTATATTGGGGTCATATACCCAATCCTTTGTATCATCCTTAGTAATGAAATGCAATATTATTAATCTAGTTTATCTAGGTTACTATTATGTGTTTATCATTTTTTTATATGTTTTATATTTTTTTGTGATACATTAGAGGTCATGTATGCATGTTAAAAGAAAATGTAGGATAAAACATACTTCGTGGTATAAAAACTGTAAAACCTACGCTTTTATCTAATATGCTTCTGTTACTACTGATCCACGGATCCCGGAAGATATACTATCCGGATCCCTTTTGTAAAGGAACCGTGGGATCCGTATTACTGGAAAATAGTTTTCATGCTAGACTAAAAATCCACTAGAAAGTCAAAACATTGAGTAAATTAAAGTGTTAAATACCATTGTTAATAAAATCTAGTAAAAACATTAGATTATCATAGGTTGATCATCAACATCACCTCTTTCTAACCCATCACTTCTATAGGTTCAACTATGACGATGAATACGAGTTTGATTTTTCACTCACTAGCGTCTATACTCCTAACATCTCTTGAGCCCAACACACACGGCAATCATGTCAGTGGGTTCAACAATCTCGAAACCCGTCACTTCCATGAAGGTCGTATTGTAGACACCTCTCTACAATTCGAAGAAGGTATCAATACCTCCTTCCGAGCAATAGGACTAGAATGTCTTCTTGAAATCAACGAGAAGATATGTCCAAGGTTCATAATGGAATTCTTCCGTTAAGTCGAACTCGTTCGCAACGAGGATCGCTCTCTATCTCTTTGGTTTTATATCAAAAACCAAAATTTTACTCTAACCCTTGGGCATTTTGCTCACATCCTCCGGATTCCAAATCTTGGACAATGTGCCTTCACCAAGATTGGTCTCTTGATTCTCTCTTCAACTTTCGTGAAGAAAATAGTCCATATTGTTCACACATACCTCTCGGAAGATTTAAATCGCATAATATGCAAACCTCGACCATATTACTCAATCCAAACATTATCCATATACGAGATATCCGAGAAGAGTACAAGCCTCTTGCTCTCATTCTACGTGAAAATGTTTGGAGTCTTAGGAAATCGAGATATTCTTCCCGCTTGTTGTGCTCACATGTTGTCTCGTTTGCTAACACAACAACCATACAATCTCGCCTACTTATTCGCAAGGCGAATTGCAAATATTCAAGGCTCCAAGAATAAACTCATCCCTTATGGAATGTTCTTGACACGCCTCAGATCACAATGTTATGCACTTCCATCCTCAAATTCAAAGTCCGTTGTACATGCTTGTGAACAAGATGATGGAACCGCTAAACATATCTCTCATGAAGACTTTCTTCATTCTTAATTCCACCAATACCCATCAATCACATAATGATCCTCCTAGCGAAGACACTCAAGGAACCTAGTAGTAGTCAAATAGGATCAATTCTACTCTACTCGTGATTTATCAATGTAATCCTATTTCTTTCATGAAATAAAACATCTTACATTTGATATCTTAGTTTTAGAACTCCTTTAAACAAATCTTGGAATATAATTTATTATCAAGATCATTGCATACCTTTAGTAAAGGTTCTATCTAGCAGATGGACGGATCCCAAATGTTGTACTAAACGGATCCCTACACCTAGGGAACCGTAGGATCCGGCAAACAGAAAATGCAATTGCAAGCATTGTATGTCAAACACATCCTTAGAACACCTCACACTAAGCTAAACATAGTGTCTTAAGGTAGATTAAGTCCTTATCAAGATAGGTTGATCTTTCCTACTCATTCCAACTCACATAGATCACACTCTAAGTTATTCATAGATCTATCACTTTGTTTTAATCCATCACTCTTCCGCTCTCAAAACTCACACTTCATTTTTTATTTGACCCCTCACATCTGGGTTAGAAATCTTTCGATTATGACAAAATTGATCATAAATCAACCTCACCTCAAAATTGATCAAAGTTGATCAAATCCTAGTTTTCCCATCTCAAAACCATTAGGATATTTTCCAAAACACAATCCTAAGTTACAACCTCATCTCTAGGATCATTTAGCTTCAATTGACACTCTCATCTTTAGTGTCATCCTTGCTCATTCATTGGTACTCCTGAAAGTTCCAAATCCTTCTATAAAGACAATCATTAGCTACATCACTCACCACCTTCAAGTACTTAAGCACCCCTTCATTTAAGACACTTAGGAAGACTAAAACACTCAAGATGTTATAGGTCTTAGATTTTAGAAACATCATTTCCACTCTTTCATAGTCTGGCGATAGCGGATCCCTAGGATTAGCCTAGACGGATCCCTCGAGAAAGGAACCGTGGGATCCGGATGACGATGATAGGTCAAATCTCTATAAAACAATCATTTCAACTTATCTTCCTAACTCAAACACTTCATCTCATCTTAAATGAGTTCCTAGATCAGTCCAACCTCTGAAGTTGACTCTTGTGCATGTCAATCATCACATTCCAATGAATCCTAGTGGCTTAAAGCTTAAATGTACTTGCCAAATCTCTTAGTTTATAAACCACCTTGTTAGGACCTCCATAGTCATCACTCTCACTCTAAATTTTAGCTCTTGAAACCATTTTATCATGAGGAAAACCCCAAGTAGTAACTTATCCACCAAAGAACCACCCATGAAAAAGGCTCGTGTTATACACGAAATCTCCTCAGCCGAATCATCTCCCGTCAAACCAACAAATGAGAGAACCCTTCATCATCCAATCAAACCAATTCCTAAAAGGATAGTACCCACAAAACTACCTATACATAACACCACCATACCTCCTAGGCCAAACAATATCATCTCCACTAAACCATCACCATTGGTTCCTAGAAATATTTCATTTACTTCACCACTATCATCACCACACCTCTACAATTTAGAGGACTTGCCTCCTAGGCCGTCTCATCCTCTTCCGCCGAAAACATTCTCCTCATTAGGAGTGATGTGCAACGGTTGGTGCAAGTTTTAAAAATTTATAATCACGAATTAACCGTATAACCTATTAACACATACGAGCAAGTATACTCGTCCGCAATAGCAAAGTTTGGTAAGTCGAGATCGTCCCAAGGATTTTTGTTTGAAATAGATTTGATTAAAAGTTTCTAACAAGAAAGCTTGTCAAGGCTTCCTCGGATAAGTGTTCTGGCGAAATACGAATCAAGAATATAAATATATACTTGTGTGTAGTCTTATAATCAACCATAGATAATGTTCATAAAGGTTTGGTGTATACTCTTAGTATGATGTACAAATCATAAGCAAATGATTCCCCAACCATGGTATTTGTTTGTAAAAATCATTCTAAGAACAAAAACATTTAGGTAATCCTTTCGGTCCTTATCCCAATGATTATCCTATAAAAGTTCTATTTGTTTGCAACATGTTCTCATTAAATTTGTTCTTACGAATCTTTCGACCCTTCGTGATGAAAATGTTCCTAGTCTTGTTTTAATAAGCAAAACACGGTGGTTGTCAATCACCATATCCCCATACTAGTTTGTCACTACACATTTTGGAATAAAACACAAGAGAAATCCTTTCGGTCCTTTTTCTTAAAACATGTTTTATTGACAAATCAATCCAAGACTAGTATTTCTCCAACAAACTCATTTAAACAATATCATATATACATGCATCACATTTTGAGAACACTATTATGATTAATCACATTCCAACACACAAGTATATCACAAACTACTCCATGAAAACAATCATATCTAAACACAAGTCATAACAAGGTAATTCAAACAATTCAAGATAATAGATTTCCATAATAAAGTTCATAGAATACCTAAACTTTGTGATTACAAGAATTAGAAATCGTGGATTGTAGCAACCACGCCTCCAATCACCTAGGATCACCGCACAACTTCAAACTTCCAAACAATGGACAAGAATGGTTCCTCCTTGCTCTCGGCGTTTTCCGATAAATACTAAGCTTTTGGGTTGAAATAATAGGGTTAGTATTAGTTTTGGTGTAAACTAATACTCTTTTTGGTTGTGTCACACTTAGTATACAAGTACTAGGTCCATTATATAGCCAAAGCTCTTGCTTAACTGCCCAAAAAACGTTCTCTCCAAGTTAATATCAAGAAATGATCGGACTCCAATGATTATGGGGAGTTAAGACAACAATAAATGCGAATTTGTAATCATCTAGCGTGTAAACCGGATCGGTTTCTAGGCCGACCGAATCGGTAATAGTTTTGACCAATCGCCCACCGGATCCGGTTTGCGGGTTGCGATCGATCGGTGGGTTTTGCTTATTTTGACTTTTCTTGACTTTTCCTTTTGCGCTTCATTCATTGCTTACGTTGATGATTTCCAAAGCCAAACTTTATCTTTCCTTGCTATAGATGCTTCGAAATCACAATGCTTCCATATCATTGAATCCACAAGCTTCCAATCTCAACTTCCTTCCTTGAGAATCTTCCAAATGTGTAAAAAAAACTTCATTTCTTCATTATTCGCGATACCTGGCTACATATACATACACAATACGCATCTTTGCACTTTTGCAATAGTTATGAGTAAATATAGCCGAATATCATGCACAAAACTGACAATAACGCTACTAAAAACATGTTCATTTTAGACGTTTTCAAATTCCCCACACTTAAGCTCTACTCGTCCTCGAGTAGGTCTAACATTTGCAAAAATTGATTTCAATGGTCCATAACACCATGGTTCCAGAAAAATGTAACAATTACCATAAAAGATAATTATTATTTTACTTATAATATGTGAAAATCTTCTAAAAATGAACCAAACACTTTAGATAACATAACTAGGATACCTCACGAATGGCTTTAAGATTTCACTCAACACTCATATATTGGTGGGTATATGTAAATCACTCAATGCCTAGTCATGATCAATGCTTTTACCATAAGCTTGTACAAGTATCAAAACAAAGAAAATAAATTCATCAAAGAGGTCTTTTATTCGGGTTATAACGATAGGCTTCGGGTTCATAATAGGTATAGATAAGGCATGGGATAGTTTATGAAATTGGTTTTAAAAAAAAAAATCAAGTCCAAACCTCCATGGTGCTAGTCATCATACAAACCACGATCCCGAAAAATGATTATTACTCCTCTTATCATATCGATTCTCCGCAAATATGTATAACTTGATTTAGCTCATTGGCCAATCAATATCCCTCATATAGCTCCTTGGCTATAAAGAAAATTTTTTTTCCCATCACATCTCCTCCACACTTCGTATAAGCATCACCACAAAAATACAAATAAGAAGTATGCATCCTTCGTCTTTGTCGGAATGGCACACACGAATGGCAAAGTGCGGCTAACTCATAATCATCAAAAACAATCCAATCATTCCAAACAACTAGCAACAAACCATTAGACTTGATAAGGGTTGGCTAAAGCTTAAAGGTGTAAAATATTTTTGTATTTTTCTGGATTAAACAAAATTGAAAAGGAATGGCTCAGAAGGTGTAACTAGGTATCTAGCGCTAAAGATGAGCGCTAACAATGGGTCCATATGGGTGGTTAACTAACCGATGTGGTTAGCTAATATATCATTAGATGTAAAATGGAAGGCCATTTGGGTTATTCCTAAGGTGCCTCTTATCACTTGAAAATATTTAGATCACTCGAAAGTGATTTTAACCGTAATGCATAACTAGTACAAGTTCTAGAATCGACATAATCACCGCACACTCATAGCAAATATAAAACAAAAGATGTGTTTTATACAAAAGAAACCTCACAAAATTGTGGGAAAAAGGCTATTATGCATGCTAGAAAATGCTATCGAATCCAAAATGAATTACTTGATAATTTGGTTCAAATCTAAAATTTTCAAAACCTCATTTTACCATTGAAATCCCAAGTTATGTATTTTAATTATCAATAACGCGAAAACCATTAGACCATCAAGGCTAATTTCTTCTAATCACTTGCATCCAAAAGTTATCTAAAAATAAAATGCGTATCATTTTCCTATTTTCTTCCTCCCCATACTTAAGTTTTGCATTGTCCTCAATGTAATGAAAATGAACTTCAAAGTAAAGAAAATGGGAAAAAAATAGTTAAAAGATACCACGGATAGAATATGCAATATGCACATTGGGTCATTAGCAAGCACATGAGTTATCCAACTCAAACATTTGACCATCAATAAGCTTCCAACACATCCATCCCGCAAACAAAAAAAAGCGCAACATGAAATGCACAAAACAAAACAAAACTACCAAAAACTAGATATAACCAAACAAAATACGCCAAACATCCTAAAGAAATCGATCAAAAGATAGAAATTGTTTAAAACACATCATGACCATTGTTTTGAAACCATAATTCACGAATGATCCATAATCACCGTCATCCTCGCTCATGTCTTCTTCTTCATCATCAAACTCATCATCATCACTTTCGGTTACGTAGTTTTCGTCTCATGATTTCGAGCGAACTCTCCTTTTCTTCTTGCCTCCAACTCCCGATGATGATCCTCCAACTTCATAGCTTGTTCCTCCAACTTCGTGTAATCGACCATATGGGGTATTGGATCAGAAAGCGGTGCGTACCGGGATATGGATACGGATAGGGTCCGTGATAAGAAGTGTAAGGAAAAGGATACGGTGGAACATTTGGTGGATTGTAGGGTGGCAACTCAT
Source organism: Chrysanthemum lavandulifolium (assembly GCA_022545495.1). Classification (NCBI taxonomy): domain Eukaryota; kingdom Viridiplantae; phylum Streptophyta; class Magnoliopsida; order Asterales; family Asteraceae; genus Chrysanthemum; species Chrysanthemum lavandulifolium. The sequence goes on from CM040243.1 coordinate 71,823,987, forward strand.
AATTGGCCTCTCGAGCCATGTGTTGAAAGATAGGCATCAAATAATCATTGATGTAGTTGTTTCTTAACATCATCGAGTCTCCACATCCCTACATTGAATCTCATCTAGATGTTGGTTCCACTCTCCCATCCCGAATCAAAACTCTTGGACGTACCCATTTGCACGTTCTCCGTTGGTATATTCCCTTGTTGTTGTGGTGGTTCTTTGTTGTGGTCTTGGTTCAATCCATAACCCCTCTGCTCCCAATCTCTGCTCAAAGCATTACCAAAACCTTTCATGATCCACGTTTCACTATACTTTGGCTCCACACTTAGCCAATTCCTCATCAACATAATACCCAAGATTCTTCGCCAATCTTGTCACAAAATGTCCTCCACAAATGTTCTTGTTGCTCTTGATTCCGGGGCTCTCCTAGAAAATATTCGCTATCTCGCCAAATGGCATTACCGTCCTTAGTTTCTTCCAAAGAACTTCATAATCCATAAGTCCGGTTTCGACATTTGTCCTGCCCAAATCTATTAAATGGCCCGGTCACAATCAACATGTGAAGTATCCTCATCAATGGATTCGATGGTTGAAGCATTCCTCCTAGCACAAGTAGGATCTCCCACTTGATTCCAATAAGCGGGAATACTAGGTAATCTTTTCAAACCTCCAAGTCTAGAAAAGTGAGTTTCAAATAATCGATGATTAACCTCATGTAGCTCATACAAACCAAGAGCTACGCCAAAAGCTGGCAACGTGTAAGCATGATCCCTTCCACAAAGTCTAAACCAAACACAAATCTCCGACATCAAATTCCGAACATCCACCTTTCTTTCAAAATACATGGTTGAAAAGAATTCCATACACCATTCTCGATAGACCTCTTCATTGACACTGAATGCTCTTTCCCATGACAAATCATTGAACGAATCTCCATCTCCTAGATATACATAAGACGTTCGCATCATCCCTCTTAACTCATCTTCACACTCACATTCGTTAAATAAATCCCAATCAATCACCCTTGGAACCAAACATGTCCTATGTTGTAACTTCGACAATCTTTCCCGAAAAGCATGTTTCTCTCCATCGGTGAGATTTTTGAATTTTAAATTAGCATTTGCTTCCTTCTTCACACTATACTTAACCTTCTTCTTCTCGTTCCTTTCACAAAACTTCGTAACAAGCGGGTTAATTGAATTTCCTCCCACTCGAGCTCCCTACAATAATTCTCTGTAGAAATCACAAAAATAAGACCATATAAGAGTGTTAGAACAAACAATAAGGTTAGAGAACCCTCTAAGATACATTTCAAAATTTCACAAAAAAATCCACACATAAACCACAACCGGATTCGGTTGGATCACCAACCGAATCGGTTTCCATTTGTCAAACACCAACCGTTCGGTTGCAATGCGCAACCGAATCGGTTGTGCAGACTTCTTAAGACATTTGCCTTCGAATCCTTATAATCTCGAATTTCTAACTCCCAAACCACTCTTAGATCGCATTCTATCATCCTCAATGATTCCCACATCCTAGAATTACTCTACTCTTGCTTCCAAATCATCAAACATCTAACATCTTAGAACTCATCCTATATTTTAAAATCATTAGTTCTAATAATGTAGCATCCATCACTCTTAAAAACATATCATCCATCATAATGAATCACCAATTGCAACTTATCTCATTTCATAAGCACAACCCAACTAATTCCGAAAAATCTTATCATCTAACATCCAATCTATGATGAATCAATCAATCAATCTCTTGTTGTAATGCACTCTATATCAATTACCCTCTCAATCCTAAAATATTACCACTTAATTGAATTATAACAAAACCCCCAAATTGGTGACCTAATATTCAATTCTAATCAAATGTTCTAAGAAAACCTTAATTGAGTTAATTGAATGTAGATGCTTACTTGGGTGCCATGATGTTATCCTACAACTTAAACAACTTTCAAGTCGCTCTCTTGGATGAATTTTTGCAAAACCACCGGAAAATTAGTGTGTGTGTGTTTTTGGAAAATGAAATTTTATACTTTAGTGCAACCGGTTCGATCAAGGACACAACCGCTTTGTATGCTTTTTGCCAAATTTTGCTTTTTATATGTTTAACATGTTACTTAGGCATTTACCCTCCAAGCAACATTTTTACTCAAAAATTCTCGCTAAAATTCACACAACATTCATTCACCAAATGAAATTTTAAACAATCATTCAATCTAAAAAAACTCAACTCATCATATAAATGAACTAATCCAAACTCAACTCAAAACTCATAGTCATAATGCATTAAACCAAATTACCTCAATCATAAAATGAAAAATAAATAAGAAACAAAATCCTAATGCATCAAATCAAAAGAAATAGTTCATGAAATTCAAGCAAATGATTGCTTGTTATTACGGTCTTTGCCTTTTCCTCAAAATTCCTCAAAATACTCTTGTCTAAGAATATCCTCGCTTTGAAATTTTCCGGTCAACTCACGGAACGCTTCAAAAGTTTTGAATTTTCTCATAAATCTTCGTCCGTCCGGGCATAGTATATCAAACTTAACATGCCATGCTCCATCTTCGGTTTGTCTCTTGTAAGTCCCCGACCCTTCTAAGTTTCCACTCAAATTCTTAAGTTGCACGGTAAAGATCCTAAAAAGTCGGTCAACTTCTTGTAAACTAATATGTTTTTGAATGGGTTATAGAAAGCTTCTATCGCTAATGCACGTTCCATTTCGTCCTCTATATCGAAATAAGGTGGAGTTAAAGGTCCGTGACATTGGATTACCGTGGACATCACGTCCCACTTCAAAACAAGTTAAATCATCATTTGCATCCATCCATTCCAAATCTTCCATACATTCTAAAATTGGTCCTCTTGGTTTTGGGTAGTATGTTTGCCTCGAAATCCCATCGTCAATAGTCATGGTGCCTTTTCCCATGTCTATAATTGCTCCACAAGTTCGTAAGAATGGTCTTCCCAACAATAGCGGTAAACTCTTGTCCACCGGAATATCCAAGACAAGAAAATCTGCCAAATACGGTTGATAGCCAATTTGAACTCTTACATTCTTAACTTCTCCCATTGCCTTTGCTTGAGTGTTATCCGCCATAGTGAGCTTAGAATGATTAGGTTGCGGATTACTTAGTCCCAAAGTTTTGAACAATGGATACGGCATCACGTTAACACTCGACCCCGTATCAGCTAAAGCATAAACTGGTGAATTTCCATTTACTTTGATCGGCAACACAAAATTACCCGGATCCTTTTCTTTTCTTGGCATGCCTTTAAACAAAATTCGATCTTGCTCCTCATCCGTGAGATTCTTATCTTCCAACCTAGCCCTTGCTAGCATCAATGCATCCAACTTCTTACGGTAAAGCACATAATCTTGGAGAACTTCTATAACCGGCTTCTTTTCATTGAGCTCTAGAAATTTTTGTTCTAGATTTTCTAAAATAGCTTCTTTTTGGTTGTCGGTTAAGGGTTTGATAGTAGTGGTAGGTGACGATGGTGTGTAATCATTTTGGTGGTGGAGGTTGTTGTTGGGGTTAGTTTATTTGATGATGGTTTCTTTCGGTTTGCTTTTCCCATATTAACCACTTCCACCTTTTCTCTTCCATGTTTGCACAAACTTCCACTAGCATCTCGTTGACTCCTTTTCCTTCTTCCAACTCAGTTATATTAATCCGCATTTCTCCCATACCAAAATCTACTTGACACTTGGTCGTGACAAGAAAATCTCGACCAAAACACACATTAGGTTCATCCGCATTTCCTTCTTCTAAAACAACAAAAATGGTTTCAAAGATATGTCCATGAATATTGACCTTGATTTTTGACCATCTTTCTTCCATATGCTTCATAGTCCATACGCACATGACCGATTTCGTCAAGAACCTCTTCCAAGATATAATTCTCTCCATAAGCCATATTGTCGTGCATCCCAAGCACGCACTCCTTCCACGCTACAAGGCGTTCCAAATCTCATTAGCGGTGAATCATACACGTTGACGGTGCTTGTGTAAACACTACGACTCTTTTCTTTTGGGTAGTTGAACCTTGTTTTCACATACTTCTTCCATATCACCCGTGTCAATTCCCAATTCTTTCTTGCTTTCCTCCAAAATTCCTCCAATCTTTTCTAATGAACTTCGGTGATCCTTGAACATTTCATCCAAAGTACGAAGGTATTCGAGATTCGCTCAAACTATCCATGTTACTAGACAACTTAACAAAGCAAAACAGAACAAATCTCGAATGATTAGCGTTAAAGTTAGTAAAACAAGAACAAACTATAAAACATATAATAAAACAACTAAGACATCTAACAAAATTAAAAACTCAAATAAAAACTTAAAACCTAAAATGATAAAATCAACTCGTAAACTCCAACCGGATTCGGTTGGATCACCAACCGAATCGGTTGGTTAAAATTTAAAGAAATACGAACCGGATCGGGTTGCGGCTTGCGACCGATCGGTTTGATCGAAAATTTAATAATATATATATATATATATATGTATATTTTTAAGAAAATATTAATGCAAATTAAGTGTCATTAAGGTGTACTAACTCCAGTTAATTAAATAAAACTCTTCATAAACTAATAATTAAATAACATATTAAATCTCATTAAAATTAAAATTAAAACTAAAACTAAAACTAAATAAACTACCAATAAATTCTATCATTAAATAAACTATAACTGAAAATAAAATTACTACCTAACCATTACCATTAACTATTAATATTAAAATTAATTAAAACTTAACTAATAAATGACAAATGTAAAGAAAATAAAATAAATAAAAACAATAAATCTAAGAAATGATTAAACCACAAAATTATTCTAGAAATCAAACACAATAAACTAAGAAGATAGACAACTAAATTCGAACCGAATTTTTTTTTCACAGAATGTCTAACTTGGATTGGTTGGCTAACCAACCGAATCGGTTAGTTTGTAACAAAAATTTTTTTTAGATATATTTCAAAACTTCTAATTTCAAAGAAAATTAAAGAAAAATCCCGGCGCGGCAAAACTTGATGTGCTCCGGTTGGTGCAAGTTTTAAAAATTTATAATCACGAATTAACCGTATAACCTATTAACACATACGAGCAAGTATACTCGTCGCAATAGCAAAGTTTGGTAAGTCGAGATCGTCCAAAGGATTTTTGTTTGAAATAGATTTGATTAAAAGTTTCTAACAAGAAAGCTTGTCAAGGCTTCCTCGGATAAGTGTTCGCGAAATACAGAATCAAGAATATAAATATATACTTGTGTGTAGTCTTATAATCAACCATAGATAATGTTCATAAAGGTTTGGTGTATACTCTTAGTATGATGCACAAATCATAAGCAAATGATTCCCCAACCATGGTATTTGTTTGTAAAAATCATTCTAAGAACAAAAATATTTAGGTAATCCTTTCGGTCCTTATCCCAATGATTATCCTATAAAAGTTCCATTTGTTTGCAACATGTTCTCATTAAATTTGTTCTTACGAATCTTTCGACCCTTCGTGATGAAAATGTTCCTAGTCTTGTTTTAATAAGCAAAACATGGTGGTTGTCAATCATCATATCCCCATACTAGTTTGTCACTACACTTTTTGGAATAAAACACAAGAGAAATCCTTTCGGTCCTTTTTCTTAAAACATGTTTTATTGACAAATCAATCCAAGACTAGTATTTCTCCAACAAACTCATATAAACAAGATCATATATACATGCATCACATTTTGAGAACACTATTATGATTAATCACATTCCAACACACAAGTATATCACAAACTACTCCATGAAAACAATCATATCTAAACACAAGTCATAACAAGGTAATTCAAACAATTCAAGAGAATAGATTTCCATAATAAAGTTCATAGAATACCTAAACTTTTGTGATTACAAGAATTAGAAATCGTGGATTGTAGCAACCACGCCTCCAATCACCTAGGATCACGCACAACTTCAAACTTCGAAACAATGGACAAGAATGGTTCCTCCTTGCTCTGGCGTTTTCGATAAATACTAAGCTTTTGGGTTGAAATAATAGGGTTAGTATTAGTTTTGGTGTAAACTAATACTCTTTGGTTGTGTCACACTTAGTATACAAGTACTAGGTCCATTATATATAAAGCTCGCTTAATCGCCCAAAAACGTTCTCCAAGTTAATATCAAGAAATGATCGGACTCCAATGATTATGGGAGTTAAGACAACAATAAATGCAATTTGTGTAAGCTGCGGTAAACCGGATCGGTTTCTAGGCCGACGAATCGATAATAGTTTTGACCATCGCCACCGGATCCGGTTGCGGGGTTGCGACCGATCGGTGGGTTTTGCTTATTTTGACTTTTTGTCGACTTTTTCCTTTGCGCTTCATTCATTGCTTACGTTGATGATTTCAAAGCCAAACTTTATCTTTCCTTGCTATAGATGCTTGAAATCACAATGCTTCCATATCATTGAATCCACAAGCTTCAATCTCAACTTCCTTCCTTGAGAATCTTCCAAATGTGTAAAAACTTCATTTCTTCATTATTAGCGACACCGGCTACATATACATACACAATATGCATCTTTGCACTTTTGCAACAGCTTATGAGTAAATATAGCCGAATATCATGCACAAAACCGACAATAACGCTACTAAAAACATGTTCATTTTAGACGTTATCAAGGAGGAATAATGGTTCAAAATCAAGGTGTTGAGTCAACACTTGCTCCGGCTTCCTTTTCGCCGTCTCCATCATATAATCCTATTTGGATTATGAGAAATCATCAAAGTCAACCACCCGACCATATGGAAGTTGACACTTCTTTACCACCACCATCATTCTTGGCGAGGCATTCTCAAATGCACCTCCACCAATCCCTTCATCATTTGAAGCTCCCAAGCCGATTCACTTGATCCTTCGTGATCAAGCCTTTTCATTTCATCCACCACCACTACCTAGCCATGACAAAGATTGCTACCATTGTCAACATGTTGAAAGTTTGATACATGAAGTGCGAGAAGACCAACGTTTCATGTTCTATCATCTCCTCGAGCGTTTGGCGAGATCAAACCTAAACAAAACTTGAGCTAGAAGATTTTTAGTGGTGTCCTAGCATCAGCGTTAGTTGGTCTAGAAATTCCTAGTCATGCACTGTCTGTTTTCTTATTTTAGAGTCATGTATATCATAACTCTTGTTTTATTAAATGGAATTACATGCTACTTGTTATTTTTACGAGCATATATATTCATATCTCATTTATGTGATAACATTACTTGTTATATCACCTTGCCGATTTTAGTCATCGACCGACGGATCCTCGGATTGTTCAGACGGATCCCTACTAGGAGGGAACCATGGGATCCGTGAAGACGAAAGTTTTTTTACTAACTTAAATCACATTTGCGGAAATTTTGAATTATACTTGTTTTCTAACCCTTGTTGTGCGATTATTCAATTAACACATAAAGAATTTGACATCCTAAAGCTAGGGGAGCTTGGTGTCAAAACAATACGTTGCAAAATTACTTGCAACCTTTGATTTATATTTCATGACTTTCCGTTGCAAATATTGCAATCATCTAGGGGAGCACACCGTCACATAGACGTAATCTTTTGCAAAGTTAGTTGCAAATGAACTAGATTAGAATTAGTTTCTTGACGCCTTACTTAGGGATGGACTCGTCAAGGGGAGTGACGAGATCCTTTCCGTTACTTGCTCTCTATTTTTTCTTTTACATGTTTTTCTTAAAAACGATGTGTTGCTTTCTTTCAAACACTTTTGTTTCGACAAAAGGAGAGAAGAAAGTAAAACTACAACTTCAAACTTTTAATTTTAGCTTTTCCTTAAAATAATTTTATGTTTTGTCATCAACAAAATGGGAGATTGTTAATACAAATAAGCTGTAAAAATGTTTATTTATATTTTACGATCTTCTAATGTTTTGTCGATAACAAACGTAAAATCATATTAACGAAACAAATAGAATACATAAATAGTTTGAGTTAATAGTTTCCTAACACACTTACGTTTTCACATAAAACACTAAAACAAGTATAAGTGATTTTATGATTTAGATACATATGTACAACAACTAGTGTTTACATATTGGGTTAACATATACTTAAACTAAGTATACTAAAATGGGTGAAAACATGTAAATACTATAATGGGTAAAAACATGTAAATACTAAAATGGGTAATAAACTAGCTAATGGTTTTGATCCATAACCTATGGTTTTATTTATACCACTTAATCAAGTTCATTGTATCCTTAAGATACATTGTATCTAGAAAGAAAACCATGGATCAACCCATAACCCATGACCCATGACCCATGACCCATAACCAAAAATACCCATGGGCAAGAGGCGTTCCACGGATCCACGGCTTTGTGCTAGCCGGATCCCAGTGGAAGGATCCGTGGGATCCGGGAAGCAGAGATTTTTCCTCTATAAATAGTGAGCCATTTCTTCATTATTTCTTACCCTTTCCAATACACTTTCTCCCCACGAGTTAAATCTCACTAACCTTAGATCCAAGAGATCTATGTTTGTGGTTTTGTTTTGTGTGATCTTCTAGGTTTCTCTTAAAGGCAAGATCACCACCTTTGAAGTCAAGCAAGCTCAAGTCCATGAGTTGCCATGCTTCCTCATCATCAAGGCTATTGAAGTCCTCTTGTTGATGATCTCTTTCTTTCTTCAAAGAAGTGTAGTGTTGAAGACATTAGTGAAAGATGTCTCAAGTGTCAAGACGAAGATATTAGTGAAGGGTATCTATCGTATATAGGATAAGCACTCGTGAAAGGTGTTTAGAAGTCAAGACAAAAAGCATTAGTGAAAGGTGCTTAGAAGTCAAGACTTGATGCATTAGTGAAAGGTGCTTCGAAGTAAAGACAGAAGACATTAGTGAAAGGTGTCTTGCAAATCTAGTCAAAGGCATTAGTGAAAGGTGCCTTAGATGTACATTCGATATGGTGTGTTTCGATGTACTAGATATACTAGCATTAGATCCAAGGATATTGATGTCCTTGATGATGTTGTAAAGGAGTAGATCTCCTTTGGGATTAGTCGTTGGTGTAGTGTGGTAGTAGTTCCTCCATTGCAATGGAACTAGGTGCTTAGCCTAGTACCTAATAAAGGGTAGGCGGTTGTGAAGGTGTAGTTCACCTAATGTGTGAAAGAACTCGGTGGTTAGCCTAGCAAGTATAAAGGGTAGGCGACGTTGTGTTAGGTGTGGTTCACCTTGGTGTGAAAGAACTCGGTATTTAGCTTTGTACCGGAAAAAGGTTAAGCGACGTTGTGAAGGCTTCTCCGCCATAAGGAGATTGGTGTAGTGTTTACAAACTCTCGAGTAGGTGACTCGGGGAGTGGAGTAGGGCAAGGAAGGTGTCCTTGTAGCCGAACCACTATAAATACTCGCGTTGTGGTCTTGTGCTTCTTACTCTTATCTTTTCATTACATATCTTTATATGCTTGTTTATTAACATCTGACACACACAACCAAATAGATTGACATAAGTCGATCTAAATAGTTTAAAAGGAAGTTTTAATTGGTAAAACTATTCAACCCCCCTTCTAGTTTTCCACACAAGTGTTATATTCAGGTTGATTTCCTACTTAAACTCGATAAACCACGAGAATTCATTAAAAGATCTAGAGGCGATAGTGTTTTACCACTAAGCGAGATCTTAATATTTAATTATACTACCTAATTTCATTCTTGAAATTTTCATACATGAGATAATCGAACTACTATCTTAGGATAGTCATCAAACATTCTCGTCATTTCTTAGAAGTACTAGCTTTGATTAGATTTCAAGGATATCATTCGACATAATCCTTTAAAATTTACTTTTGATTTTAAAGCAAACTTGACATCTCCACCTAAGAATAGTGGTAGCGACGCTACACTCTTCTAGTCATCAACATATCACATCATTATCCGAACCCCATTTAAATTCAAGATGTAAAACTTCACGATATCACGTTTCTTTGAAACACTAGTAGACATAAACACTATCGATATAGCCTTCATCCGAAACCACCTAAGACATGATCAACTTTGGAAATGGTTTGATAACCACTTGCCTCTAGCAAGACTTTCCTACAACATCATTACAAACCATTTCACATCAACAATATCTTACACATTTGATTAACAGATTACCCTAACAACAACAAAAACTATTCCATTTGAGGCACTATATCGATGAAAGTGTTTAGTTAACCATTTCTTGAACTAAGGTGTCGAGATCACCCATGAAACAACTAAGGAAACCCTACAAATACAAATTAGGCTCCATCTTTGTACACTATCACCAAAACTCCATGTTAGAAATTAAGGTTTTATTGATAGCCTCGATACAATAAGATATGATTCGTTTTGAGAATCGGGAAAAGCCAAACTTTAGGTATATTGGAATCTATAAGATTTTAACAAAACCCTTTAGATTATCAACTTAAGCCACATGGTACATAATACATTCTATGACCAGAAACTTAAGAACGCAAAGATTAGAATTCGGCACATACACCCTCATTTTTCTAGACACTTCAACATCATATAACACACATTGAATTCCGGGATGGAATTCCCATTAAGGTGGTGAGACTGTAACAATTCGCATTTTCAGGATTTCTATACATTCTCAAAATTTACTATTCATCTCGAGAAATTACTATTCACTTTCACTATTCATCCCGTAAATTTTTTATTTCACATTCTCGTAAGATAAATTATTTTAGTAATGACCTGAGAATTCGACAATCGTTAGAACATTTTCGCAGAAGTTATTAAGAAAACATTGTTTTAAAGTTTCGTTTTGGACGGTACACCATTTAAACATCACGCGCATAACGAAAATCAACCCTGACAATTTTGACTTCTCATATCACTTTTAGACTAATTTTAGTCTAATCTAAATAAATTCACGGTCGTTACCACGAATTTCGTTTTTTTTCGATAAAGCTGCAATTACGCGTTTTGACCGTATTTCCGCTTTTAAGCGTTTTGCACCCAATGAGACTTATCACCCATTTTATATTTTTATATGGAGTATAATGACGAGTTTAATTATTTCTATAAGTTTCATATTTTTACGATACCGGTTTTATGTTTTATGGCCTAACGACTTACGGTTGGCATTTAACGAAACCAAATCATGCTCTAAACTCAAGATAAGATCAAAAATATCCACCTAAGTCATCTTATCTCTATTTGGACGACTTAGAGGGGGAGTCATCATTTTGGTAGCATCATCCTAACCATGGTTCATTTAGATCATTACAAGTGTCCTAACTTAACCATGGTTAATAATTAACCCAATATATGGTTAACCAAACTTACCCTCCTATAAATAGCAAGTAAAATGCATCCTAAGAACCCTCATATTCTGTTCTTGGTCGTTCATATCACAAATCATACACATCTTCCATCATTTGATCTATAAACTCCAAGTTTATGTAAGGAAGTTCCAAAGATCAAGCTACTACATAAAAGCTCTAGCAAGTTTAAGTGATCTTCTTGAGTTTAAATCCACTCAAGTCACTTAGTACTTCATCACTAACTCTTCAAGTTTGCAAGGGTGCCAAGGTGTGGAAAGCTAGCTCAATCCAAAGTCTTAAGCGATCAATCAAAGTCCTATCCTTACTAAGTTACTTCTTTCTTATTGAAAGCCAAAAGTTGTAAGCAACTTATCACCACCATCATCTCATCTTTATTATTAATAATCTTAACTATTTCATGCTATATATATAGTTACTATGTTGATTCATGATGTACATATACTCAACCACATGTTTTAATTTACATATTGTCATAAAAGTAACAAACTAGTAAACTAGTGATATTCTACACATTTGAGACCATTAAAATCAGTAACCTATGGACTTTCAAACTTACATACTATGGTAGACAAGATAAAAAGGTAAACATATCAACTTGAATCACCCAAAACGGAAAAACAGTCAAAAGTTATAGGCAAAAGAAGTTAAGCGAAACTAAAACGCCAAAGCGCCAAGTAGAAGGTTGTTTAGGGTGCAGTCGTGTAAAAGTGGTACTTACGGTCCGAATCATCAAAAGTTAAAACACGAAAGTTGTCCGGAACGACATTTTCCTTCAACAAAGAAAGAAGCTCGGACCTTGGCGTATAAACATGCCATTATCTTTCAAAAGCGTAAACGCGCCTTTATATGGTCTCATAACTATACTTTTGTCACAACTAAAAGCAAACCAAGAGGCCTAATGGCCATAAGCCAAGACCACGGCTACGACTAAGGTCAAGGCTGAGTCTCAAGACCATGATGGTCAAGACCAAAGCCACGGCAAGGCCATGGCTAAAGCCTCAAGGCTTCCTAAGCCGAGACCGTAAACCAAAGGCTTTAGCCTTGACAAACCTAAACGTATACAATAAAATTTGGATCTACTCCCTCGATAAACCATGAAACTATACTTGTAATAACCAACTTTACAATTTAGAAACTTGTAAACTTTTCTTTAAACACTTGTGACATAAATTATGACGATATTTCTAATAACCATTATGATTCCTAATCATAACCAAACAACCTTGTAGCATGTCTTTACAAACCATATGACACTTATGATATATAAACAAAACATATGTTTTATCTACTAAGTGCTACAAAACTAGGGAGCTTCATGTGAGGGGTTTCATTTGAGTAAAACGTATCGACGAGTTGTTGGATTTACGATTTAAAGTGTCCTAGCTCCTCGAACGTTTACTTCATGACCTCTGAATTGTGATGGCCCGAACGGTAGTACGATATGTATAAACTAAACTCATTTTCACAACTAGACCATTTCTATAAAATGACATACACAAAAACCATGTACTACATCATGATCAACATAGAAACGTATATAGGTTTGTTATTTCTTTAGCATCATTATTTCAAACCTAAGTCGCAACATCCTATTCAAGGTTGCTCGTAGAAGTTCTCACGACATATCCATCATTCTCATTATACATTTGATATCATTTATTAAGGTGAGTTCATATCCCCACTTTCTATTACTTAATTGTTTTACAAACCCTTGAGGAGATACATGCTTTATTTTAAACTGAACACATTGCTTTCAAACTATATACTTATCTGATTGTTATTAGCACTAAGTTACCGCATTTGCCAAACTTAAGTCCATAATCATGAATCATTAATCACTATGTGAGAGTGGCGAATATTGTGAATAGATCTATTGGGATTTAATCCCGTTTGTGTTGACGGTCCGTAAACAAACGCACTATATTTGAGTAACATTGGTAAAATGGCAATTTTACACGATAGCACGCACCGACATTTTCTCCAATTAATTTTGGAACACGTTAACGCCTTGATTGCATGATGCTTAGTCTAATAATAATGCTTTTGATTTTCAAACCATTGGTGTGAATTTATAACTCACACTACAAACATTATATGTTCAATGATTTCCTAAACTCTATGAATTTCACTCAACCTTTGTGTTGATGTTTTAAGCATATATTTCGGGTCCATAATGTCGGAAGTCGGCACGGAAGAGCAAGGACTAGATCAAGAAGGCTATAAATTTTATTATCATTCGAAAATCAATTTAATGTATTTTGTAAACTTGGAACCATCGGGACCTCATCTTTGTAAACTCGATATTTATATAAATCGAATGATAAATCTTTTAAAACGACTCCATTAGAGTTCGTTTCTATTATTTTTGTTGTGCCATGAAGTAACACCGGTTTGAATTACATTGTGTATCTCGAAATTGGGGGTGTTACACATATCATTCATGTCAAACTTTGATTTCAACATGTCTTTAGTAGATTTGATCATCTTGTCGTTACTGCCGACGATAAGCATATCATCAACATATAAACACAAGATTACATATCCACTATTTGTGTCTTTGACATAAATACACTTGTCGCATTCATTAATTTTGAATCCACTCTCTAGCATGGCGTGGTTAAATTTTTGATGCCATTGTTTGGGAGCTTGCTTTAAGCCATATAATGACTTAACAAGCCTACAAACTTTGTTCTCTTGTCCAGGAGCCATGAAACCCTCAGTTTGGTTCATGTAGATTTCTTCTTCTAAATCTCCGTTTAGAAATGCCGTCTTCACATCCATTGGTGAACTTCCAAATTTCTTAAAGCGGCAATAGCAAGTATCATCCTAATCGAGGTTATTCACGTAACAGGCGAATATGTATCAAAGTAATCAAGACCTTCTCGTTGTCTAAATCCTTTGATTACTAATCTTGCTTTATACTTGTAAATGGTGCCATCGGCTTTCATCTTCTTCTTGAAGATCCATTTATAGCCTAGTGGTTTACAACCAAGAGGTAAATCCACGAGCTCCCAAGTATGATTTTGTAAAATAGAATCTATTTCACTTTTAATGGCTTCTTTCCATTGAGGCCCTTACGAGGAAGTAACCGCCTCTCGGTATGAAGTAGGTTCGTTTCAACCATAAAAGAAACAAAATCGGGTCCAAACGATTTCTCGGTTCTTGCCTTTTGCTTCTTCTAGGTTCAACCTCTTCTTCCTCAATTTGATCTTGTCTCTCATCTTGGAGATCATTATCATTTCGTTGTCTCTTATCTTGGACAACTTCGTCATCTATTCTAGATGAACTTCGGTTTCTTCGTTAAACAAGGAAATATAGTTTCAAAGAATGAAGCATTCCTTGATTCCATTAATGTACCTTTTGTATATCCGGATTTTCAAATCATGTACAATGAAGCGATAAGCATCGCTATTCTTAGCATATCCGATGAATATACAATCCATGATTTAGGTCCAATATTTTAGGCCTTGGGGTCGGTATAGCTACCTTTGCTAGACACCCCACACTCGTAATCTTGATATGATGGTTTTCTTCCCATCCATCATTCATAAGGGTCTCTTCTTTTTCCTTACGAGGTATCTTATTTAATAGATAAGTAGCCGTTAGAATGGCTTCCCCACATGTCCGGCTTAGACCGGAACTTATCAACATGGCATTAACCATTTCTTTCAAGGTACGGTTCTTCCTTTCGGCAATACCGTTCTGCTGAGGTGAATAGGGGCGGTGAACTCGTGTCTAATTCCATGTTTTGCACATAGATCGTGAATGGAGACACATATTCACCTCCTCTATCACTTGCACCACCTTGATTTTCTTACTAAGTTGATTCTCAACTTCGTTTTGTATAGAACAAACTTATCTATAGCTTCATCTTTACTTTTCAAGAAGTAAACATAGCAATACTTTGTACAATCATCAATAAGCGTTATAAAGTACTTATTGCCACCTTTTGTGGGTAGTGATTTCAAATCACATATGTCGTGTGTATCATATCAAGTGGTTCGGTTTCCGTTCAACCGATTTGAAAGATGATCTTGTAAGTTTGGCTTCAACACAAGTTTCACATTTATATTTTGAGTCAATATTGAAATTAGGTATGCGGTTAAATTTAATCAAACGACGCATTGAATTAAAATTTACATGTCCAAGACGGCCATGCCACATATTAGAAGACTCAATCAAGTAAGCGTAAGAATTCATTTTATTGATATCATTCTTAACAACCATTACATTGAGTTTAAGCATACCATTCGGGCATATCCCTACCAACATACATTTGATTCTTAGAAAGAACAAACTTATCGAGACTAAAAACAAGGCGAAAACCAAACTTGTTCAGCGACCAACAGACACAAGATTCTTGCGAATCTACGGAACATACAAGACATTAGTCAACTTGAGCTCTTTCTCGGATGTCATCTTCAAGATTACATCTCCTTCGCCTTGATATCAACGATTGCGAGTTGCCCATATACGACTTCTCTTCACTATCAACCGCTCGAAAGAGTGAAACATACTCTTGTCAAGACACATGACGGGTAGCCCCAGTATCCACCAACCATTCCTGTTGTTAGAACCTACGGGTTAACCCGAGAGATCATGGCAATGACATCGACACCATAGCAATCATGTCCACATCTTCATTCACCATATTAGTCTCGCGTGGAGTCACCCCGCTTGCATCTTACTGATTAGCGACACGGTGACTGGTGGTCACAATTGAAACACACCCCTTGGAACTTCGTTTCACAATTGCGACTTTAGGAGCAAGGTACTCGAGACTTCCTTTGCCCTTCTTGTCTTTCTTTCCTTTCCTTTGCCTTTAGCTTTGACATTGGACTTTGAAGATGACGAAGCATGCTCAACCATATTTGCCTTGGCGTAATCGGCGATATAAGTGTTTTTTCGAGCCAACTTGTTGTCTTTTTCAATACGAAGACGAACAACCAAGTCTTCAACACTCATCTCCTTTCGCTTATGCTATAGGTAGTTCTTGAATTCTACCCGGCTTGGGTAACTTTTCAATAATAGCAAGAACTTGAAAAGTTTCACTCAAGGTCATTCCTCGGCATGAATGTCGTGTAGCGTAACTCGCATATCTTGAACCTAACTTATCACATTCTTTGAATCAACCATCATGTAATCCAAAATGAGCTACTACGAACTTCTTTGTACCAGCATCCTCGGCTTTGTACTTGCGTTCCAATGACTCCCATAATTCTTTGGCGATCTTAGTCTTACATTACCGTTGTACAAAGAATCCGCAAACCATTGAACATAGTTGTGACACAAAAGTCGAATGTTTCCATGCTAACAAGGCTTGAGCACTGTTGATTAGAGGATTGACCTTCTACGGGGAGGTTCCACGTTAGGTGGGTTCTCTTTTAAGAACCGCGCAAGGTTCAAAGTCGTGAGATAGAAGAACATCTTCATTGCCACCTCTTAAAATTTCGCCCATTGAATTTCTCTGGTTTCTCGGCATGATTAGCAACCGTGTTAATAATGGCGCACCAATTACGTTCACGGGAGTAGTCGCATGAGGGGTAGTGGTGTTTGTCATCACGAAAATCACCAAACACAAGCAGTTAAGTCAAGCTGTTATAAAATCGGTATCTAAGAAATTCTATCGTGATTTCTATTAACTTGTAATCGAATACGCTTCAAAGAAACTCAATCTTGGTTTCAATGAATCTAGATTTAAATAAATGACCAGTAAATAGATCGGTTTAATAGAAACTCAATCATGGTTTCAATAAAGCGATAAGAATAAACCGCTTTAAAAATCGTTTTAGATCCGTACACCAAATCAGAATTAAAATCCATTTATAAACCGGTTTTCCAAAGAAACTCAATCTCGGTTTTGATGAAAAATGCTTGTATATATAAAATCTATTAATTAATAATTAATCCGATTATACAAAAAGTGTTTTAATTATGTTAAACAGAATCTATTTTAAGACTGTGGGAAACGGTGTACACTTTTATTAATATAATCAGATTACAAATAATAAATAACAAGAAGTAAATAACAGAAAAATAAATACGAGACGAAGGTGTAGAAGCGAAGACATACACTATATAACGATAAATAAACAAAACGAAGAAGGGCGTGGAACGAGGCTCGTGTTAAACACGATTTTCTTAAAATGCATTCGCCGTCATTTCCTAGGGTACAACGTCCAAAGTCATTGCCTGAACACGAAAACTTGCCTAAAATCATCAAGCATATGCGGTTTCGATCGAAGGGTTCCGGAAATCGTCGATAAGGAGATCGTTTCAGGTGTCGGCGAATGGCGGGGAGTTTATTTTATAGGCTAAACCTATCTTGGTCACCAAGACAAGATATTAGCTAAAATTAAACAGATACGCAAATCTGTTAAAAAATAACACGATTTGATATCTTTTATTATTAACACAAAATATTCTGTCCAACTTCTTTGCTAAGTTTCAATCTATTCCTGAAATAGATTGATACATAATTGGAAACTCGGACAGAATCTGCGGCAAAAGATACGCGGTATCACGAGGTTTGGAGCTGCATTCGTGTCCGCGGTGTCGCTGGTGGCATGAGTTTGAAGCTTCAACCTATTTTGGCCCGAAATCACGAATCGCACCCCCGCAGCAAGACGTAGGTGTTGGAGTGAAACCAACAAATCAATTTGAAGGTTCATATCAAGATTTCTATATAAACAAGCTTTCATTTGTTGTTTTGGGCGATGTGGGATACTCCCACTTTCCAATTTTTTGTGCTTCAAGTGCCTCTCTTTGAGACACGATATCTCATTCATATTACCTCTGTTGATCCCAGTTGAGCAAACGATCTAATATAGAAACCGACTTGTAACAAAAGCTTATCAAGTATTACGAATTTAATACTTAATCTTAAGAAGAAGAACGAGAAACATTCAACACCTCAATATTATTTATTAATACGAATACTCTTACAAGATTAGGGTTTTGCAACCTTGAAGCGATCGACCTTAGATATAAAACATCGTACATCTAACCTAACCTAGGACCTCCTTTTATAGGCTAAGAGTCCTATACAATATACAATACGTAACCTACAAGATAAATATCTTTTCCATATTTATCTAATACAATAAACTAACCGACTATACAAGACTAGCAATGCTTACTATATATTATCCGTGGTTACACAATACTACTAGTCATGGTTGTCTTCATCCGTGGTTACACTCTTCATCCGTGGTTACATCAAGCTCGTCCGTGGTTCCGATTTAGAGTAATTCTTGATGCAAGGAACCTAAACCCAACAATCTTCCCTAAACTTGATAAATTCTAACGAATTCTCAAGTTTTCTTTAAGCTCAAAACATCCGAATTGAAGGATGTAGCCAAACACTTACTAGCTTTAAGTATCTTCTCATACTTCCGCAACAAATCATAAGCTTGACTATCATAAGATACTAACATCTTGATACAACCGAGCTTCAACATCGAGCAATTATTCATTGAGGATAATCACTTCTACAAGCATATGAATAACCTTTCCAAAGCAGTTAAAACATGAACTCCACAAGTTTGATATAAAACCATCTAGTAACGTGACCATTGTAGAGTCCTTGCCATTCGGGTTCATCATGAGTAGGTTCAAATAGAATCTTCAAATTATGATAAACCGTCTCTCATGATAATCATTTGGATGTACTTCACCAAATTTATTCTTGTAAAGTATCCAAAGATTCATCAAATCATCTCTATCAAAATCTTGAAGCATTTGTGAAAATTTATTATACTCGAAACTTCATTGTTGAGTCTTTGAATTTTCCAAACTCCTTCACTTCAACTAAAAGCTTAAACTCATAAGAAATGATTTGATTTACATCTTCAACAACTTTCAATCTCTTAGAATCGAGATGTCTCCGAACCTCGATTTTCTCTTTCTTTTACTTTGAATCCATTCATCATCTTTTAATCCACTCTTCTTCCTTTTTAGAATTCATTGATGTAAATCATCTTTATTAATCCTCATACATCTCTCATAAATTTCCAAAATTCTTTCAAATGAACATGTACTAAGATTATCAGAAACATAAATGCCTGAATTCTTAATAATTTTCATCAATACATTCCTCATCTGAGCCATAGTAGGAGGTTTCTTTCTTATAACCTGTTTCTTTGTTTTGCTCACATTCCTTGCCCATTCATTCATCAGTCTAGCTTTCTCCTCATCATCCAACAGTTTCCATTCTTGTGCAGTAAACTCATCAAGTATTTGTAAAGAAGCTTGAAGATAGTTTTGTGATTCATACCATATAGCTAACCATCTCTCACTAGCTTCCTCTTCTTCTTTCTTTCTTTTATCCAAAGCGCTTGGTCTTGACTAACAAATTTCTTCCATACTCTTCATCATAAGCTTCTTGTTACGCTTTATTTTTAAACTTGAGACTACCTCTTTACCTTTCCCAACATCGATTGAATCACTTTCTTCTTCAAAGGTTCACCAATAACCAAACTTTTAACTCGGGTTTAGTAGCGATGGTGAACAAATAAGCGGTGCAATGATAGGTGTAGGAATAGATGATATTTTGCTCGATTAATCAATGTACCGCATGACTTCTTTCTACTTCTTTAGACTTAGGTGGTAATATAGAGAGTTGTGACAACGATGGAAGTGGTTATTGATAACGCTACACGCGTCGTCGGGGTCAAAGGAACTTCCTTTTCTTGAGCAAGTTTTATAACACCCTAGGCGGTGAACCTAATCGTTTGTAGTGTAGTAATTAGGGTAAGCCACGGGTATTGATATCGTTCTCTAGGGGAATAGGAATGCTAGTAGGGAGTTACTACGCTAAGGTTAAGGTTGAAGAAGATTATTTTTATCTTTTTATATTTTATGAAAAATGGAAAGTCTGAATCTCGGGTATTGGATTTGGGGGTTGGTATTTCTACCGATTACTCTACTATTATCTAATTATCTAAACTAAGGTTGTGGGAGTCTATGTCTAATTAATGTGTGCTCGTATGATAGTTTAAAGATGTGTTTACTTAGTTTGTATTACTCCTTAATTATCTCCTATTGATGGTTGAGTGTCACGTCTTATTCCTAGTTGCGTTGTGTTTCTAAAGTTGTAGGGTATCGTTTCTCCTAACTCTTTGAACTTACCAAAGGGTCTTGTCTACAAATCCACTTAGAGATTATAGACTCCTACTCTAAGGCGCTCTTCGGATGGTTTAGCCTACAATCACCGGTAATCATACTCTAAGGTTCACAAAGATGAATCAAGCATTAAGTACACAACGAATGACCTATCGCATTACTAGATCATTAATCAACTAAGATAAGAAACAACCAATCAATATTTAATAATTAAGTTTCATACTTCTTAAGCAAACACACAAATAAATTAGCGGACATGGAGAACATGCAAGCATACACACAAATAATCAAAGACATAATTGAATTAATGAAGCAAAGACTTATCTTGGTGTAAGATAGGTTAAAACCCTAAAATCTTGTACAAGACACCTTAGGTTCGGTTTTAGGTTTTACTCCAAAGACTCTCCACACAAAGACCGAAAATTGGATTCTATATATAAGATTACAATTGCGACGGCGTCACCTTATGTTTAGTGGCGCCGTCGTGTCGCCGCCATTAGGGTTTCGTCTTGGCCACGTTAACCTTGCGACGGCGTCACCTTATGTCCGTGACGCCGTCCTCTTGACCCGGCGTCGTCTCGGATCGCATCTGGGCGGCCCGAGTAGCGACGCCTACTCTTTCACAACTAGACGCCGTCTCTGAAAACACGAGTTTTGAGTCCGACCCGTCACAATAATTACGGGACGGCCGCAAATAGCACCCGACGCCGTCGCCTTATACTTTCAAAGAATCGTGAGTGTCGATTTCGACTTTGGCCATTTTCTTCATATATTCGCGCCTTTCTCGTCCAAATAAGTGCCATTCCAAAGATTTTGCCTTCACAAGACCTAAAAGTGAAAAGGAACGATATTAAGCAATAACGGATACAAAAGTGATCAAATAAGGACTTAAACGACCCCTCAAAATGGTACCTTTTAAAACCTTATCAAATATCCCTACACTTGTTATTTGCTTGTCCTCAAGCAAATGTGCTTTTAGCCAATTAATTTATAAGTTAGGGGTCATGAAGCATTAATTCAAAATGGCCCACAACACATATAAGCCCAAGAAAGTCATAACAAGCACGAAATTACATACTAGCACCTCACATGGGGTGTTTGGATACTACACATCTCTCGGTGTATAAATGGAATATAACAAATTGGAAATGGAAGATAAACACTCATTAACCGGTCCTAGTACATAGATTACCATAGGCTTGAGAATAGATCAAACCTCCATCGCTTTGGCGTAAGCACTTAGGAAAGACTATCAAAGAGGTCTTTTAAAGGGTTGTAACGTTAGGCTTACGGTAGGGAAATAAGGGTTTGGTGGGATAGGCTATTTAGTGGTGGTAAGTCAAAATCTTTATGTTAATCGCATATGAAGAATGGCGTTGCTAAGCCAAGACTCGACACTCTAAACTCTAGATAAGCGAAATAAACAAACATAAATTTAAAGATAGATGTAGGATGGTAGCCCGTATGTTTTTTTTTTTTTTTTTTTTTTTTTTTTTCTTTTTTTCTTTTTCTCTTTTCTTTTTTTTTCGATTTTTTTTTTTTTTTTTTCATACACTTTTACTCTACCATCCTCTACGGTAACATCAAAATACTAGGATTTACAGGCATATCCCTACACTTGAGTTTTATTACTCTAACATTAACTTGACCCGATTTGAAAAGATCAAAACACTTGGGGTACATTATTACGCAACAAAGGGAATTTGAATTTAACGCCCTTCCGTCATTTCATAAACTTTAACTTTTCCCATGAATCCCAATCATCCCAAAGCGTATACAAAGGATATGACTCGACTTAGCAACTTATGCAAGCAACTAGATAATTGAACTAAGGGTTTAAGGTGATAACAAATAATTGCACTAAAAGTGAGTGCATAAGGGGTAGGCTAAGGCGATTTGGGTGTATATTTGGGGTGGGGTGTAAACAATGTTTTCATTGATATTCCGAAAACGAAATATCACGAGAACGCGAAAAGGATAGGCTCGAGGGGTTAACTAGGGTATCGTGTACTAAAGATGAGTACAACGCATAAAGGGTGTGGGGAATTACTCAACCGATGTGGAAGAAGTAATTATATTACGTGTATCAAACAAGGGTTATCCTAATGCCTCTTATCATTTAGTTATTCCTAACTACACAAGTGTAGCCTCACTTGCGATCTCGGAATGCATCACAAAACAAGTTCTAGAATCTAATATACTACCGGTTCACACTCTAAGCATTGAAGATGAATGCTTTAATTCCTACTAATCTAAGGGCGATCCTCAAATTTTGGTGGAATTTGGGTGGTAAAGGGTTTTGTGCTAGTCATGCAACTTCCTATCCATGAGGCGCTTTTGTTAAGACTAATGGCCCTCCTATATGTCATGAAAAATTTTAAATTTGGTGCCAAAATTACCCTAACCGACATTTTCTCATGGTTTATTACAAAAGTGCAATTGGACAAAGCAAATAGTCAAGGATAAGCATAGTTTCAAAGTTCCGTTTATTTTCCTCCCTACACTTAAATGAACATTGTCCCCAATGTTCCCGAAAGTATCAAAGTTATGATAATGGAAGGTAATTAAAGCGAAAGAAACTAATACTCCCCGATTAGCTCGGTAGGATCCGTGTAAAGTGGTGGTTAAATTCTTTTCAAGAAGAATTATTATGAAAAGCTCCTTCCAATCTTATGTAACTTCTTCTCGACAAACTAAACCGCACACTTGAAGAAAACAAACGAAACCTTCGTAAAATCGTGTAATAATATATATAAGACTCGATTTAAACTAGGATATAATGCTTGTGGAATGGATGTTTACGTAATTTCTAAGAAAATTAAGACCGGAAAATTCCAAAAATTTATAAGTAGCTCGAGAAAACGAGAAAAAGTAATCGATGTTTTACTCCTTCCCGGCGCCGTCAGTTGCAATCTCGACGTCAAGTTATCCCGACAAAAGCGGTGCGATTTTCGGAAAAATTTACGGAAAATTTACATCTTTAGAATCTGGAAAATTTACGCAAAACATCCATTATGACTCGATACAAGCATTTGACTCAAACAAACAAACATATATATCTTTTAATTAATTGTTATTCTCATGTTTACGTTTCTTTTGAAAACGTGTGTAATCCTCCCTACACTTATCCCTTATGTAAAATACCTTTATATGTAATTAAGACGAGGTTAAAGACAAAATAAAGCATTTTTACAAATTTAAACATGAGGATAAACAATTAATAAAAGATATATGAGATAAATTATAAACAAAGATAAAACATACATGCAAACTAAATTACACCACATGCAAATAAACACCACATAGTTCAAAGGTCACTACTAATTTAGATGTCTAAGATTATTACATGCCAAAATAAAAATTGTTTCAACGACCAACCATACTAAATCCATAAACTACTACATCAATCACGGGGAGGGGTCCATAACGATAGTCATAACTGTGGGGAAGATGGCCCAAATACCCATAGGGTGGATAATCCTCCTCCATACAGGAAAGGATCAACTGGAGATGTGGGTCAAGGCGATCACGCATGGATAGATGATGCATCGTCTCGACAAGATGGTCGTAGGTCCGATTAGCCCTCGGTCTGTTGCGCCATCCATGTATCCATGCGCCCATCCATGCTCCTGGTAGGCCCGCCAATCTCCACTAGACATATGCCTGTAGTTATCGGTGAGAGCTTCCCGCTCACCTCCTCGCCGGTGTGCTGTACACGTGGCTCCTCATCATCATCGCCATCACCACCTTGAATGACGGGCTAAGAACGGAACCAAGCGTAACCTCTACCATAATCCATCAGGACATTCATAGCTTTCAGAGATTTAGCCTTGACGACCCTAGGTGCGCCATCGTATTCTTGGAATGAAGGTACCTCTCCGCCAATATACCTAGGGATCGAGCTAACCGGGTAATAAGCATGCCCCATACACCCTATCCGCCAACCTAACTCCACTTGCGGATCTCAAGTAATCGGCTAACCGAACGGGATGTTACAAACACACACCGGCCAATTGCGGTAGAGATAGAATAGGTGCAGTAGGTGACACGATGACTGTGGCATGTCTCTACGTGATAGAAGGTGAGGCATAGATGTATGAGCCTCAACCCATGGATCCGGATTTGTGAAGCGAGGGTACCCCAAGAATATACTCCCATCGCAATTGTGTTCCGAGGCCGAATACACAACATCTCATCCTTATGAGTAATTGCATTTGCTAATCGAGTCCTAAAACCTCACTCTCAAAGATCCTCGGATGTATATAGTCCCAACTCCATCCAAACTCAAGCGTCGACATTGCCCTCCATTCCTCCTAACCTAAATCGGATCCCTTGGAAATTAATATTATCCCGACATGCATTGATATTTGGCGGATATGATGCGTGAAACTCACGCACCAACTCGCCATACACGGGCTCTCCTATTCGAAACAATCTTTCCCATTGGGGATCGGTGAACTTATCCTCCTAAAACTATTCGAAAATTCCTAGCCAAATCATTCTCCGCAGAAATGCCCAATCCAACACCCACGAAATAATAGTTTGATGGAGTAAATCGTTGTAACTAGCTTGACAACTTTCTTGAAGAATACCCCATCCAATGATTGTGTCCGCAATGTTTTCTTGAGCATTAGAAGATTGTCCCTAGTCCTCTTTACTCTTACGCTCATCTAAAACAAGAAATCAAATAAGTGGAGAGCAACGAGTATCATTGCGATGCAAAGGACGATATAAACCGGTAATGACGGCGTCATGAATACACGACGCGTCGATCGACCAATTAGTTTGAATCCGACATTTGCGAGGAAAAGTCCAAGTTTCTAACCATAACCCTTAACCCAAACACCCTTGTTGAAGCAACAATGGCATAATGGCGGTGGTTTTGACTCCTAAGCCGTAAAGGCTTCTCGCAGTTAACCCCATATGGTAACACCACTACTTTGCCTAATCTTAAGCCTTAACAAGATTTCAAGGCGAAATAGATCAAATAAGTTGGGTTTTTCGGATTTGAGAAAAGAGGGAAAATGAAATTGAACATGAATTAGAACAATTGAATAGACAAAGATCAATGTAGATTACTTACCTCGTGGAGATTCTTTGTGAAAAAATGGTGGATTTGATGGGAATACGTTTTTGTGTGTGTGGGGCGGATAAAAATTGTGTAGGGTAAAGAATGAAAGAGATGGGTCTTTGACATACGTCGATCGGCTTAGCGACGGCGTCACTGTTAAAGTGTGACGCGTCACGTCCAAATTTTCGCAAAAAAAAAGCTTTTTTTTAGTCCGCCTTGGGATCAAAACACCGTTACTATTTTTGACAAGAAACTTAGCTTTTATTTTAAAATTAATTTGGTTATTCCACCAATAATCTCCACTATCGTAAGTAAGCATATGTCAAATTGTCTTTCAATCGCGATCTCGAGGTTCCAAGTCTTGAGGGTGAAGTCCTTTCTTCCGTGTTTAAAACCGAAAGAACTTTCCTAGCATTGGGAAAATCGGAAGTGATCGTGGACCATTCCAATGAATGTGTTCCTAGGGAACAAGTGGGGAACGTCGAGATAGGTGTTTAGGCAAGAATATGATTCATCGAGGTTTACTAAGGGAGAAGGTTCGGGAGTCACCCCAGGATGTCCTGGTATCGCATACACCTTTTCAAGCTTTTAAGTGTATTTTTCTTTGCGATTTCACCACGGATGCTTGATATGAAGTTGTTAGCTAGGCCCAAGAAAGTGTTATGAGTTCTTTGCATTTGAGCTTCGAGATGCTTTATTTCTTCTTGCTTGTAGACAAATGTCAACATAATGTCCTCAAATTCATCCCGCCTCGATTTTCTTGGGATAAGAAATTCCTTGACCGCGATTCGTGTGTTCATTAGCAGCGTTGTTACTCCCATCAATGCTTTTACAGGCCTCCATACTCATAATTGCTTGTGCTTGGGGAGTTAATCCATGTTCATGAACAACTGGAATTTCCCAACCTTCCTCTTCATATTGGGCAAGGTCCTCAATAACCTCCCAAAGATGCCTCAAAGATCAAGGTGACTTAGTCTTCCACCGAGGCGAATCAATGGCTTGTTGGAGAGAGACCGACATGATCATAAAAATTTGGACTTGGAGCCAAAGATCGATGCCGTGATGAGGACTTTATGAAGTAAGTCCTTGAATCGGCCCATGCTTCAGAGAGATTCACCTTGACGTTGTTGAAACATCAAGATGTCATTCCTAAGCTTAGTGGTTCTCCGGTGGGAAAAATTGAGCAAGGAAGCGAAGTAAGATCATCCCAACTTGAGATGGAGCCAGTGGAAGTCGCTCAAGCCAATTACTAGCTTGGTCCCGCAGAGAGAATTGGAAGAGACGCAGCGCGTGGTCTCCGAGTAGTAGCATCAAGATCGATGGAATCGACGATTTTGAGGAAATCCCTCGGATCTTGATTTGGATCTTCTAACGAAGTCCATGGAATGCACATCCATTTTGCACCAACCGGATGGTGTCGGATCGCAGGCCGTAGTTTGGGCTTGGTCGGGAAGCTCAATGGTGTTCCTATAGCCTAGGTGGCTTGGTCTCGAGTATTCACCAAGAGTACGGGCTCTTGGCGGGTCATTTGGTGGTGGGTTGATGAATGGTAGTGGTTATCACCTTCCATGATGAAAAGTGATGGAATTACTAACAAAGGTCACGAAGAGGGGATAGACTAAGAGAAATCTAAAAATGAGAAAAAAAGTTTACTTGATAGGAATCAAGCAAAGAAACCTAAACGAGGTGGACTACTAACTAGCTATTCTATTCCCCGTGGCGCCAAAACTTGATAACGCTACACGCGTGCTCGGGTCAAAGGAACTTCCTTTCTTCGAGCAAGTTTTATAACACCTAGGCGATGAACCTAATCGTTGTAGTGTAGTAATTAGGGTGTTTCACGAGTATTGATATCGTTCTCTAGGGGAATAGGAATGCTAGTAGGAGTTACTACGCTAAGGTTAAGGTTGAAGAAGATTATTTTTATCTTTTTATATTTTATGAAAATGGAAAGGTACGAATCTCGGGTATTGGATTTGGGGTTGGTATTTCACCGATTACTCTACTATTATCTAATTATCTAAACTAAGGTTGTGGGAGTCTATGTCTAATTAATGTGCTCGTATGATAGTTTAAAGATGTGTTTACTTAGTTTGTATTACTCCTTAATTATCTCCTATTGATGGTTGAGTGTCACGTCTTATTCCTAGTTGCGTTGTGTTTCTAAAGTTGTAGGGTATGCGTTTCTCCCTAACTCTTTGAACTTACCAAAGGGTCTTGTCTACAAATCCACTTAGAGATTATAGACTCCTACCTAAGGCGCTCTTCGGATGGTTTAGCCTACAATCACTCGGTAATCATACTCTAAGGTTCACAAAGATGAATCAAGCATTATACACAACGAATGACCTATCGCATTACTAGATCATTAATCAACTAAGATAAGAAACAACCAATCAATATTTAATAATTAAGTTTCATACTTCTTAAGCAAACACACAAATAAATTAGCGGACATGGAGAACATGCAAGCATACACACAAATAATCAAAGACATAATTGAATTAATGAAGCAAAGACTTATCTTGGTGTAAGATAGGGTTAAAACCCTAAAATCTTACAAGACACCTTAGGTTCGGTTTTAGGTTTTACTCCAAAGACTCTCCACACAAAGGAAAAATTCGGATTCTATATATAAGATTACAATTGCGACGCGCCACCTTATGTTTAGTGACGCCGCCGTGTCGCCGCCATTGGGGTTTCGTCTTGGCCACGTTAACCTTGCGACGGCGTCACCTTATGTCCGTGACGCCGTCCTCTTGACTTCGACGTCGTCGGATCGCATCTAGGCCGTCGAGTAGCGACGGCCTACTCTTTCACAACTAGACGCCGCTCTTGAAAACACGAGTTTTGAGTCGACCGTCACAATACTGCGGGACGGCGCGCGAATAGCACCGACGCCGCTTTATACTTTCAAAGAATCGTGAGTGTCGATTTCGACTTTGGCCATTTTCTTCATATATTCGCCTTTTCTGTCCAAATAAGTGCCATTCCAAGATTTTGCCTTCACGAGACCTAAAAAGTGAAAAGGAACGATATTAAGCAATAACGGATACAAAAGTGATCAAATAAGGACTTAAACGACCCTCAAAATGGTACCTTTTAAAACCTTATCGCTTATGATAGCGATGGGTGTGATGAGAGTAGAACAATAGCGAAGTCCAAAGCGCATCGGTGGTTACAAGAGTACTAACCATGGTTTCGGTATACTATCGGTTGTTGTGTTTCGCACTACTTCAACATTCTTCAATTTTTCAAGAACAACCTCATTCCCATCTTTATCGAAACCAAAAATCTTGATCTCCACTATCAACATATTCTTCCATAGGTACACTAATGAGATACATCCATGCCTCCCCGAATTCATGTCATCACTCCTCCCTGCTTGGATACATCCTGCGCATTCAGAGCGAGAGAGTCCACCTTCTTTTCTTTCTTCTCATAGCTTTCAAAACAAGAACTCCGTGTCTTTTCACTTTCTCCAAAACCAATACTCTATGCTTCAACCTCCGAATATCCTTACCTTGAAACACAACTAACTCCTCAGAGACGAAATTGTATTCTCCATTTTAGCACACGAGCCGTCAATTCATTTAAACGTTCAAGAATATCCTCCCGCTCGACCGTGTTAATCGGTCCGAGAGGTGGTTCATTGGAAAAGTCATCATGTACAAAGTCATTAACCGTCAATTCAATATCGTGTTCCAATCGATCCTCATCACTTGAGATGTGTTAAGCGCCCGAGAGGTGAATCCTTGGATATAGAAGACATAGCACCGCACTCTAGCCCGATCATCTATGTACTTTGTAGCGACCCGGTTGGCTTAGGATTCTCCACCGTGTTAAGTTCCAAAGAACTCTCCACATTAGAGTTGCCAATGGTTGGGTCTTATTGATGTTACCACTATCGACCAACATCAAAGCATGAATCGATGGTGGAAGCCCTTCCAATCATGTCACCTCCACTCCATGTGACAACCTCATTAACCATACCACTAACACTAGCCCGAGGAAGCTTAGTGCCCGTGTTCTCCTAGTCCATGATGCAAGTCCTTCATTAAACTCGAATCGGAGGCAAAGTAAGCATGTGAGGAAATAAAGGAACATCTCTAATGACAACATTCTCAGGATCGATTCCTCATATGTGCAAAACTCGAGGAAGCATATGATGTACTTCATACTCTCTAGCATGTTCAACATGTTCCACTATCGATGTTCCACAAGCAGTTGAACAAACCTAGGATACAAATAGTATTTACCTTCTTCCTAATATTCGTACTAACCCTCATATATCATCCTAGACCGCTTAAATTTCCTTCCATCGACAAACAAATAATAGCAAAGAGTAATTTTGAAGGAAAGTCATTAAAACACGTGGTTTTGTTACTCATACACATCAACAAAGTGTGAATCAAAACTTCCATTGTTGTGAAAACAAACTCTTAAAAATTGTACCTTTTCACCTCTCGTGTATATCCTAATCTCTAAACCAAAGAACAATCTCAACATCCGAAAGATTATCAACACCATCAAGATCATCAAGCTTTAAAACTTCTCGATTATCTCCTCAAGAATGAGATAGCATTCTCATCCACAACAAGATTAAACATCACCAAACCATCAACCTCTTCAAGTGTAGCATTTCTCCAGAACTGATGTATGTAGGCTTTAAGAATGGTAGGTTCAACCGTTAAAGCATAGTGAATGGGACTGTGAACTAGAAAATCAATCATTTGATGAAACCCTTCAGATCGTGCATCCTTAGTGAGTACAGCAACAAGGTTATGTGAAGTGGAATATGTGTCAGCCATTGTGATTAATGATGGATATGAAGTGGGTTTTGTGAATAAATCAAAGAAAGTGATTAGGGTTAAAGTGAAGCGCCAATTGGAAGCGTTTAGAAGATCAAATAAATTGATCCATCCGTGATTTTGGGGAGAGATATATACTTTTGCCAAAGTGTCGAAACAACCCTCGTAGTATCCAAAACACAAGATCATACTATCCGCGGTTCCATAACAACTATCCGCGGTTAGAACCTACCATCGAAGGATATGATATTCACTCTTCCAAATATCCAAGAGATATAGCAAGTAAGTCTATGTTTAACAAAAGAGAGTTCTCACAAAATATGAAGGATTACACAACTATATATATATTGTCTTTTTTTTTTTTTTTTTTTTTTAACAAACACAAGCAATTTCACACTTTTGACTCCTATGTATACAAATCCTTCATACCCGCAAGACAAAAACACAAAACAAACACGAGACAAAGATTATTGTTGTCGGAGGTTAGGAATAGCCAAGTGTTTACAAAGACCTATCCGCGGTTTAGAACAGGTAAGTCAATATAGTCAACTTCTAGAACTTATCTCAGTCCAATACCCAAGAAACTCATTAACTCTCCAACCACATCTAACCTGCCCCATATTTACTTCAATAACCCTAAACTTCACTTATAAAAAGAACCCATAATCTCTTATAACGCACACACAATCCAAATCAAAACCCTAATTTCTCCAAAAACCCCAATAATGAGCAGCTCCAACCCAATCAATCTCTCATCAAATGACAATACCTCCTCCAACAGCAGTCTGGAGAGATGGAAAAAGAACTATTTGGCAAGCAATCCAAGCGAAGGAGAGAATATCTCTTCTTTAAGTTCGTATGTATCACCTATGAAGATACTGACGAAGAAACATCTCCATGACAACAAGCAGCACTCCACAAGAATCCCATCCATGGCGATTCAACATACCTCCACAAGATCCACGACCATTAAAATCCCCATTTCGCCATCATCGGAAGATGATAGTGTAGTGAATCCAAGTGATGCTTGAAGACTACGATTACTCTTCTAAGAAGAGGACTTCAAACCCCAAACCTTCATCAACCAACCTCAACCAAGACCACGATCAAGAAATCCACCACCCCCAAAGATGTAGAGGTGATTCTTGGTCTTTCGCACCAAGTTGTGGTGCTTCTTCACACATCGTAACAAGGAAGGAAAAAGGAAGATGGAGTAAGTTCTTTGAATGGTGGAAAGTGTAGATGGAGCACAAGAAGAATATCATATCATCCATCTATCTCGCCACAATCGCCTTGACTTCTTCGTTTGCATCAATCCATCCTTCCCATTTTGATCCTTAGTTGCTTCGTCGTAGTGGTCATGCATATGATAAGTGCATATCCGACATTTAAACGATATAAGCAAGGATAGTAGTAGTAGAAATATTAGAGAAAATCATGTATAGATATAGTCTTTAATTAGCACTTGAAGTTTCATTGTGTCGTATGTCAAACTGCTTTCTTGAATGAACAATGTAACTTCAAGCTTTTGAATCTCTATAATGACTTGTCTTTTATCCGCACAATGGTTAGTGGAAACACGTAACAACTAGCGTGGTTTGATCAACTCTATCGGTGGTTAGAAGCAACATTATCGGTGGATAGAAAGCGAAATAGCAATACTAAGATTACGAATAACGGTCCAATACTTATACAAACTTATACAAAACAATTTGAGAGTTTAGAGATTAATCATTCCAATACTAACAACAAGATCTTGAAACCTCCCACATCAAAAGCTTTGGTGAGAAGATCGGCAACATTGAAATCGGATGGATTTTACCATTTGAATCAACCTTTTCTCATTACAATCTCTAATAAAGTGATGTCTTATCTCAATATGTTTAGTTCTAGAATGTAAAACAAGATTTTGATAATGCAAATTGTAATGTTATTATCAATGTAAATCTTAGTATGCATAAATTGTACCCAAAATCCAAAGAATTGATTCTCGAATCCAAAGAATTTGACCACAACAACTAGCAAAGTGACCATGTATTCGACTTGGTTGTAGAATTAGCCACAATAGTTTGCTTTTTACACCGCCAAGAAATTAATCTCGCTTCCCAAGAACGAGACATCCTCCGATGGTAGACTTCTATCCGACTAGCTCCAAGATAATCACTATCGATGTAGGCCACCAAATCAAAGGGAATCCTTAGAGTACCAAAGGCCCAATTTAGAATGACCTTTCAAATATCTAAAGATCCTCTTTACAAGATTCATATGTGAGGTATTTGGTGTACAACTTCAAATCAACTTTGGGACTTCCATCATACGGTAGCATAGGTTTCGAGTCTCCATTGGTGTACTTGCTCTTTACATCTTGAAACCCAAACTTCTTCAAAACATCGCTACATACTTGTCTTGACTAATGAAAATACCATCGGTTCTTTGTTGAACTCAGAGTCTCAAAAGAAAGTGAGTTCTCCATAGAACTCATCCAAACTTATCATGCATAAGTTTCTCAAAATCTCAGATAGCTCCTTATTAGTAGAGCCAAAGATGATGTCATCTACATAAACCGAACCAAGAAATATCATCTTTGTGCTTTCTAATGAACAAAGTTTTATCAATCACCCCTTTAAACCCATTGTCCATCAAATAAGTAGACAGCATTCATACCATTCCCTAGGAGCCCGATGCAATCCATACATAGCCTTCCTTACCACCGTAAACCTTGTCGATGATCGGGATCTTCAAAACTAGGAGGTTGACAAACATAAACCTCCTCATCAATAGTGCCATA
This sequence comes from Chrysanthemum lavandulifolium, assembly GCA_022545495.1. Taxonomy (NCBI): domain Eukaryota; kingdom Viridiplantae; phylum Streptophyta; class Magnoliopsida; order Asterales; family Asteraceae; genus Chrysanthemum; species Chrysanthemum lavandulifolium. The sequence continues at coordinate 71,857,120 of CM040243.1, forward strand.
TAAAATGCACTTTTAACATCCATCGATACACAACAAAATTCTTAAATGAAGCATAAGCCAAAAACAATCTAATAGCCTCTATCCTTGCAATGGTGCAAATACTTCATCATAGTCCAAACCTTGGTTTGTATGTATCCTTGAGCAACCAACCTTGAATTGTTCCTCACAACAATTCCTCTTTCATCCTCTTGTTTCGAACACCCATTTAGTCCCAATAGCCCTCTTCCCATTTGGAAGATCAACCAATGTCCAAACCTCTTGAAGTTTGAATGAAGAAGCTCTTCTTGCATTGATTCTACCCCTTCTTACGATAAAGCTTCTTCCACTCGCTGGGCTCTTTTGAGACAGAAAACAAGCAAACAGCAATTTTGCGATCTTTATGACTTGTTTTTTGTGAAGAGATCTTGCAAAGAACCCATATTCGTGAAAGGGTTCGATGTTCTTTACCACCTTCTTGTTTGAACTGGAGTATTCAAATTTCAAGAATCATTCCTTGGGATGAATCTTGTGAATTCGTAGTAGTAATTGGACTTTCATTAATTACAATTAGACAAATCAACATTGAAGAATTCATCCATGTCTTCATCATCAGAGGAGTATCAATCTCTATTAAATCGGGCATATTAGGATCATGTGGATACTCCTCATCACCAAATAGTGGCTTTGGATGTGGTCCAAAGAAAGTACTATCACCATGACTTGTAGCTAGAATTTTACTTGAACTATCGGTGGTAAAAGATGGCTTGTCATCGATTCTGATTGGCCTATCGATTGCTTTCGGTGAGGGCTTAGCGTTGTTATGAGAATCGCTTTTCTTCTTTCAATTTCTTCTACCGACATCGAGTTATCTTTCAACAACTCATCCTTATCTTGATGATGATCAACATTGCCTCCAGATTCGGTACATCATCATCGAGGGACCTTGCTTGTGTATGATGGAAGGAAGAACCGACTTTCCACTTTTCAACCAAATAGAACTCCTTTGGAGAATCGACTTTCTTTGAAGATGTATCTACCTCGTAATCCTTTTGTATACTGCATCAAGATTAGTGGAAGTTCCGCAATGATAGGCTCATAATTCATAGATTTGGTTAGCATATCAATGTTAAACAACGATCTGGTCCTTTGGTCTCAACACTAGAGTCTTTTCTTTGAATTGAACATGTAGGTTCTCTTCAACAAGTCTAGTCCTCCTATTGTATACTCTAAAGGCTTTACTATTTGTAGAATAGCCTAAAAGTATCCATCATCGCTTTTTCTTGAAACTTGCCAAGGTAGTCTATGGTATTCAAAATGGTAGCAGACACCCAAAGGTTTTAGGATTGCAATCATTGGCTTCCTATCATGTAACAACTCATAGGGGTCTTGTTATGAGGCTTCACTACCTTACTGCTTTGCACATAACATGCAATTCCTACAACTTTCAAAAGGTAGTTGGTAACTTAGACTCGACAACATGGTCCTAGCAGCCTCAATTAGTGTTCTATTTTTCCTTTCACCACACCATTTTGTGGTGTTCTAGCAACACCGAACTGTCTTTCAATACCTTTAGCTACGTAGGCGATTCATAACATCATTCTTAAACTCGGTTCCATTATCACATCGATTACTTTGACCTTATGATTTACTAGATTTTCTATCTTAGTAGTGAAACTCTTAAGAATCTCACTAGTCTCACTCTTAGCGACCAAAAGTATACCCAAGAAAATCTACTATAATCATCGGTGATAACTAGGCAATCGCTTATGGTTCAAGCTTCTAACAAAGGTAGGTCCAAATAAGTCCATATGAAGCATAAACAGTGGTTGTGTAATGGTGTTTACGCTTTGGTCTTACAAGAGGCTCTATGTTGTTTTCCTTTTGACAGCACACAGTTCCTTACACTCTAAAACCTTTGAAGGTAACCTCTCACTAAGTTTCCTTTACCGGTTTATTGATTGTTTTGTAATTTAGATGACCTAGCCTTCTATGCCACGTTTTGACTCATCTACGGATGCTTTAGCAAACAAACATAAGGACCTATTAGGAAGAACATTTTTAAGATCAAAACAATATATATTTTCCTTCCTAGGTACCCTAAGTTGTATAAACTTCTCATCGAGCATCTTAAACTCGTGAGATAACACCACACACCTCGGTTTCCCCAAAAGTACCCAGTTTTCTTATCACACATTTGAGAAACTTGAATAAATTGTACTTAAGTCCCTATACCAAATAGACTTTTTCAAAGTCTAGATTCCCTGCTCGATTGTGCCTCGCCACGTATCTTTCCTCCTTTGGATCATTGCCAAATGCCACATATCCTCCATCATAAGCTTCAAAATCTTCCAGATTGCTTCCATCCCAAGTCATGTGCCCGAGCAACCACTATCAAAAACTCCTTTATCTTTAGCTCGGTTTGAAGATTGCCCGCACATAAAATTACACAAGTTGTTCTCTTGTGGACCCAAGCCAAGATCGACTTGGAGTGCGCCTGCATCAAAATATTCAAATTTCTTTAGGTCCATTGATGCACAGTTGACATGTGGTAAAACCTTAGTCTTAGGCTTCCATTGCCAACTTCTTGAGGCCTTAATAAAGATAAAATGATTTCCAACCATTGTATCGCTTATCACCTTTGGAATTTTTAAAACTTCTTTTGAATCGGTGGTGATATTTTGCTTATGATGGTTTGATTTCGCTTAGCCGTGTTTACATTTTGCTTAGCGATGGTTGGAACCCATTTAGGTGTAGCAATGACAATAGATTTTGTATTCTCATTCCTCATCAAGACCGCTCTTGGAATCATGTTGCTTTTAGGATGAGGGTTTGTATTTCTTGAAAAGTTTTGATGATTTACCCTCCTCCAATGATTCCAAACTTGTGGTCTGCTTTTATGACAATTTCTCCGTAAGTGTTCAAAACTACCACACACAAAACAAGCCTTTTAACACATTGAAACTCATCACCTAATCATTAGAAATTAGACCATTTAAGCTTCTTTGATTTCCCTAGGTTTATATTGTTTCATCCGGACCCTAGGAATTTCCACGTACTCTACAACTTTCTTGGTAACTTTAGCTCCAAATCTAGGTACAAGGTTGACTTGTCGAGAATCAACTTTCTTAAGCTGTCTCTATCTTTTCGCACTTAGTTGATTCAGTTCTATCATCCTCGAATCGATTCCCAATCTTCTATTATGGGAGCATCGGATAACTTATCGAACTTATCTTAGGTGTTTCGGTTTATTTATCTCTTCAACAGGTTTGTTAAACTGAATTCACTACTAAATGACAGTTCTTTAGCGGTGGTGCATGTTTCATCAAAGGGGTGGTGGCATATTATTGTAACTAAACCAAGTACCATCTTTGAGCAGTTTTTGACCTATTGGCTTCTTTACTAGATCGAAGCATATTGTGTTTTAGCAACCCTAACAACATGTTTTTCTTTTCATCTAGGCCTTTAGTTTTACACTCTCGCCTCTGCTAGTTTATCTTTAAGCATTTTAATCTCTCTGCTTTTAAGATCAATTTCACCACCTAGTATATTGATCTTTCTACATACTCAAACTCACATTTAATACGTAATTTTAGCTTCTCTTCCACACCTTCTAGACCAACTCTATATCCTAAGTTATCTAGAGTCAATCTCTCTACTTTTCTCATACTCTCGGTGATAGCCTTTTGAGATTCTAAGTTATTAGAACATGATTTAAAAGAACAAGTAGATGTTTTAGAATCATTAGATACCTCGTAATCTGAACCGTAAGATGAAGCATAGGCCATTAGAGCAAAGTTATGCTCTTTGAAGCTTCACTAGCAAGAAAAGTCGATTTGGACCTTCTTCAACTGATCACTCCAATCATAATCACTAAGCCCATCCCGAGCAACCAAAAAGTGAAGAAGCAGCGAGCTCTTCGTTGTCTTCTTAATGCCTTCAATTCTTTTAGAGCTCGACATTCCCTAGCAAAGTGACCTTTCTTCTTGCGGCTAAAGCACTCCATCTTGCTTTTGTCGAATCCACTCTCCTTTGACTATCATACCTAACATGTCTTCCGGTCCTCCTCGAAACTTCCTTGCTTGGAGAGACAAAGATTGCCATTTGCCATTGAAGGTTAATTTCATCAAGATCATCGGGATCAATTTGATCTAGATCTTGATTCAAAACATCAACACTAGTAGTTAAATCTGACAGAAAGGCACAAATTGCACCATCATGACATTATCACTAACAGTGGTATTGTTTGCAATAGCCGTGGTTATACCATAAGCAGCAGTGGATACATCTTGTGGGCTTTTGTGATTAGTGGATACAAAAGCAATGTTTTGATTAGAAGAAGATGAGTGAGAAAAGTTATTCTCAAACTCATAAACCTTCAAGTTATTGAAGAGATTGTCTAGAGTCATTGTAGCAAAGTCCGTCTTATTTCTCCACACAATTGTATGAATAGCCCAATCAGATGATAAACTCCTAATGAACTTCAAATTAATATCTTCTTGAAGGAACTTGTAACCCACTGACTTCAATTGGTGATAAGTTTTGAAGTCTATTGTATGTTCCATCAATCTTTTCTCCACTAAGAGCGTTGAAGGTTTCAAATTGATGCTTGAGCATATTCATCCTTGACTTCTTTGTAGCTTCATTACCAAAGAAACCTTAATTCAAGAGCATCCAATAATTCTTTAGCGATTCATATTGATCAAAGTCCAAGGCAAACTCATTTGGTATTCCCGTAGAGAATACTATGAGCTTTGATCTCCATTTTCCTTTTAGCTTTATCGGGTTCACTAATAATAGCAACCTCCTTTCCATCTACACCCTTCAAAGGAAGAGTGTCTCCTTTTCAACAACATCCCGTAGAGCATAATCAACCATACGAATGTATTGCCTCATTCGCATCCTCCATTTGATACTCACCATGTTTGAGCATGGGCACTTTTGAATCACCATGTGAGTTTCATTATACATCTTAACTTACTTGAATAAAGATTAACAGACTTCTTCTTGGTTACGTTTCTAGATCACAAGCTCGATACCACTTGTTGATCCCAGTTGAGCAAACGATCTAATATAGAAACCGACTTGTAACAAAAGCTTATCATGTATTACGCGAAATTTAATACTTAATCTTAAGAAGACGAAGAAACATTCAACACCTCAATATTATTTATTAATACGAATACTCTTACAAGATTAGGGTTTTGCAACCTTGAAGTGTATCGACCTTAGATATAAAACATACGTACATCTAACCTAACCTAGGACCTCTTTTTATAGGCTAAGGAGTCCTATACAATATACAATACGTAACCTACAAGATAAATATCTTTCCATATTTATCTAATACAATAAACTAACCGACTATACAAGACTAGCGATTGCTTACTATATATTATCCGTGGTTACACAATACTACTAGCTTGCGGTTGTCTTCATCCGTGGTTACACTCTTCAGTCCGTGGTTACATCAAGCCTGTCCGTGGTTCCAGTACTTAGAGTAATTCTTGATGCAAGGAACCTAAAACCCAACAACCTCCATTTTGGACACGCTTTAGCTCGTTGGGAAGCTCTCATCACGGAGAACGCAAAGCTACCAAAAAATATAAATATATATAACATATACATATATTAAATAATGTCCAAAAATTTGCAAAACTCACTTTGCAAACTATTTTTCCAACAATATTTTTGTTGTTCTTTTCATGCTGAAAAAAAGGACTGCATTACAAGTACCATAAGAACCCGGCGACGATCACTTTCAACGGCGACATATGTCGTTGCTAAACCACAAAATGGTTTTTTTCATAAACTTTGACAGCGAACTCTTGTGAGCCTCATCCCGTCGTCGCTAAAACCAGTTGACCGTCGAAACGAAAACATTTAGCGATTGAAATGTGTCAACGATTTATTGGCGACGAATCGTCGCCAAAACCTTTAAATGACGATAAATGTGACTTTTAGTGATGAAATGTGTCGTCATCACCAAAAGCTCCAAATGTTGTAGTGCTTGATGCAACATGTGAAATCAAAAATAAAAGGATAAAGTTTCTCACACCTAAATAAAATAAGAAAAAACCTCTTTCCTCTCTATTGACGATTATGGCGACCAAAACATATCCTTAAATCAATTTTGATAATCTGATCGTCCCTAACTTTATTCATCAACAATCGTGCTTAGTCTATGATTGAAATTCTTGGTATCATCCCGTTTTTTGGATTAGTTTTAGGGAGTTAGGATTTTTGATAATCGTTTTTAGGTATAACATTAAATTGTCTTTTAGGGTTTTTCCCATTCATAATCGATCGTGTATTAGTTATTAATCTAAACATATGTTCTAGGGCTTGTTTTTCTTCGATCGATCTTTACTTATTCAGGAGGTGCAATCATTGCTTTAAAACCTAAGTTGACATTACGCTGGTTAGGGTTTACTACTCTTGTTTGTTGTTGCGTTTGGCTTTGTTGTGCTTCAAAGTGATAATTGTTCTCTGTGGAGTGTTGGTTGAATTGGTTCTTGTTTGTTACTAGCTAGTAATTCGTGTGGTTTAGCATGGAAAGGGTTTCTTGGGTTCGGGAGGAGAGGGGTGGACGAAAGAATGATAAGAATAAGAATATGTGTGTTTCGAATGATGTTGCTGTTGTGGGAAAGCATGTTATAGGTTCCTCATCAATGAGTAACGATGATACTGTTAGTGGGAATAAGGGGGACACGAGTTTGATTCATGCAAGATTAATGATATTGAACGTCAAATGCTTGAAGGTAAGCTCGTGTTAGTGGGAGATGATGGGATACCCTCAAAACCTTTGAATGTTGATGGTCAACCTACTGCTATAGATCATTTCCATTCTTTCCGACATGTTTGGTATCCCTAATAAAGTGGCTATTGCTGGTTCTAGCGATACTCCATCAAGTAATAGGGAGTATGGTTTGGTTAATGTGAGTAAGAGTGATAAATTGAATGGTATGGGACATGGCTTCTATACTAACCGTCTAAATTGTGAACCAAGTAAGAAAGTTGCTAACTTTCGTACCTTAATCGCCCCGACCGGTAATGGGGTTGATGTTTCCGTTTCAATATGATCAGTCTACAGGTCAATGAGCGTTTCGAGAACTCTGTCTATGGGTTTTTTCTCGGAAAAAGAGTTGCATATCCAGTGGTTGAAAACTATGTCAAGAAAGCGTGAAGTAGATTTGGTCTTGTTCGTACTATGATGATTTCGAAAGGTATTTTCTTCTTTAAATTCGGTTCTAACATGGGTATGGAATCAATGCTTGAGAATGGATAATGGTTGATACGTAATGTGCCATTGATTCTTTGCAAGTGGTCTCCCTTAGCGAATGTGTCTAAGGAAGACTTGAAGACTGTACATGTTTGGGTTAAACTCCATTATGGCCCTATCACGACATTCACGAAGGATAGATTGAGTGTCATTGCTACAAAATTGGGTACCCCATTGATGTTAGATACTTATACAGCCTCAATGTGTATGGAATCATGGGGTCGGGTCCAGGTTCGGGAGAGCAATGATTGATCTCCATGATGATGTTGAGTTAAAAGACACTCTTGTTGTGTCCATAGATATATATTGCCTCTATTCGTGTTGAGTATGAGTGGAAGCCGACTAGGTCTTCAACGTGTAAGGTTTCTGGTCATTCGTTGGACCAATCTTGTAAAAAAATTGTATTCAATGTGAATGTGAAGACACAATGGTAAGTTGTTACAGGTTTACTTGTCGGTCATACGTCTCATTTTTTCTACAGACTTGTTCAAAATATGACTACAAAGAAAATGGATAATAAGCGGTCCAAATAGAAATATACGAATTCTAATATTGTTAGGGATGTCCAATGGTTGGAGCACTTGTACTTGAGTCAATTGACCTAGGTTCAAGTCCCATCTTTGGCATTTACTTCATATAGGTACCCACCTCCGCAAAACCTATAGGCACACTTGAGAGACTTTGTGAAATAAGAGCTCAGGGGTCCGAGTCTTGGCTCGTGATCACTCTAGTTGGTGCCCCACTAGGCCAGGAGAGTTGCCGGAGCTATTCCTTGTGGGGTGAAAAATGGCTGGTGCCAAAAGGCACCCGAGGTCAGGGTATTCCTACCAATCTACACCTTTTGTGGAATCAGTCTAGTTCGAAATCTATGGGTAATGTGACAAATGTGACTTCCAATCCGTTTGATAACTCATATGATGATGATGAGTACAAAAATTTAACAGAAGAGCAATTAGTATTCTGTGTCGCTTATTATATAATAATTCGTGGTCATAGTAGACACGAGTAATTTATCTAGTAGTTTTTCATAAGATTTATTTGTCATTCTTATGATAGATTTGGTTGGAAGCACTAACGGTGCGTTTGTTTTTCGTCTATGTAACGGACTAAGATGTAAAATTCATTCACATCCTGTGTACTTAAATATTTTTTGAAGTAATAAATTTATCGAGTGTAACAACTTTTAATTCGTCAGACCTCTCTAATGTATAAACTTTTTATACTTTGTTATCTTAAAGACAATCATGTTTCGGAAATCCGTTGTTACAAAACTTAAGTGATAGTTGAAAATAAATGTGCCAGTCACGAAATAATTAGCTGATGTTCAATGATTTTTTATCATACGCGTACACTTCATCTTAAAAAGTCTATCATTGTGTGATTCAGGCAGTCACATGTCATCCATGTTTTAGTGTACTTTTATGCAGTACGGGTATCAAGTGTACATATGTTTGAATCACCATATCAAGACATAATTTAGTTAAGGTGTCAAGATTTGTCGAGTTTGTGGACTGATTCGGAAGGACGTCTAAACCCTACCCATCTTCCAAAGAGACGAACCCAACAGACGAAGTGTAGACTAAATTCCAAGTCTTCATCACATACCGGACAATGCTTTAATTCATTGATGTCGATCCCTCTATTTTGAAACACGTCAAGAGGTCACAAGTAAATTGTATATAGTACATCGAAGATGTGTATAATTTGCATATAGTACATCGAAAATGACACATCGTTTTTAAAGCAAGAAAATGTTGGCACAATTTTTTCATAAAATCGCTCACATGTTTTCATTTAAGATATAGCACCCGATTGAGTAAGCTTTTGCTTTGTTCATGAAATCTTTTAAAAGCTATAACGGCATACCCCGATAATAATATTTTGTTGTACGTTACAAACTTCTCGTAATAATTAGTTAAAGAGTAAACACAAACAATGTGATATAAACAAAATGAATTTAAGCACAACGAAGTTTACATGTCTTGTTGATAACAAAACACTCGGTACAACCAACATAAAACCGAAAATATAGATTGAAATAAAACAATATTGATTGTGTGTATTATTATAACAAGAACTGATGTCACCTCTCTTCTTGTATTTCTTAAAAATATTCCATATAATCATTTACTAATAAAATGATTGGTATTTTAAAATTTATGTCCGATATAATGTCTAAACATATGTTTTATTCATTCATTGATTTGTGATTAAGTAGGCCTTATTTTCAACACATATAGATGCATAAGTTTAGTCATCTACTCCTTCATTTCTAAAAAAACTACTTTCAATAACATATCAAAAGGTGCAAGGTCTAAACGCATCAGCCCATAACATATCATGAATGGGTTTTATGCAAAAATAATAATAACCAAGTTCTTTTTTATACATCAATAAGAAAGTATTTTTATTGCCCACAACTTAATTTTAGGTTATTGGTCACTATTATAATCAAGTTGTATGAGAAATTAACACACCTCAAGTACCAAAACTCTCAGGACTCTCTCTCTAGCTTCTAACCAAACAAATCTCGACTTTTCTCGGCGGTTGGCTTAGGACCGGCCGTCTGACCTCTTGTACTTTTTTCCTTCCCAAAATAATAGCTTACCCATAGATCCGCTATCTCCCATCTTGCTGGCCGCCACCGCTTATCTTCCGCTCGGATCCGCTACCATCCGGTCTCTTCTGCTCAGATCTGTTGTGGTCCGCCATCGATAGCTTGTTGTAGCCTTGGGTTTTGATTCTAGATCTGTTGGGTTTTGCTCTGGCTCCTTTTAGGATGCTTAGTTTTATCTTCTATGTATGTTATCTGCACTTTGTGTACTTTTGTCAAGCTACATCTTCATATGGTTGTGTCTACCTAAAGCTCACTTTTGTGATTCCCCCCACCCTTGTATGGTGTTGTTGTAGTCTGTCACAACTATTAGGGTGTATGCTTTCTTTAGGCTTAACTTGTTGCCTCGTGTATTTTGTTTGGCAAGTCGGCTTCGATTTTGCCCTTTATGTTCGATGTAACTTGTTGTGTTCAAATTACCTCCATTTGTGAGGAGTGAAATGAAATGTAATCTCTGTTAAAAAAAAAAAAAAAGTTTTCAGACAACTTATAAAGTTATAACCAAGTTTTAAGACAACTTATAAAGTTATAAACAAGTTGTATGAGACGTAAACACAACTTAGAAAGTTATGTGTCGTCCAATATGAGGAATAAAATTACAGATTAAACAATTAGACCTATTTGATACCAAATAATTAAAATACAAATGGTATGTTTGGCAAAAATTGATTGTACTGGTGATGTTGCTGATACTGGTGCTGGTGCTATTGCTGAAAAAGATTATAAAAAAAGATTATTTTTATAAGTTACATCAAGTAACATTTTATTTTAAGAGATTATGGAAGATTATTTTTTTAATAATCTCTTATAAGTTCTGTCTGTCAAACAAAAATTATTTTTTAAGTAGCTTATTTTTTGAAAAAATAAATATAATCTCTCCATAATCTCATGTGCCAAACATAACCAAAGTTGGTGTCAATCAAGATTATGAAACTAAAAGTTCTAGTTACAACTATCTTTTTTATATCGCTAATTTTTTCGCACTCTTGTACCACCTATCTCATCCTTTTTAGTTAGTTCTATTCTTAGATTTTTCTCTTTCAAAAATTTGTAACAACTTCAAATCCAGGTATCATACATTATATGAACTCAACAATCCTTAAAAGATAAACAACAGTGGTATATGTATTGTAAGATAAATTAAATGTTCGCGCGTTGCTGCGATGTATTATTTGATAAACCTTTATGATAACCTAAGATCGTTTAGTTAATTTACTTTCTTTGCACAAAAAATATTGCATGTATCTATATAATTTGATATTCATGCGTTTTAATACAACTAAACTATGTAATGCATTTCATATTCTTTACTTATTAATCTAACGTAATTACAAAAACATAAAAGTTCAATTATTATACCAGTAATTTCTTTTAACTAAATAGTTTATATTAAAAAAAACGTATATAAAAAAACTTCCATAAACTAATACTGATTTTCGTGGTGAATCTACTGTTTAAATATTTGCAATAATTTTGATGATCAATATATTCTTCACATTTTCACAAAAAATATATTTGTAATAGTTTTGACTTATTACCCAAAAATAAGAAGTTGATTTTAAAATTTTAATTATTATTTTTTATTTATAAAATGTAAGTTACCAGTATTGAAATATTTGGCTCATTTTATTTTAAATGTAAGTACTTTTTTGTTGATATAGTTTTAACAGAAGAATAAGAAGTCGATTTGAAAACTTTAATAAGTTTTTTTTATTATCAAATCGTATGTAAGTAAAAGGTATTGTAATATTATGCTCATTTTATATAAACTAAAGATGTTTTCATTGGTATTTTTTATAAGAAAATTTTGAATGTTTATTAGATATTTGATAAATAAAGTTTATATAAAAAAATGTAAAAATAAAAGTTTTATGTAGTAGTTTAGGTATGTGTTTTATTTTTTTATTAAATTTATATTTAAACAAAGTTTAGGATAGTTTATAAAATCATTACGTTGTTTAAGGGTGTGTTTTGAATTTGTTTTTGGAAAAAAAAAATATTTACTTTTATAAATAAAATTCAACATTTTTTATAAAATCGTACATAAGTCAAAAGTATTGCAATATTTGACTCATTTTGTTCGCAATTTATAGACCTATTCATCAGTATATATATTTTTTATAAATAAATCACTAAATATTTGATATAAAAAAAAAGTTGTTATATAAAAAACCGTACATAGCTAAAATACAGGGTAGTTTTTGAAACTCGTTACATAGTCTGGGGGTGTTGCGTTTTTTTTTTTCTTTTTTGAAAAATGGCGTCGCACGGTATACCAATTGTATATATGTATAAGATGGCTACGTGTTAGTTGTGTCTTTGTTTAATTTGACATTAACTTGTGTCGTCTTGTTAAAAGCTTCCAAATCATTAGGACTTATATGTAAATATTTTTACTCTAACTAATATTTTATTCTTGGTTTACCATGCTTCTTATTATTCATGGACTGGAGTGGATATATAGTCTATATAATCTCATCCGGATCCGTGGTTTTCAAAAGTCGGTTTTGTCTTTGACATCTCGCTTTTCTCTCGTTTTCAATTGTGATTGTGGTATGGTTTTCGGTTGTTACACCTTGTAATCATTCGCCATTCGAAAGTTTTTGTAGTGTAAGTTTTGTATTCTTATATTGCACACATGTTGGGGACGATCTCGTTTTCTTTGTATGTTTGGATCACACTCTTTTAAGGAGGATTCTTATTGAGCTAATAATCAAAGTAAATGGGTGGTTGGTTGTATTAAAGATATTGATGGTTAATTTTTACATGGTATCAGAGCTCGCGGTTAAGAGCTATTGATTAAGGTTTGAAAAGATTTGGAGCTTTTTCAATCTAGTGACAGATCTAGGTTGTTAGTGGTCGATTCAACGGTTTTCTGTTGAATTTTGGTTGTTTGGTTGGGTATTTTGTCCATTTGAGTTTTTAGAGTTTTGATCTTGAAACCCTAATTGGCTTAAACGTTGATCTAGTGATTTATATTGGTGATTAGCGGGGTTAATTAATTTTTGATATGCTAACATGAGGTTAATTCTAAAATTAGGGTTTGTTTCTTAAAACCCTAATTTTGTGATTTAGGGGTTTTGTATTCTGAGTGATTCTTGGTTATAGTGGATTCGATTGTGTTTCGTAATCCTCTCTTGAGTAAGTAAATCAAGAGAGATTGTGATTTTCATTTCATGTCATTGATAGGTTACATGAGTAGCTAGGAGTGTACATCTTTCTCTTAATGATTTGCATCCATTTCTTCTAATCCGTTATTTATTTCTTGTCATTTTCAATTATTTTCTATTTTAATAATAGTGTGTATTTAAAACACAATTGTCATTTATTTAATTTACTTTTTAATACATTATAATTTCACTCGCTACAGTGAGCAACCCGATCTTACTGAGGCTATACAATACGCGATCGGGTACAATGCTAGAGAGTGTTGGTACGTCATGTTAGATTAAGTTTTATAAATATTAAAATGAGATTTTACACATCATGTAAGTATCGGTTGTTTAACAATCGTATCTCATGTTTATGATATTGATGTTATGTTGTTTCATAGTTTATGTTGAATGTTTATGTTGAATGTTTATATTGACTCATGAAATCATGATTTTATAATTCATGTTAACCCATGTGATTATAATTTATTTATAGTAGACATGCTATTGCATTTGAGGAAGTACTAGGTGTCTTGGGATGGATCATAGGGCAACAAACATACATAAAAAATATTAAGCCTTCGGTTTCATAAGCTTAGTGCGATAGTAATACTTTTCATGATATTGTATTATTGTATATGTTACAATAGTCACTAACACTTTTCCGGATGTTGTATTTGTTACAACATTTACATGAAATAATGTGGTCCATATTTCAAATTACTTAAACCTATGATCTCACTAACTTTATGTTGACATTTTAGCATGTAGTTCTCAAGTCCTTAATTGCATTAGCTTGGATTGCATGGAGCATCTCACTAGAGAAACATTTTTTGGTTTCATCATGATGAAGATTTATTGCATAACTAAACATTCAATTGTGAACCAAAATCTTCTTTATATTTTATGAACTCTTGAAACCTGTCTGTGTAGAACTTTATTTCTTTAATCGAATGCGTGTTTTTCCAATGACTCATATAGAGGTCGTTCTTTATATCTTGTGTCTTTGTGCTACGAAGTCATGCCCCGTTTATCTTTCGTTGCGATATTTTAGGGGTGTAATAGGTACAAATAAACAAAACTGACAAAAATCTCATGCTGGCCCCAGCGGGCTTGGTCGCGCACCGGCGTGTGACCAACGCGTCGGGATTTTTGTGGGTTTGGTTATAAATACCCCACTATTTTCATTTGTTTCTTCACCTCTTTCCAATCATACTTTCCATCTATTTTCATTTCTCTCAACCCTCTAAGTCTAATATCTCATTGTGTTCTAACTTCTCTTTTATCTTCAATTGAAAGAACACTTATTTTCTGCATGCGAGATTCACAAGAACTTAATCTACTCTTGTGAATTGTGTCGAGGGTCTTCTCTCTATATCCTTTCTACTAGAATAAAGTCTTTAGGATAGGTTAGGTTTTTTCAAAGCAAACACACACTTATAAATCATTTGAAGTCTTATCCGGTTTGTGGATAACAAAGGTATAAAAAGTCTCGTATCTTGGTGATCAAGGCTAGACCGAAGAAGGTCTAGTTGGGGTTTTTATACTTCGGTGGGAAGTCATTATGGTCTTAGTGGTTAAGTCAATTACGAGATTCTTTGGGTGGTTTCAGTGCGGAATAGTTGGGAGTAGCTCTTCTTAGCGTCGATCTTTGTGCATATTGGTGGAGTGAAGTTGTAATGGTTTGTAATCCACCATAAGGATTATACTAGAGTAATAGTAGTTAAGTAAAGAAAGATGTTAGTGGACCCAACCTCACTAAGGTATTGGTGTCGTGGATTTGCAACTGGACATACAGATGGTATAAACCCCCCATCTCGAACCAATATATATCATGGTGTCTATCTCTCTTTACTCGCTATATATATTGTGGTTATGATTATTGTTGTGTATAACACTTGTTTGTTCTTTGAGACTGGAAGTTTTTAAACTTCAAGTTAGTCAAAAATACCGTATTCACCCCCTCTACGGTTCTACATTTAGGTATTTTATGTTTAATGGGAAAGCAAGTAAAAATATCGGGTATTTGAGGAGATTTTTTTAACCTAAATGCGAGAAAAATAAATAACAAGGAAAAGTAAATTTTTGGTGCAAACTATTGGATGGGAAGACATATTTATCTTGGGTGCACTACTCCTTGGTAGCTTCTAATTCTATCTATTGATTTGACACGCTTTTATTAATTGAATGCTTGAAATTCTAATTACCAATCAAGAGCTAACTGCAAAAATCGTCATTGTGGTTTGGCCAAATTGTAGGTTTCGTCCATGACTTTTTTAAAGTGCGGTCACCGTCTTGTGGGGAACTTTGGACTGCAGTTTTCTTACCTGGGTTGCTTTTTTTGACAAGGGCATTTTAGTCATTTTACTTTTGAGAGGGACAATAACTGCAACCCAAAGTTCCTCACAAAAAACTGCAATTTGGCCAAACCACAAGGACCATTTTTGCAATTTAATCTTTGGGATTAATTAGCCAGAATTCTATGCCATTAATAACATGGATGGATTAGACACACCAATAACTATCTAACACGCATGAAATAACTAATTTCTAACTAAAATGTCTTGTAAATTAAACCCACAATATGGATGCGATGGTCAAACTATTACTCAAGTATATAGTTGCTTTCGATAACGTTTAAGCTAGGATGGATCCCTAACCAGTCTTTAACTGCCTAGAAACACATGCAATCGGGTTGCTGTCTTTGATTAGGGCTTATTTTTACCGAGTTGTAACGGCGTTAGGTTATGGTTGTGACGACGTCACGTTAAAGTTGTGATGGTGTCATGAAGGCCGTCTTTGTCCAACGGCCCGTAAAAAAACAAAAATCATCTTTAAACAAATGCATTTCCAAATGAGTACAAATATTGTACATTTCTAGCAAACGCATTTCCAAAGACCTAAAATTCAACAAGAAAGTATTTTAAACAATAAATGATACAAAGTGCACGAAAGTATAAAAACGGTATATTTCGCATCTCATCACCAATGTATATAGAAAAAATCTTGAGCGTTTCAAAAGCTTGTTTGGATATTGACATTTCTACCTGCATAACTAAATTTCGAGCTTGAGCAACGGTCCAAATTGACAAAAAACTTAACCTCTCTTGGATTCATTGACTCAACCCACTAATATACCTAACAACTGTTTGCTCTTCAAATTCCTTCAAGTTACACCTAGTTTGTAACATCAACAACTCACTTGTGTATTCCACCACAATTTATTTTCCCTTGAACACAAGTATAATATTGTTGATATAAATTTGTTTAATGTCCGAGGGTAAAAACCTACCTTTGATCATTCTCTTCATCCTTTTCCATGTGTTGATTGGACATTTGCGTTGTCTCCTATTATTGTCTTAGTTATTTTGCCACCAACCTCTAGCTTCTTGATAACATCAAATTATCCTGATATTCTAAGTGTTGATACAAAAGTTGGGCGTTCCTTGTTTGGACTCCAGTTCTCGTACCAATTGAATCTTGATGCTTGAGACCTGCGTACTAAGTAAACAGAAAACACCGTTAGGCTTATCGTGGGATTGTCTCCCACGATTATCCTCCGGAGTGAGAGTAAGTAATCGGTTTTAGAGTTAATAGGAGATTTAGGGTTTTAGATCGTACCTTTAATGAGGATGGGTTCCCTTTATATACACGAAATCCTTCTTGGTTTCATGTTCCCCAACCTTCAATATCCGCCTAAGTCGGTTGGTAAATGATTATCTCCAAAGTTAGGAGGTATCCGATATCTTATTCCATAAATAACTCCGGACTTGGGCTTTCGTGAGCCCAAACCGTCATTGGATTAGCCCATTCGTAATGGGCTTGTTAGTGGCGTTCATTGGTCGGGTTCGTGACCCGAATACGGACTATACGTCATCATGTCCCCCCAGTCTAGTATGCGCAGTGACTAACTGCGGATGCTAGACTAAGAATTGTAGCATTTAAATTCCTCATAGCGTAGCGGAGAAGTTACCCGCCTTTGAAGAATATACGGTGAATCTAGTCCAGATATCTTCAAACGAATGCCTCGGAATTCGGGGGAAAGTAACTGCCCCCTTGTCATCTCAACATATCCTAACCACATCCGCGTGTCGTGCATCGCGTGGATAACAAAAACTATATAACCGTCTACCTTCCTTTTACCGTGATTATCACGGTAAAAAAAAAAATCCGCCATTGTGAACAAACCTTCAACTAGCAACCCGAACACTCTTATTATACCAAAGGTAATCAGCACGCCATAAAAAAACTATACCATGGTTCGTGGTTTAACCGACTTCACGTCCTACATAACGGAGGACGAACTTCTGAGTTCGCTCGATTATTATATTCCTCGCGGTGCATCCGGAAGTTCGGGTGCGAGGCGTCGATGCGGACTTCCCCGAAGGAAAGTAGGGTATCTGCGCGTTTTCAAGTTCGCGAATCAACGTGTGCCCATATCTTTATTTACGAGCGACGTGTTAAACTACTACCGCTGCGCATATATCCTAACCGCACCGATAGGTGCGGCTAAAATCACCAACTCGAGGTTAATTGCCGCTCGCGGCGGTGCTCGACTATCCACTGTTCGCGCGTTTTACCACACAACGTGGTCAAACGGGTGGGTATCATTCGCTAAAGCGGTCGGGCGACTTTAGTGCTATCTTGAAAAATTAGACGCGCTTAGGAATTGAGAGAAACATTTTACGGGTCGATGAAGCGTGCTTCCCATGGCACTTTGACTTCTTAACCTGTGGTTCATTTCGAAGGATGAGCACCTCCCTGGATCGTATAAAGGCGGAGGATGCGGATACAATAAACACCAATCGCATCCCCATCGTTCCTACCCCGAGGAATTTTGGTGCACATAGGCATTAGCGCAATTATTTTGGTAGACTGATGAGGTTCCAATCTTCTTAGGCGCGGATGGCTGGGGTGGGTGCTCGTCCTTTTGCATTCCGTTGTGCTATATTTGTGAGCTTTTCCTTTCTTCTTTGTACTTGTTGTAATCTATTTTGTTGTTTATTTTTGTTGCTGTGAAATGGACCTATTGAGTCGCAGCAATGGCCGCCAAGTTAATGTAGGGACGCGCCCACTGAGAGAGGGGGAAGAGCCCATTCTAGAGGCTACAGCAGGCGCACTCGAAATGGAAATCGAGAAGCGGGGCTAGCTCATACATGCGACTGGGCGACCCACCGCAAAGCATCCCGAGCCCTAGGCGCCTACCCCATTAGTGCAGCCGTCACAAGTAGGAGTGGCGGAGCACATGGAAGAAGAGGAGGAGGAGGATGACCAAGGGTTAAAGCGCAAGAGATCGCCTGAAGGTGACGGCGCGAGCTCATCGAGAAAGAAACGCCCCGTTATCCTGGTGGTGGAATCGTCATCGAGTGACGTTAATGTCGCCTCCCTTCACCGGTGATACCACTGGTCCACAGTAAGTAATATCATCAAAGTTTTTTGCGCATCCCCTGTTTATGTGAGAAACAATTACTAATTCCCTTTCTTGTGTGCAGGTTTGAACACTCTGCGGAGTCGCCCCCCAGGGATAGTCCTGTACGCTCTGCGTTTTCCGAGCCACACAGCCAAAGCGCTGAGCCATTGGCGGCTGGAGATGCGCCAATGGATCAGCTTGTTGAAGAGTTGGTACTGGCGGCTGCGCATCAAGCTTCACTGGTGGAGAAGCTAAAGGCCAAGCACTGGAGAAAACAGCCAGAGCGCTCAAAAGGATCAACAAATTGCGTTGCTGGAGGCGCAGTTGGCTAGTGCCAAGGTTGAAGCAGAGGGCCTGAGCTCGTACGCCCAAAAGCTTCTTGAAGAAAGATGGCGTTCTTGGGTCAAATAAATCGGGGCGTCTTTGCGTCATCGGGGTATAATGCCCGTGTCTCTGGGCTCAAGTATCTTGAGAAGAGTTGGTCTCGCAGCTTGGAAAATTTTGGTGCCACCGTGAGCGCGTTCATCGAAGCGCAGGAGATGAAGTTGCGCAAGCTCACCTGAGTATGACGAGGAGTTATATCCCCAACCTCATCTACTATCGGCCGGCCGCAGTGGCTCATCGGCCATGGTGCGACTTCGCCTCGGCACCTTGGAGTCGCAAGAAGTAGTGGGCGCTTTTGGGGAGTTGTTCGGTCTTGGCGTTGGGTAAGGTAAGCGCTGAGGAGCTTCAAGAGGTCGATTTGTTGAAGGTGTCTGCGGATAAGGTGCCCGTTATAATGCGCATTCATACGATGATCCGTGGTCTGCTATGGAGAAGATGAAGTTATTGGAGCTTCCTCGATTCTTGAGTTAGAGCGACCGAGGATTATCCCATGGGGTCATTATGGAGGGTTGACCTTAGCTCGGCATCGCTTGAAAATGCGGAAGAGCGGCTTGACTATTTTTGAAACCCGACGAATCCCAACTTCAAGTGCTGTGTTTGCTCGCCTAAGGATATCTTGAATCCCCATACTGAAAAGGAAGTGCCTTTAAAGCAAGTGTTGGAAGCGCATGCTACAAGACTTGCCAAAAAGAAGGATTAAAGGTAAGGCCATTTTGCGGTATTACGCAATTATCTCCCCAGATCGGACGGATACTGGTTATTGTTGCCACGGTATCTCGCCAAGACTCAAACCTATTGAAGAAGCTGAACAAGATTGGGGATGTTGCAAGCTGTGTGGGGAGTTCGTCTCTTAGACGTTGTAGAAGTATCTAGATAGTAACTTTTATTGTAAGATCATTTTGTAAGAACGCATGGTACTTAATGAAATATTACTTTTGTTGAATGTTGTTGCGACTTATAATATTTGTACTTAGTTACTTGTCTTTCCATGAAAAACATGTGTATTGTCTAAGAAGCAAACTATTGTATAAGCGCGATTAATCTTTGTTGTTCATAATTATTTATGAACTATCATACTTATAAAATTTCAAGTATTTCTAACATAGTCGTGTATGTTATTATCCGCAGCGTACTGCAAATATCATAGTAAGGAGCCAAGTGTCTTGATTCCTAATTTGTTAACGCAAGATAGTATGCATTGTTGCGCATCCATCGTGGGATGCGCACCTAGCTATTCCAACGTCTTGAGAATAAGGTGTTTAACAAGGATACGTGATCCACCGTTGATGGGTTTGCAACCTCTTACTCAACGAGTTATTTAGTAGGTTTACTCATCCTTTTACCATCGTGGGTTTATTAAGTGCATGCACACCATGTAGGCAAAAGATAAAAAATGTTAAGACATAAATATATGGAAATAACAAGTTGAAATATGTCACGGAGTTAGCTAGAAACCGCAATGTTTTATTAATACTTGCAAGTTTTTGTGAAAGTAAATTAATAAGACATTTTCCTACACGAAATGTAAATACACGGATTTTTATTTGAGCCCTATATTAAAGTGCGAGAGTGTCCGTGCGATGGGCTGTGGCCTTTTCTAGAGATAGCATCGTTTGAGATTGCAGATATTCCATGTTCGTGGTAGCTCACGACCATCCATGTCACGCAACTTGTACGCGCCTTTTCCTAATGCTTCAACGACCTCATAGGGTCCTTCCCATTTCGGTCCAAGCTTCCCTGTATCTTCTGCGTGGCTCACATCATTGGTGCGGTATACAAAGTCTCCTGGTCTAAATGAAACACTTCGTACTTTAGCGTCATAGTATCCCTTCATTTTGACTTAGCTCTTGCTTCACATATAGCGCGCTCGTCTTTCCTCCAATAGGTCCAAGTCGACACTGTTCATTGTCATTGGTTGCAACATTGACTTTGGCGGTCGCGAATAGTTGGCATCCCAATTTGGTGGTATGACGACTTACGTCCCATAGACCCGAGAAAATGGAGTGTCTCCGTGCTAACCTTGATTGAAGTACGGTGTGCCCATTGAACATGCGATAATTCCTCCACCCACCTTCCTTTATGCTTGTCGAATCGTGTTTGGAATTATGTGAAGTATGGATTATCTTTGAAATTATTCTTTGAAGGATTACTGTTGAAGGTGTTTGGATTCTACCAAGACATAATTCTCTTGAAGTTATATAGTTATTAGCTTGTTTCACGGAGATAGTTATTCCGTATATTCTATAATTAGTTAGGATATGCATGAGCTTTATTAGGAAGTGATTGTGTATATCTTATTTAGTTTTACGTTTCTTTGAGAACAAGTTAGGGTTCCTTGTCTATAAAAGGAACACAATAGAATGAATGATGTACGTGATTATTATCAATATAACGATCCATAGAGTATCAAAGAGTTCTTAGTTATACGTGTTTATACTTGTGTTTATATTCAGCTAAAGAATACAAGTTGTAGAGATTTTCTTTTAGTTTGTTTGTGATTACATAAGCAATACTAACGATCTACGAGCTCAAGATCTATCAAGGTCCGCTAGTTTCAACAAGTGGTATCGAGCCTCGTGAGAGTCTCACGATACTAAGAATAGTTTTCTAAACACCCTAACAACAAAACAACATTCACCATGCTCGGATCGATGTTGATGTCGAAGTCACCAACAACCAAACTCCACCCATCTGCAACAACTAAGTCTCGAACAACAATGCTAAGTTTCCTTACCTAAAAAGGGAGAATACGATTTATGGGCAATGAAGATGCAGAACTGGATCTACAACATTGATTGGAATTTATGGGAGATAGTAAGGAAGGGAAACAATTTGAAGAAAACTACGGTAGATTCGAGGTAAGATGACTTTTGTTCCTCCCAAATCTCTTGAAGTTCTTGGCGATTCGAGAGAGAAACCAAAGTTAAAGCGATTCTTCTTCAAGCTATTCCCGAGGATCACTGAGTGATTTTCACTTGATGCAAGATGCTAAGGACATATGGTTAGCAATCAAGGCGAAGTTCGGTGGGAATGAGGAGTCTAGGAGAATGAGAAAGTCCATGCCGAGACAACAGATTTCAAGATTTTCAAATCTCAAGAGGAAGGAATTCACAAGGGCTATGACAAATTTCACAACATTTTAAGTCGATGAATCAGTTGCAGCAAAGCGAGATAATGATGATTGTAATTCTAAGTTCTTGAGATCTTTACCTCCATCCCGGCTACAAGTGATCATTGCTTTAAAAGCTAAAGGTGGTGCGGATATGCTTACTTTTGATGAGCTGTATAACAAACTTAAAGCTCTTGAACATGATGTAAGAAGTCCTTTTCGTTCATCATCTACTGCTAGTCACACAGCATTTGTAGGAGTCTCCACCCCAAAGATGAGTTATGGTCCAAGTCCAACTTACTCATCATCATCTTATACTACTCCTTCATCAAGTTCTCATCCTAGAGATAGTGGTGGAATGGAAGATGTGCTTGGATCCTTCTTTGCTGATTATGACCCTCAGCAGCAACTTGCATATGAGGATTTCGAACAGGTGGATCCACTGGAGATGGAAGAGATGAAGTTGAAGTGGCAGGTGACCATGCTCTCTATGGACATCAAGAGATTTGAGCATAATGCTGGGAGGAAGTTTGGTTTCGAGGGAAGAGATCCAGCAAGGTTTGACAAAAAGAAGGTCAAGTGCTTTACATGTCATCAGATGGGTCACTTTTCTAGAGAATGTAAAGACAGGAAAGCTGGTGATGAGGTGAGATACTCTTCATATCAGCAGAGTCAAAGGGATGCTAAAACTTCAAAGGCCTCAACTGCTTTGGTCACTCTTGATACCAATGTGGACTGGAAGCAACATGAGCAGGAAAATGATGAAGGCCCTGTGATTGATAACATAGGGTTGATTGCAAGTTGTACTTTAGAGGATAGGCATGATCAGATTGCCTTGATGGGCATCTCTCAGGTACAAAACTGTTTGTTTGGTTGTAGTGAGCGTTATAATGAACTCAAAGAAGCTTATGATATTTTGAAACCTAAATATAATGAATGCTATGTTGAAGTTGAAGCTTATAAGCAGAGCTTTAAAAACACTAGAAAGACAAAAGGTTTGGTTTCGGAAGAATCAAATAGCTTATGATGAGAAGTTAAGTGTGTTAGAAAGGGATCTCGAATGTACTAAAAATGAGTTAAAAGGTGCGAGAAGTTAAGAGCAGGATGTAGTGTCGGAAAATCTAGAGCTAAAGAGAAACTAGATGAGGAAATTGCTAGGCATAAAGAATGGTTATTAAATGAAACAAGTTAGCTAGTCACATCTATGCTAGTCAAACTCCGAATACTTCTATAGGTTTAGGCTTTAAGAAGTATGTAGGATTAGAAGCTAGGAATGACACACGCAAATCTACACCAAAGAGCCTAGCTAATTTTAGAAAGAAAGTGACCTACATCTTTGACGTGGACCTATTAGAGGTGAGCACATGCCCATTGACCTTTCCATTCTTGTTGAATTTGATGGATCACACCATCTCTATGGCAAAACTCAAATGACTTGCAGACCTCGATACTTCTTCTAATGACTTTGTATCTTGTGTTAATGATGACAAGTCCTCCCAGCCAGGGTCTACAGAGTGTGATTCAAATGACAAGTCGACCTTCCCAAGACTTCACCCACTGCACCCAAGACTACCAATAAGCATGTCGAGTTGCGCCGAGGAATCCACTTCCAAGGCAGTTGCCTCAAGACTTGCTTTTTAATTCTTTGCATAATAATTACATTAAAAACAATTCTTTTCATGGTTTTGGTTTGAATACTTACGCTTGTAATAGAACATCTTTTGGTTTGAATAAATGCACAAATGAAGACATGTTTTGTGTGTGGAAGTAAATTTCATTTAATTAAGGATTGTGATTATCATGAGCAAAGGATGGGTAGGTGTGGTGATTCTAGGAAATCTAGACCAATGTGGACCAATGTTAATAATATTCCACCTTATGTTCCACAAGCAACTTATACCAATTCTCCTTTTTCTTGGAGAAGCTCAGTTGCTAGACCATATGTACAACCAACAAGTTCATATTTTAATAATGGTTATTGGCCTGGATATGTTGACTCTATGAATCTTGCCGAAAGTCTTGGGATCTGATATCACAAGCCCTCAAAGAGTTGTTCTTGGAATAAAAAGGGACCTAAAATTCAATGAAAACCCAAGAACAATGGTGGATCTTATACATCTGCATGGCATAAATCATATGATCCATTAAGGCGATTCAAGTCGAGAATGACTTGAGCCTCCATAGTGTTATAATATTTTGTATATTTTTTGTTGTTGTTGTAGAATCATCCTCTTAAGCATAAAGATGTTGGAATTGTTGATAGTGGTTGCTCAAGAAGTATGTCAAGAAGCAGTAGATATGATGCACAACTTTGTACCCATTGAAGGAGGAGGTAATGTGACCTTTGGAGGAAGTGATGGAAGAATTTATCGAAAGGGACCATCAAAACACCTCAACCGGACTTTGAGAATGTATACTATGTCAAGGAACTCCAACACTTCAATTTGTTCTCGATCTCACAAATTTGTGACACCAAGAACAAAGTACTCTTCTCGAGGATGAATGTCTTGTGCTATCAAAGACTTCAAACTCCCGAAGAAACTTCAATTCACGAGAGTTCCTCGAAATCACAATCTTTATACATTCAACTTAAGCGATGTTAAACCGTAGGTGACTTAACTTGTTTGGTGGCTAAAGCATCCCCGAATGAGTCTACCAAATGGCATAGGAGGATGGCTCATGTGAACTTCAAGACCATAAACAAGCTCTCTAAACCGGGTCTTGTTGAAGGTCTTCCTTCCAAAGTTTTCACCAATGATCATAATTGTGTTGCTCTGAACAAAGGAAAGCAACACGAGCCTCATACAAAGTCAGTATCTTATTGTGAGCATTATTTCGAACCTCTTGGTGCTTCATATGGATCTTTTGGTCCAACTCAAGTTAGAAGCATTGATCAAAAGTATTTTGTCGGTTATCACCGATGGCTATAGCAAATTTTGTTGGGTATTCTTTCTAAGGACTAAAGATGAAACATCCCAAGTCGAAAGACTTCATTACCCTTATTGAAAACCAGTTGAACAAAAGGTTAAAGAAATTCGGTGTGATAATGGAAGCGAGTTTAAGAATGCTATACTTATAGAACTCAGAGGTCAAAAGGATAAAAGGGACTATAGCACTCCAAGAACCCCACAACAAAATGGGGTGGTGAAAGGAATAATAGGACCTTAATAGAGGTACAAGATCAATCTTTGGTAGACTCTAAGTTACCCACCATGTTTTGAATTTGAAATTTGGTACAGATTTTGTTATGTCTTGAATAGGTGTCCATTACTAGACCTCACTTCAAAACACCATATGAACTCTCTATGGGAAAGTTCCGCTATTCATTACCTTAAACCTTTTGGTTGTCAAGTGACCATTCAATACAAGTGATCCATTGGGCAAATTTGATGAGAAAGGCGATGATGGTTATATTTTCGGATATTACGCTCATAGTAAGGCTTCTGTGGTTTACAATTTATCCGCTAAGAAGATTGAGGAGACTTTGAACCCGAGGTTTCTAGAAGACAAGCCTAATGTTCAAGGAAAGGGTCATGTTTGGTCTTTTGACCTTGATTATAGCGATTATTTGGGTTACTCTCGACATATGGCTAACCAACATGCAGTGTTCTCAAGAGTCTCTAACTAATGGTGTAGGTACTATGGATTCGATTCGAAAGTGAGTTTGAAGATGATGAACAACCCATTGTAGTGCCTTCTTTCTCCCTAACAATTTTGCGGTGACACTTCTAAAGATTCTCTTGATGAGAGTGAAGATGACTCACACTATCTTCGAGGACCTTGCTAGGCTTAAGAAACAAGAGTATGCACTAACCTAGATGCCGAGAGGAATCTTGAGGAGAGTGCAAGTGAAGCAATCTGGAAACAACAATCTCTTTGAAAGTGACTCTGCTTTCTCCTATCATCACCAAATCACGACAGACATGTTGATTCTACTCCTATTTCTACTAGAGTGTCACAGACTTTGGAGAACCTTATCACATTTTCCAAAACCTTGGATCTTGGTCATCATCAACCCAAAGTGGCATCTTCACCTCACCTTCCTATGACACCGATTTTGAACCAATCGTCACTAATCTTGATACCTCCATTGAAGTCAACACCATCGCTACTAAAAGGATCAACAATGCTCATCCACGGTCCAATATTATTGGTGATCGAATGCACTGTTAGAACTAGGGTACCGTGACAAGTTCTAAATATGGTCAAGTGGCTTTTATCTCTTATGTCTCAAATCAAGAAAGAGACAATCACATGAGACACGAACATTGTCATTTGCTTGTTTTCTTTCTCAAGTGGAACCAACCCGGTGTTACTCGGGCTCTTGAAGACTCAAGTTGGCTTGAGGCAATGCAAGAAGAGATGCAACAATTTCAAAATCGAGGTTTGGATCTTGGTACCACTACACGATGGCAAGTATGCAATTGGGACTAAATGGATTACAAAATAAGAGAGATGCAAGGGTGTTGTCATTAAAAACAAAGCAAGATTAGTTGCTCGTGGGTATAGACAAGAGTGTAAGATATTGGTTTTCACATACACATCAAACCATAACACAAAGAAATTTGGGCGATAAGTGGAATTCTAACAAAAAGAGAGAGAAAGTTAGAGGTTTAGGGAACTTAGTGAGAGAAAGTGAAAGATATTATTATGAGCTCCAACTCTACCTTGGGAGGTAGAGAGTATTTATAGTCTTACATAAAACGCCACACAACGGGTCGTGGATCGTGCATACTGGTGGGTAAAGACCGTCTGTCCTCCACGGTGTTACTTAACTAAATACTACTTAACATAAAATAACTATGACTACGAGCATTCTAACGATTACATATACTTGAGGTGACCGACTCTTTAATACCGGAATTTCTAATTCCTAACAATCTCCCTAATGGAGGTCACCTCAAACATATACTAAAATTACATTGAATACAAAATGATATTACATTAACAATTGTTCTTGTATTCTTGATGTAGTACTTTGCTCAAGCTCGTAGTCATTGATTCCACTCATTGCATGTTTGGTTAATCCAAGTGGAGGTCTTTATCGATCCACGTGATAATAAATTTGAGCCGACTTTTGAGATCATCACTAATCAAAATCTCGAGACATCCATTGTGGTGTTGGTATTATGTGATGTTGTGACTTTCGGACCGACATGCTCACATTCGGATCATGATATCTTCTCATCGAGTAACGGAAGCTTTCGTTGATTCATGATATTGGCAGCAGAAAGCGTAAGCATGGAGTGAAAATATCGAGTCATTGATGCACTAATCATGATTTCTTTTGAGATGAATGTGTTAAGTGAGCATGCGGCTATGGATTGACCGCTTCATTCGATCACCGCAAACGTCGGGTGTACCGCATAAAACGCTTAGCAATAAAGCGCATTTAAAAGTGTCTTTGATCACTTTCGTTGAATTGAGGTACACGCCCACGGTTCCCCGTTGATCAAGACAAGCATCGCTCGTGATCGTAAGATTCAAGAATTTCCTTGATGTGGTTTCAAATGCTCTAGTCGTTCTCAAACCGAACGTTCTCAAAGAAGACAACACGGAGTGAGTGAACCAAATAATAGAAATTCAACGATTGATGAAGAGATATTTGAAAACAATCGTGTATTGCTCAATAGAAATTGTTTTTGCAATACAACGAAGGTTTTAATGAAAATCAATTATCAATCATAAAACACCTTTTGATTTGAAATATCCATACACGGTCGATTTGCTAAAGAAAAGAGTTTTTAAGCACAACGACCGGTTTTTCAAAGGTATCCGTCAATCCATAACTCGAACCTGTGATTGATTCAAAAGATTGAATCTCCCATTGTTTCGCTCGCTTGTCACATGGTTGATCTATTGATTAGATCTCACATGCCACCCACCGTGAGCTTGTTTGATGTTGGCTCCGAAGGCTTTCCATCTTCATTGTGAATATGTTAGCATATCACTCGATGTTCCGCAATACCACAAGGATAATGCGAGGACTCAAGATATAATCTCTTTCCACATTGAGTGAAACAAAGAGTCTTCATTGAAAGTGTCCTAATGAGATTTATTGATGATCTCGTGGCTCTAGACTCAATTTGTGCATATTTGGATCCCGTGTCGAGACTGGGAGAGGGTCTCCTTCTTCAATATCAACAATCTCTAAGAGAAAGTCGATAGATAATGTCGGTTCCCGTGAGAATGAAACAAGTCCTTTTAAGAGGAACTTGAGTGGTTTGGAAAGTTGAAGTGCAAGCGCCACCGGGTCCATGACGTCTTGTCTTCAATACCGATGTTACCATCAAGAGTATATGAATTGAACCCGTTTCGCCCTAAGGTTGAATATATGGAGGGCTATTTGTTTTCACCCTTTCTCATTCAATTCTTTTTAATTCTTCAACCCTTCAAGGCTTACCGAGACTTCATAGCTAGAACCTTGTTGGGTTTATTCCAAGACTAGCTCGGCCTCATCCGCACTCTTCCCATATCTCATTTTTCTCCTTTTATCATCATACCTAAGAACTCTACACTAACTAGTGGATAGTCCTCGGTAGATCCCTCCGGCTCGGCGGATCATGGGAACACATACCTAACCTTATCATCCTTATATCACCGTACATAAAGTAAAGTTGGTCGGTCAATTTGGTATTGTTCATCCGCCATTGGAACCAATTGAAAACCATTTGAAAATCAATCCAGATACTTGTGATATATTATCAAAACATTTTGTACCGAATTGTTTTTGATATTTTTAGAACAAGTGCTCCCCTCAACATGTGCATCAAATGTTTGAAATCGTTTTGCACACGGAGGCAAGAGGAAGAATTTAACTTTGATTACCATTTTCTAAAGATATCAACATCACTTCCCAAATCAAATCAAGTAGATAAAGCATTTTGGGAAGGATGAGGTTTTCATAAGTTTGCTCCCCTCAATATGTGCCTCGAGATTTGAAAAGAGTTTTGCACATACTAGAGGGAACCGCACATTAAGATAAGTGATCACGCTTCAAATCATGGGTTTAAGATAGATGCTCCCCTCAACATGTGCATGGAAAATTTGAAATCGTTTGTCACATGTGGGAAGGAGAGCATGTACATCCTTATAAAACCATTTACCGAATTATCGCTTAATTCCAATTTAAATCACACATTCTCCCCGATCACAATTATCAAATCATTTGAGATTTGTGATCTCTTATAGATTTAAATTGATTTTGAAAGCTTTAAGGGAATTGTGACTTGATTATGAAAGCGTTTTAATCGATAAGGATCGGATTTTAAGACTTTAAACTCCATTGATAAAACATGCATGTATATCTTTTGAAAACAATTTAATGCCAAATAACTTTTTAATTTAATTGAAATCATTCTCCCTCAATCAATGACATAGGTTGTTGATTGAGAGATTGATATTTTGACAAATAAGTCCGATGATTATCAAAAATAGAGTCCGAGTTATTTTTCAAAATGCTTAGTTTTCATCGATAAATGTTTATAGAATCGAGCATGGAATTTTGAAAACATGATAAAGTATGGCTCGTTTTTCTTTAAAAAGCGGTTATCGCTCGAGATGACAATAAGCCATTGTTTTACTTTCTCTCAAAAAATAATTTTTTTTGATTTTTTTTTTTTAAACATTCGAACAACATCTAAAGTCCCGTGTCATTCTTTGAATGACATCACAAAGACCGTAGATATTATCGAATCGAGGAAAACATGACAAAAAGACAATATTTTTGGAATTTTTCAAGATTTTTTTTTTCAATTTTTATGGATTTTTGAAAGTTTTATATTTTTCTATTTGCTTTTTGAAGGTTTTGTAATTTTGTATTTTGCTTTTCGAAAAGATATTTACAAGAGATAGATGAGCATAGACCTTTACTCCTCGCCTTCCTCCCCAAGACGTTTGAGTGTTTCGGTTGAAGGCTTTTCAAGCCTAGTCGTGGAAGTATGAACTCAAAACGTTCTCTAGGAAGAGCTTTGGTGAAGATGTTCGCTAACCGGTATTCGACCTCACAAAATAGAGTTCCACCACACCTTTTTCCACTTGTTCCCCGATGAAATGATGTCGAATGTCGATATGCTTTGCTCTTGAGTGTTGAACGTTGTTGCATGAGAGAGCAATAGCACTTTTATTATCACAAGATGAGGGATTTTGTTGAATTCAAAGCCATAGTCGATAATTGAGATCTCATCCATAAGATTTGAGCACAACAAGATGACATGGCTATGTATTCACCTCTGTAGAGGAAATAGAAGTACTCATTTGCTTCTTTGAAGACCACTCACAAGCTTATCACCCAAAACCGAGCACCTCCGGACGTACTTGACGAGTATCTTGACAACCGCATGATCAAGATCTCTGATAGGCCGTTAGTGACATACCGGTGTCCTTCGGTACCAAAGACCCATATTGATGGTTCCTTGAGATACCGAAGACCCGCTTAACCGCTTCAAGGTGCTTTTTAGTAGGCTTAGCTCGGTATCTAGCACACATGCAAACAAATGAACAAGATGTCTGGTCTACTAGCCGTGAGGTACATCGTGATCCAATCATACTACGATATTTTGTTTGGTCAATCATGATCCCCGAGTGGTCCTCATCTAGTTTGGTTCGATCAATCATGGAGTGTCAACAGGTCACTTGAATCAAATCCAAATTTCTTTAAGATCTCGGTTGCATATTTAGATTGATTTATGAAAATGCCTCCGGACTTTGTGAAATTTGTAATCCCAAGAAAATGACATTTGTCCCATCATTGACATTTGAAATTTTGAACTCATTTCATTTGAAAACGGTCACATTCATTGGGGTCACGAGGCAAAGATGATATCATCAACATAAATTTGAACATGAATTAAATGTTTGCTCGACTTCCCGGTGAACAATGTTGGATCAATCGCTCCTTTGCTAAATCCGTAGATAGAAGGAACTTTGATAGCGTATCATACCATGCCCTTGGAGCTTGCTTTAAACCGTAAAGAGCCTTCTTCAAACGATAAACGTGAGTAGGATGCTCTTGATTCACAAATCCTTCCGGTTGGTCGACGAGACGACTTCTTTAAGATCTCCGCTCGTAAATGCCATCTTTACATCCATCCGATAGACTACCATGTTCTTACTAGCAAGATTAGCCAAAAGATTCGATTGCCTCGATTCGAGCAACTGGAGCAAAAGATTCTTCAAAGTCAATACCTCCTCTTGACGGTATCCTTTAGCAACTAATCGAGCCTTGTTCTTCAATACATCACCATGCTCATCAAGTTTCACTTTGAAGATCCATTTTAGAGCAATAATCATAGCACACTGGAGCGTGTACTAACTCCCATACATTAAGTCGATCAAACTCATGAATTTCATCTTGCATAGCATTGAACCGCCTATCTTCATTCATGGCGCTTTAACATCCTTTGGTTCGATCTTTGAGAGTACGGAGTTGAAGAAACACCATAAGGCATCGGTTGCAAGTTGTTTCGTGTTGATACAGACGAGAAGGATTTCCAATGATGTTGTCCAATGGATGATCGTGAGTCCATTTTCTAAGGTGTTCATGTGGTAGTTGTTGAGGGACCGAGGTAGCAGAGTCGATGTCTCCTCAAGAAGATGGTTCGATGATGATTCATGAGCAAATATGTTTTCAAATGGAGCATCTTCGTGAGTAGCAAAGGGATTAACTTCATCATTGATGCCGTAAACAGTTCCATGATGTACATTTGAAGAATGATGATTTGTTGATGAGATCAAGGATCGCAGCAGCGCTTCTTGACTTAATGATATTGAGACCGAGGATTGACTTCATTCTCGTGAATATGAGCAGCCTCTGTTGTAGAAATCGACACCTCATTAGTACTTGGATCATAAAGTTCATCAAACATAGGATCAAACAATTTCTTTAAATCATCTTCGGATGGAGGTACATATGGAGTTTCTTGAGAAGAGTTTGGAACAAGGATGAACCAATGGGACTGTTTTGAAGTGCGGGTCCCGAATCGAATTGTCCAGAGCCATTTGACCGGTCACCATCAAACGTAACGTGAATTGTTTCCATGATATTTCGGGTTCTTTTGTTGTAGATTCGGTATCCCTTTTGTTTGGTGCATACCCTACAAATACTCCAATGTCTCGCTTTAGCTCTAAGTTTGCCTAAGTCTTGTCCTCATTAGTTGGATAACACAATGCACCAAACACACGAAGGAAAGAGAGATTAGGTTTTCTGTTGTGGACAAGTTCATATGGAGTTTTTCCATGAACAAGGTGAATCGTGGAACGATTTTTGTGTAGCATGCAAGGGCAATAGCTTCAAACCAGAGAAACATTGGAACCTTTGAGTAAATCAAGATTGTTCTAGCGGCTTCTACAAGAGTTCGATTTTGTCTTTCAACTACACCGCTCGTTGAGGAGTTCGTGGAACACTTCTTTGATGGTCGATTCCAATGCTTTCATAAAATTCACTAAGTTGTTTGTTAACAAACTCGCCCATTGTCTGTCCGGATAATTTCGACGGTTTTGTTAAGTCGAACTCGCACTGCTTGATGAGTTTGATGATGATATCGAGTTTCATCCTTTGTCCTTAAGAACTTGACCCGTGTGAATCTAGAGTAATCATCAACCACAACTAACACATATTTCTTCCCAAAGATATTCTGCACTCTCATTGGTCCACATAAATCCATATGAATTGTATGAAGAACTTCGTGATGAGTTAGTGGGTTTGGGTTTATGGGCATACTTCTTGCTTTTTCCCAATTGACATGTCGAACAAAGATGATCCTTTTCATACTTGAGTCTAGGTAAACCTACAACTAAGTCCTTTCTCGAGAGATCATTGATGGTGCCAAGTTCGTGTGATTGAGACGACGATGCCATAACCATGACTTTGTTTTAGAAGCCTTTGACAAGAAGCAAATTGAGAAGACTTCATCATATCATCGATAGAGATGGTGTATAGATTTGAACCACGTGAACCTCTTAAAAGTTCCTTACCATCAAGTTCTCTAACAAAACAAGTATGTTTTTCAAGGCTACTTCTAGATCGTAATCGCAGAATTGACCAACAGAGAACAAGTTATGACCAAGACCTTCTACATAGTAAACCCTAGAGATAACACTTTGCCAACAACATAATCTCCATAACCCATAATAGCACCGAAATGATCATTTCCGAATCTAATCGTCTCCGATGAATTTGCTCACGGTTCATGAGCCGCGACCGGTCGCCAATATATGCTTGGAACAACTTGAGTCCGTGTACCACGTAACGATTTGAACGATCCGCAGCTGAACATGCATAAGAATGGATAATCGATAATTGGGATCCCCATGCAAGAATGGGTTCCATTTGGTTAGTAACAATGGTTGGAACACCCACATCGTAAATAGAAGCATTCATATCGTAAATTAAGGCAATGGAATCATTATGAATAGATGCAAGATTATAGATAGCCCTATTCAAAGTGTGTTCACTTCTTAAGGAATAGTTCTACCAAGAGGCATCCATTTTCTAGTGGGTATTGTCTCGATTAGTCTTATGACCAACAGAATCCAATGATAGCCTATCTTACTAAATGTTCTTCCCGTGGTTTCCACTATTTTCTAACTTTCTTTCGCTTTTGCCTTTTAGCCTTCTTAGCATGATTTTTAGCATTAACAATATTAATCGGACAATTAACATCATTAGGCAAAACATTAACACCACATTCATGATTAGAAATGTAATTCAAGCAGACATCAATACAAGGTTTGCAAATAGTATCGAATTCAATTAATTACAAGACGCCTATGGCTAATACTAGAATCAACACGATTCGCTTTATTCGCTCAAACTTAAAGTTCCTAGATTGTTCTTCTACTCTTTTCCAAAGGCACATTCTTAGCTCATGAGGTCCTATCATTCCTTGTATTGTCTTGAGACTTTGACCGCTCCCTTTAATGTCACCGATTACTCTCTGTAGAGGAATGGGAACATTAGTTGGTTTTACTACTCTTTGCTTCACCTGCTTAGATGTGTTGGGATCCGAACTACATGCAGCACACTAAGGTTCACTTTCTTATCACTAGAGTTCTTGTGGATTTGAACTTAGAGTCCACACTAGTGTTTGCTTTCTTAGCATTCAAAGATTTGGAATCGAACTACTTGAAGGCACACTAAGGTTCACATTCAATACATTGGGCATCGAATGAATAGCATACTTGGCACTAGGCATAGCACATGGAATCAAAGGATTAACTCTCTCACCTAATGACTTAGGACATATTGTGATCAAGCATTCTAGGATTTCTTGAGATCGTTTGGCATATAAGCATGCATGTCCAATTGCATTATCATGAGGTTTCTCTAACTTATCCTCTTCAACAATCTCACGCAGACATTCTAGGCAATCCTTAAGGGATGAGAAGTATGTTTGAATAGCAAGTTTGTTGTTCCCGAGATGAGGAGGACATATTTCACGCACAAAGCATATTTATTACAAGAGTGAACCTTTGATACACCATTCTCCCATTGGTCATTGGCATTTTCCTTTTACCCGACTCTTCGATTCTCAATTTCCTTTTGCAATGAAGCTATTTGTTCGTTATTTTGTTACGAGTGACCTTTATTGATTCAAATAACTCATTGAAATGACGTTTAACCTTTTCATTTTCTTCTAGAAAACTTTCGCTTTCCTTTGTAATGCATTTACTAGGTTTTGAAGATGAAACGCTTGAGAATTTCGAGAATCTAGAGGAGGAGGCATTTGGGAACCCGTCATATTGTTCGCTTGACCCTTTAATTGAGAGATTTGGGCTTTCAACTTTTCGATCGTGTTGCAATGAGCTTGAATCTGCTCATCACGTTTGTTAATTTGAAAACTCGCATCAAACTCGAGCATCCGAGGATGTCGTGATATTTGAAGTTTTGACATTTTCTTTAAGATGTTGATATTTTAGTTGTAAATTAAAATGCTCACCTCTAGTTTAGAAAATGTTTAATCAAATTGTCGTGATCATCCAGCTCAATTTTCTCATTTAGTTTGAAATTAGTCTTTTCAAGCTCAATGACACGATCATGGGAGACTTTCAGGCAACAGATAATTCATGAAATTGAGAAGCATTAATGGAACAATTTGTAGCGTTGAAAACATATCTTGAGCAACACATTCAAGAATAAGAGTCTCATTCAATGTATGCAAGTTCTTCCTCTCAATCTCATTATATTTTAGTGCACGCTCATAATCACTAACCTCAACTATCATTGCATCAAATTCCTTTTCCATTTCTTTAATGTCTAAATTCATTCCCTTTTAAGACTTTCAAAATGGTCTTTTAGTTGTTTAAAGAAAGGCATGACTTCGTTAGATAACATTCTTTTGTTTGTTCAAACCCCTTTCCCTTCAAGAATTCCATGGGTGTGATTCTTTTCTTGCAAGTTTTCTCAAAATCAACAAATAGTTGAAAGATAACGTATTGACCGATTAAGGTCTTGCTTTTAGTGGCAATAGTTCTAGGAACTAGATGCATTGGTGTATTGGGAGGATACACAGTTGCTTTAGGCATTTTCCTAAGGGAGGTTTGTTTCAACAATATTTTCCGCTTCCGCTTATCTAAGTCCATTTTCCGTAACACTTGTTCGGGAGTCAACAATGTTTGAGGCTTAAACATGTTCAAGGAGATCCAATTCTCCTTTTGTAGTCATGGGGAGTGATAATTACTTTCTTCTCTTTGCATTTAGGATCCTTTAGTTTCTTATTCATCTTCTCCCTAGTGATTTCATCTAATTTCTTATCTTCCTCTGCACTCAAAGCAACTAGGTTTTTGTCTAGGTTTAAGAATCTCATTGCCATCATAGATCACACTTTGAGTCGCTTTTGCTATCTTCCGCACTCGTGGTTGGGTTTATCTATAATGGGAACACTATGCTTATCGCTTAGAACTCTATGCTTAGTGATCATGTGAGCAATCGAATGGTGTTCCTTGTATGTACAACTTGTTTTCAAGTTTGTTTTTCAAAGTTTTCGATTAGAAAAATCTTTCAAGAGTTTTGATTCCTTTGCATTAAATTCTTGCTTAAGCATTTTCACATTTTCTTGAAGTTCTTGTTTTTGTTTAGCGCTTTAGAAAGCTTTTCTTGCAAGGAATTTAACTCTTGTTTTAATACTTCTTCTCTAAAATTACTTTTTCTAATGATTGTACGCACTTGGTCATCCATTTCCCGCTCACGAGTGGTCAACTCAAATTTTGCACGTTGTTCATAAATAGCAACACGTTCTTTATAGGCATTTAGTTCGAAACAATAGAATCATCGAGGCACATGCGTGAATTCATCAAAACATAATCATTATTGATCGCAGAAGATGCATCACTTGGTACAACTTCACTTTCACTTTGTTTCACATATTGATCATATGGGACAACATTGATACTATCCATATTTTCAATATTTGATTCAATAGTTTCATTGATTGTACTTTGTCATGCATCTTTTGCACATCAAGATCATCGTATAATTTTAATACCTCCGAGATGAGTTTGTCTTTGGATGGGCCAGCTTGTGGTGAAGATGAGACCTTGGGAGAAACCATTGGAGAAATGCTAGCCATAAAATTGTGTGTGCAGAGGTCCATCATCCACATCGTAGTCGTATGCATCACAATCGGCGACTTGAAAGGCATTCGATGATTGTGACCTATCTCCGAATAGGTCGCTCATCCACATCTCGCATCATAGGTCTTGGCATTGCCCTCAAGAAGAAACAACAACTCCTCTTCATCCAAAGCAAGACCATTATCCCGAGCTTGTACAAGCAAGATCTTATCTCTCAAGTAATCAAGATTCGTGGACGCTTTGGAGATGTGCGCCTTGCAATGTGTCCTCACCACCACGCTTATAGCATTTGATCGGCTTAGCTTGACCTTGATTTCCATTCCTTCCTCGATTTCGATTAGCACCATAACCTCCACCGCTCCACCCTTTCTTTGATCAAACCGCTTTCTTGAACCGGATGCCCCATAATTTTCCCATCTCGATCAAAGCATGATTGTGAAGATTGAGGCGGTTCGATCTCATTGTTGGTGTGAAGTTTGTTAGTGTGAGGTGAAAGTGTCCTGTTCTCTTTAACCATGAGTGCCAGTTGATTGATGAAATGTTCCATGACAAGATTAGCATCCGTTGCTTGAACCTTGGATCAGAATGAGTTTGTGATTACCATCTCCATGGGTACAACTTGAGAAGCTTTGGTGGTAATCCCAAGATTTGTGTAAAAGCGTTGAATCAATCATTGAGCTTGTTTCTCCCCGAGCTTTGAACCGATCAAGAATCCTCTTTTCAAACATGGCATGTCTCTCATTTTGAAGAAGGAAGGCATAGAGTTGCTCATAGTTAGTATTCTTCAAACCTTTGGTAAGCTTCACGTATAACGAACTTGTGCCATTCTCGATTCATATTGTTCACAAACTTTGAGTTCAAATTGAATGTTCGGCATTGTCATCTTAATATTTCTCATGTCATTCACAAGTTTGTGGAACCTCACATAGTACTCATAGACACTCTCATCCGGTTTCATCTTGAAGTGCTCAAATTCATCATACAACCGTGATTCTCGATCTTCAACAGCTAGCTCGTAACCGTAAAGAAGCATCTTGACATTATCCCATATGCCTTTTGCCTCGGTGTTGTGATTGATAAGCTTGTAGATGTCCTTTGGTAGACCTTGCAAGATAATGTTAGAAGCTCGGATATCCGCATCGAATCTCTTTTCTCCTTATCATCAAGCTCATCATACATCTTTGGTCCGTCCATTCCGTAAATCGAGTTCCATCTTCAAAGAAGATCTAGTACATCTCTAGTAGTCTCAACTCGGTAAGGTCCTTCATCAATGGATTTGAGAATGTTAACCCCATTTTCTTTTCCAAGACAAGACAACTGATTCGTTGAGCCCAAGAGTCATAGTCGCCTGTCAAGCATGGGTGGACTAGTATCCGAGCCAAGCTTGAACATCCTCTCGCAACAAATGGAGATGATAGTAGGAACGTTGGTAGACATGTTAACAAATTACACGGATTTTATAACTCTATGATTAAACCGGAAATAGATTCTTTCACGGATTTTACTAAATCAAGAGAAAACCGTATTTAAAAATCACCCAAGTCGCTAGACAATTATGCACCAAGTCGCTAACTACTAATTCGCTATTCCACCAAGTCGCTAAAGTCCCAAGTCGCTAAACAAAAGACAAGTCGCTAAATAGCAACTCGCTAAGCCTCTAGTCGCTAGCAAAATTTTGGCAAGAATTGCTAAGATACAAGTCGCTAAAGAATCAAGTCGCTAAATAGCAACTCGCTACTTACCAAGTCGCTAACACTGTCGCTACCCGTAGTGGAGAATCCACTACTTGTACCGTTAGTCGCTAAGTCTAAGTCGCTAACTCCACAAACCGCAACTCGCTACAAAATGTAAAGCAAGTCGCTAGCAAGAAAAGTAATACGTAGGTCAAGTCGCTAGCAAGAAAACTTCACAAACATCACTTTTCAATCCAAAACAACCCAACCAAGATGATTCAAGCTACCAAATGAAAACCTAAACACTTGTGATGATTCTAAACAAAAAGTACTAACAAAATCCAAGCTTTAACACAAGAAATCAACCAAATGATGCACAAACCACTAAACTTTTTCAAACTCAAAACCACCTAAAACCACTAGAAATCCAAAGATGTGCAAGATATGATCTAACCATGGCTCTTGATACCAATTGTAAGATATTGGTTTTCACATACACATCAAACCATAACACAAAGTGGGGCGATAAGTGGAATTCTAGAGAGAAAGTTAGAGGTTTAGGGAACTTAGTGAGAGAAAGTGAAAGATATTATTATGAGCTCCAACTCTCTACCTTGGGAGGTAGAGAGTATTTATAGTCTTACATATAAACGCCACACAACGGGTCAAAGACAAAGTGGATCGAATGCATACATGTGGGTAAAGACCCGTCATCAAGTCCTCCACGGTGTTACTTAACTAAATACTACTTAACATAAAATAACTATGACTACGAGCATTCTAACGATTACATATACAATTGTTGAGGTGACCGACTCTTTAATACGGAATTTCTAATTCCTAACAACAAAGTTTAAGGGAGGCATAAACCTCGGGGAGGCATATGCCTCGGGGAGGATTTGTACACTTTGCATATTTTATGTAATTTTGTAGATTTTTGTGTATACTTTTGATTTCTTTTGTTTTCTAACACTAACCAGCTAATGTAATTTTAGTTTGTTTGTCCTTGTTTGGCTTGTGTGTTTCGTTGTCTGTTTTGTTTTGTAGAATGCTTATCTAAGTTGAAGTTCATCATGATTGGTCAAATGGAAAATGGTCAAGTAAGCTTTAAAGCTTGTTTCTTCTGAAATCAAAGTACTGAAGTGAGCAATTTGTTTCCACTGAAGAGAAAGTACTGAAGTTAAAGTGTTCATTCAAGAGAAGTACTGAAGTTTCATTGTTCATTAATTCATTCAAAAGCAGTTTTACAAATTCGACTTACAAAGTACAATCAACTTCAAAAGCAACTACAAGAACGAGTTCTATACATGATCTACTAAACCTATTCTAGCTCATATCATCTATTCCAACGGTGTTGGATATGCACGATCGCTCATATCTTCTATTCCGGTGCTTTGGATATACATTTGTGATATGCATGACCCATCATGCGAAGAAGCTAAGGATCAAAATGGGAAGAATGGATTGATGAAAACGATGATGATGAAGATGACCACACATGTCCTTTGTACTTCATCTACTTGGTTTCACCAAAAAGCAATCCATCCACCCTCCTTAAGCCCTTCCCCTATACGATATGTGATGAAGCACCAAACCATGGCGCAGGAAGAGCAAGCACCACCTCTCTTTCGGCACGAGGCCTCTGTTGAGGTTGAGATCTTTGAAGGTCGGGAGATAAGATGTTCTCTTCTTAGTGGACTCATCGAGTCATCGAGAAGACTCACTTGGATTCACTACACTATCATCATCGAAGGCGAGAAATGGGGATTTCAAAGGTCGTGGGTCATATGGATATGAAAAAAACTGAAGGAAATCACTAGATGATGATGATGATGATGGAGAAGAGGTTGGATCAACAACCTCTGGTTTATTATTCATGGTTTATTATGGTTGATTGTGTTTCATGGTGAAATTAGGGTTTGTGATGATATTTGGAGGTAATTGATGAGAGATAAGTATGCATTGGGGATTGTTTTTATAGACGGTTTCAAGGCTTAATGAGATTTAATGCGAGTTGGGTGAAACAGTAAAAAGATATTTACTGAAGCTTCTTGAATACGTGATGTGTTTCTGCTGATTGAAAGACTTCAGCAGAATGACCATTGTTTCTGCTGAAGTTGAAATTGAAATTTGGTAAAGGTTGCATTACACGCCTTTGGTCAATAACTTAATATATTTGACCAAAATTTGGGAAACTTCTACTTATACCCTATTCGCATATCGTCGTCTAATATTAACTGATTCCCTCTTTATTCGATTTAAACACACCTTCAGTCGATTAAATCGTAACTCATTATCTAAATTTCTCATGGCGCTTCAATTCAAACACGATCATAATAAAGTTGCTTTTCGGGAGCATTAAGGGTGATGATTTGTATAAACCAATGGTGGAGTTTTGAAGAGGTCCAAGATTCATTATGCTTTATCACATTCTCCTAATGCTATATATGAATCTTTGGTTACTCAGTTCTGGGCATCGGCTTCAAAACGAAGTGAAACAGAGATCGTGGCTATGGTTGATGATGTCGAGTATGTTGTGACAGAGGAGTTGATCAGAAGTTGACTTCATTTGGATGATGAGAATGGGGTTTATCATTATAATTCAGTGGTGATACTAGATGGACTCAGAGCTATTGGATACCAAGGTGAACGAACTGACATGTGGCTCAAGAATCAATTATGCCCGATGTGGAGGTTTTTGGTTCACACATTGCTTCAGTGCATAAGCAATAAATCAAGAGGATGGGATCAGTTCTATACACAATTGGGATGTGGTATTATGTGTCTTTCTCAAGGGTTAACTTATAATTTTTCCAAGTTTATTTTGATAACATGGCTGAGAATATTCAAAAGAAAAAGCATAAGTTTTTAATGTACCCTAGGTTTTTGCAAATGATAATAGACACTAATACCCGAGCCCAAGCCTTTTATCTCATAGGAGCTTTATCGCTAAACTATTTGCTTCAATGAGAACTAAATATGAGGGACACATCATCCTTTACTAGACTATGTTGCCTCGGGGAATGAGGTCATTGATGAGGATAATGTTGTTAATAATCCACCTTCTACCAATGTTATGCTGATGGTAATCCTTGGTTGCCATTAATGAGGGCCCTTCTACTCTGCTGAAGCATCTAATGTTTCTCCCGACCAACCTCCACCTATACCTTCACCTAGACTTAGTCCTAGTCCACCACCTACCAAAGTTAGTCTTGATGAGTTTGAGTCGAACCTAATCGATGACCACACCTAGTCCATTTAGGGAACCATTTCTCGACGGTTCTCCTTATGTTGAGCATGATCATGTTTCTCCGAAGGTCCAATGAAGTTCCATTACCACCGAGCAATCGGATGGTGGAGTGAGGACCCTATTACACTTACATCCGCTCATGCTCTCGTAAATTATGTAGTTGAGGTGGTCGATATCAAAAGGAACTTGCGAGACTAAATCTTCTCTTGGTAATGAGATTGTAGAGTGAAAAAGAAGGTTAAGAGTTTGGAAGATCAACTTGGGCATCATTCTAAAAGAAAGCTAGTGGTTTCTTCTGATGAAGATCAAGAGGATAATCCGTTTGGTTCTCTTAAGATTTTGGCTGATGTTGCTCAAAAGACTCCTGTTTCTCCTCCTGTTGTTGCTGAATCTTCAAAGAAAAAGGAACCTATTCGATTTACTAGAAAAAGTAGAAGACAATATCTGAATAGGGAATCCACTGAAGCTTCAAAAGAACCAAGTGTTGATGATGTAACTGCTGATGTTTCAATGGAGGATGTTGTTTATGTACATGGTCAAGCTTCAGTTGTACAAGAACAACCAAGTTCTCTACCTTCAGCAGATAATTCTGAAGTATTTGTTGTTGGAAGAAGTTTTAATTTGGATCCTAATGCTGAAGTCTTTTGATGCTGAAGATTTGTCTCAATATGTTTCTTCTGATGCGAATTTGGATGTTTCTTCTGAAGTTCCTATTTGTGATACTTCTTCAATTGATGGTGTTCACATATCTGCTGATAAAGAGAAAGAAGTAATAGTTGAAGCAGAGATTGGTCCAGATCTGGTAAGTGCACAAGAGATGAAAGCACAAGAAAGAATGTTAACTGAGTGTGCAGAGTTGAAGAAAAGTGATGAATTGGCTAAAAAGCTTACAGCTCATTCTACTTCAAATTTGCCTCTTGAGAGACAAAGAGAACTGGATGAATTGCGTACTAAGATGACTGATGCACAATGGGATGTTTATACTCAGCAAGTTGTTTCTAATCCTACACTTGCTCGAGTATATTAGGTGCAGAACTTTGACGATGAAAATTTTGTTGCACAAATGGTCAATCTTGGTGAAAACAAAACAAGAGGCGGTGACAAAAGAAAGCTCTTGTTGCTCAAAAGAATAAGGCAAAAGGGAAAAACCACTCATGAAGCTCGAAGAAAGCATACATGAGAAATATTATACTTTATCAAAGTTCGCTATCTTTAATTTGGTTTGAAGAAAAGGCAAGTCCGGAATTTACGATGATGAATTGCATAGATCGTATCAAAGGATTATGAAGCGCATCGCATCATCTTCTAAAAGAGAAGTCTTGTTAATTCGGATGCTCCACAGGCAAAGAGGCCTAAAAAGGTTGAGATCGTAGATAATTTTGATGATGTTCCACCAAGGATGGATTCTCATGTTATTACTCCTGAAGCATCTACTGCATCTATACCTTCAGCTGAAAGGGTTCAATCTTCTGAACCACAAACTATTTCTTCTACAATATTACCTTGTGTTAAGAAGGTCAGTATGCTAATTGATTTAGAAGGAGAAGCTATGGGTAAGAAAGCTGAAAGAGAAGCTGCTAAAGCTAAGCAGGCTAGAGTGATACTTGAGAGAATGTATAAATTGAGAGCTATTGCTCCAGTTAAGTCTTCTTCTACCTCTTCCACTAAAGCTAAAGATGTTCCTGAACCATCTGAGGATGTCTTATCTATGGGGATTTATATACCTGGTATGAGGATGAAAAGAATGTCTAAATGAAGTCACACTACTCTAAGGCGCTCTGTGAGATCAGATGGGTCATATACTTCTAGGATTCATCAGTCTATCAGAGGTAGTTCTTTAGATTTAAAAGTCGTTGATTCAACTTTTATTAAAGGAGGATCATGTCGCTTTTTCTGAAGGATCTCATGATGTGTTGATTAATTGGACATTGGTGATGGGGAGCTTAATACTATTTATCGTCTGGATTATACTACTATGAAGTTCAATTTTTGAAGGAAATACTTCATCGGTGGATAGGCAAGATTTGAATACTTTGTATGGTCTTGTTACTAAGCATTATGATATTCATACACCATGTGGGTTGGTTTATTTTGTTAGGTGATCTTCATGTTGTTTGATTCTCAATCTCCAAATGGTAAAGGGTATCATATTTGGAAGAATTCACATCAATGGAAGGTTGAGACTTGAGATTTTATCCTTTGCCTTGTGTGCATGTGGTGGAGACAAAGAATGGGATTAATGTTTGTATGTTTCTTGATAAGAATTATCCCTTGCCTATGAGGTCGATGGAAAGAATGCTTAGATGAGTTGGAAGTTCCTCCAGATCCAGTTGGTAATGATCAATTGCATGCTGAACAATGTGTTGGCATCATTAAGACTCAACTTCTGCAACATAAAGATTCATCTTGATTCTGGTATTGTGTATAGTTTGTAATATATTTGTTTTGTGTTATTTCTTTTCTTAGTTAAAAAAAAATTGTATATTTTTGGTATGTCTAACTTTTCTTGCAGGTTTGTTGTATACTATTGATGGTTTTTAACTCACCAGATGTGCCTTGTGTATATCAAAGAGTTGGCTAGTCCAAAGGGTACTTTGGTAAAGACACATCAAATCATTGATAAGTTGTAATGGTTTGCTCAAAATTATAGGGTTTGCAACTACCCATGCTTAATTGTTGAGAGTTGTATGGTCATCAATTCACCATGGTTTATTCCTTTTGGAATCCAAGAATTGACTAGCCCACTTGTATATGGCTTGTGGTAAAGGCA
Organism: Chrysanthemum lavandulifolium; assembly: GCA_022545495.1. Taxonomy (NCBI): domain Eukaryota; kingdom Viridiplantae; phylum Streptophyta; class Magnoliopsida; order Asterales; family Asteraceae; genus Chrysanthemum; species Chrysanthemum lavandulifolium. Next base: position 71,901,311 of record CM040243.1, read on the forward strand.
TTGGAATACCATATTTGGTAATCAGTTCACCAATTCTAAGAATTGACTAGTCCTGAGTAAACTAGATGATTATCAGTGTACCATGGTTTTCAAATCCGTTCATGGTTGCTGATTTGCTAATAAATTAGATGGTTATCAGTGTACCATGGTTTTCGAACTTAAACATTTGGCTACTCCAGTAGTGATGGCTATTGTTAAAGAGACATCAAATCCATTATTTTCAATGATTCACTTCTCACAGGAGTTAACACACCTGGATGTGGTAAGAATCGTATGAAACTAATATGTTTTGATGTACATGTTGTCATTTGTTGCTGCAAAGATCTGGAGTTTCAAGGTTTTGTCATCATCGAGGTGTTCTTATTTTGATTCTTTGCTGCTGATGTTCGTGTACAATCCTCTAGCTATGAAGTGTTAAAGATCTATCAAGAAACTGGAACTTAACCGAGTCAAATTCCAGTTTAGGGGAGGATTGTTGGGAATTATGTGAAGTATGGAATATGCTGAAATTATTGCTGAATGGATTCTGCTGAAGTGTGATGGATTCTACTGAAGACATAATTCTACTGAAGTTATATAGTTATTAGCTTGTTTCTGCGGAGATAGTTATTCCATATATTCTATAATTAGTTTGGATATACATGAGCTTTATTAGGAAGTGATTGTGTATATCTTATTTAGTTTTACGTTTCTTTGAGAACAAGTTAGAGTTCCTTGTCTATAAAAGGAACACAATAGAATGAATGATGTACGTGATTATTATCAATATAACGATCCATAGAGGATCAAAGAGTTCTTAGTTATCTGTGTTTATACTTGTGTTTATATTCCGCTAAAGAATACAAGTTGTAGAGATTTTCTTTTAGTTTGTTTGTGATTACATAAGCAATACTAACGATCTATGAGAGCTCAAGATCTATCAAGGTCTGCTAGTTTCAACAAGTCGCGCCTTCATTCCTTCACCCAGACTTCGATTTGCGCGTTCGACCAAGCCGTTGGTTTGTGGGTGTTTAACCGACGCGAAGTGCTGTGTGATTTTCAACTTTTCGCACCAGTCCTTGAAGGGGTTGTCACAAAATTGTTTCTCGTTGTCCGAGATGATTTCCCCAGGTAATCCAAAGTGGCATACAATATTTTCCCAAACGAAGCGTTCACACGATTGCCGTGATTGTTACAACCGCCTTTGCTTCTATCCATTTGGTGAAGTAGTCTATGGCCACTATGAGGAACTTCAATCCTCCTGCCGCAACGGAGAAGGGACTGCAATGTCGATACCCACTTGTAGAATGGCCATGGCGCCGTGATAGGTGTTAGCTCTGTTGAGGTTGGCGTGGAGCAGGTGCATGAACCCGGCGGTCACCACACTTTCTTATTAAGTCTCGCGCATCACGGTGCATGGTAGGCCAATAGTATCACGACCATAAAGCGACGCCACCACGGACCGTGGTCCCGAATGCATGTTGCATGATCCGCTATGAATTTCGGAGTACATAATTTGCTTGCGGGGGACACACGGTAGCCATGGTTGCAGGAAGGAGCGTCGATATAATATACCGTCTCGAAGTTCAAACCTCTGTGATGTGCGCCGTATTCTTCGGGCTTCCTGCTGCTCTTGGGGCAATACGCCCTTGCTTATGAATTCCCTTATTGGTGTCATCCACGTAGGGCCTTCCTCCTCTATTACCGTGGATATTTCCATCTCTGAGATGGACTTGCTCTTCAACGTTTCCACCAACACTTGTTTTGGCAGGTGGGCAAAGCTTGTGGATGCAATCTTGCTTAGTGCATCCGCCTTTTGATTTTCCCCTCTAGGAACCTGCTTGATTGTGAACTGTCGAAACTTTGGATTAGTGACTTGGTCTTGTCGAGGTATTGGATCATGTTTTCTTCTAGCCACGCACGCCCAACATATGGTTGGCTACTAGCGGGAATCTACATTCGTTTCAGTTGCGTACACCCATTCGGCCGCAATGCGTAGTCCCACGATTAGGGCTTCATACCGCTTCATTGTTTGTCGTTGTGAATTCAAAACACAGTGCGTAAGTGAATTCCATTCCTTCCGGACTTGTAAGGATGAGGCTGCTCTGAACCATCCACGCATGAAGATCCATCCGTGAACAAGATCCATGGATCTTGTAGTTCCTTCTTGCGATGCGGTGCATCATCGATGTCTGGTTTTTCGATGATGAAATCGCTAGTATCGCCCTTTCTTTGCGATCGTGGTATGTAGGAGATGTTGTGCTCACCTAGCAACACGCTCCATACGTAGTCGCCCGATGCGTCGGGTTTGGAGATGATTTGCTTGATAGGTTGATCTCGTAATTATTGCTATTGGATGCGCTTGGAAATACTGCGCGATCTTTTGCGGCGAATACCAATGCTAGGACCAACTTCTCCATGGCGCTATAGTTAATCTCTTTTCTTGAGCGCTTTGCTTACAAAATACTGTGGTGTTTGTCTTGAGTTCTATCCGTCGATATCACACCGATTGCTCCATGAGTCGCAGATAAGTACATAATTAACTCTTCCTGGTCGAGGTGCTACGGCGTGGTGGTGTTGCCGGTGTTGTTTAAGTCAGTATAAAGGCTTTTACGCCTCCGTAGTCGGTGGAAATCTCCCTTTTATGCATTTCTTGAGTGTTTTGAAGAGAGAGTGACTTGTCTGTGATTTGGACAATAATCTATTTAGACCGGCGGTTTTCCATTGAGGTGGACTTCTTTTAACGTCGTGGTGAAGGAAGTTGGATGACGGCCTTAGTTTTCTCTGGACACGGTTTAATGCCATGGGTTCTATCAAATATCCAAGGAACATGCATACATGGCGCCAAAAGTGCATTTCTTAGGATTTAGCTTCATGTTGATATCTCGTAGAGTCTTAGCGTTTCCTCATGTCACGCACAATTCATCCTCGGATGGCTTTTTTATGACCGGTCGTCCACGTAAACCTCTAGGTTGTGGCCCCCTGTTTTCAAATCGTTATCTACCGATCGTTGGTAGGTGGCGCTGCGTTCTTCAAGCCAAAGGGCATTTGGTGTAGCAATAGGCGCTTGGCTTGTGTGGAAGGCCGTTCTTTCCTCGTCTTCCTTAGCCATCTGGATTTGGTGGTATCCTTTGTATGCATCTAGGAAGCATTTAAGTGGGTATCCACACAAAGACTTTATCTTCGATCTATCTCGGTAGCGGGTAGCGATCTTGTGGACATACCTTGTTGAGATCACAGAAGTCCACGCACATCCTCCAACTACCATCGCTCTTCTTGACCATCATTGGGTTGGACTGACCGATCATGGTAATAGACCTCTTGCATGATACTGCGTCCACAAGTTTGTGCACTACGCGATTGCTTGCAATGCGCTCCGGAGCACGGTCGCGCTTCTTCGACGTCTTGGAGAGTATCCTTGTCGGATTCTCAACTTGTGTTACGTAATTGGCGTGGTACACGGTCATGTGCTTTGGTTCCCATGCAAAGATATCAGATTCTTTGCAAAAGTGCAGGCCGCCTCGCCTTTATCAGACAGTGATCCCCAGTGATACTTCTTGATGCGGGTAGTCATGATGAATTGCAATCCTTAGGTTTGGTACTTTAGGTGCGCGTTGCTCTAAAGCTGTCTGCCGTCTCACATGTAATCGTGTTACATTCTCTAGTGGTGCGGTGGCATTGTAGAGAGTAACAATACCTCCTTCACTGCGAATTTGAGCATCCCATGTCTTTGTAGATGGTGCCGCGCGTATGTCGATATCCACGGTCTTGATAATGCCATTGTATGGCGAAGGGGATTGATCACCATAAAATTCATCGGTCGTCGCAGAGTGTTCCTTATCGCCAACGTTGACTAGTAAGCGTATTTGTCCCATAGGCCATATCTTTTCTCTGTAAAACCGATTAGCGTCGTGGACAGGCTTAGCCTTCTAACGTATCTCGGTCGCGATCGCTTGAAACAAAGATGTTCATACATTATGTCTGCGCAGCGCTCCTCCATCAATATACATGCGGTGGATATCATGACCCACATTAATTTCAATGGTGGCGGCTCTACCATGCGTTGTCGGCGGTCAAGGTGGGGAAAGAGATTTCACTTCCACGGAAAACTTTTGGCTGCTCTTACGCTTAGTTATTCGCCGCCATGATTGTATCATGTAGATGGTGTCGACCTTATCCTTGGGTACTTCTTTCTTATTCCCGCTTTTTGCTTATCTTTGCCCTCCTTGATGTTTTTAACCAAATGGTCCAATCGCCTTCTTTACTAGTTTATCAATGAGTTGGCGCGATTGGACACATTCATTAGTAGTATGGCCCTTACATCCATGATAGTCGTGATATCTACTCCCACGCCGCGATCCTCCGGGATGCGCATTGGTGGGGGTCTTGGGAAGATTCGCACCTTGATGGCGAATATCTCCTTTGGAGTCTTCGTTAGCGGGTATATCTGTCATTATCCGTCCGCTCCACAGCATGGTAGTTCTTATTACGGTTGCTACTACGGTCGATGAATTGTCTCGAGGTTGTTCTGTGACCGATAGTTTGAATAGCCTTTCTTGCTATCCGCCGCGGAGGCTTCTCCTTGGATGAAGGACCTTGTGTGTTTCATAAGTTCATCAAGTTTGGGGATCTTGTCGTTCAACCTTTTGATGAGTTACGAGTTATTGATGTCGTTCATGAACCACGAGATTTTCGACGCCGGGCATGCCTTAACTTGTATGCACTCATCTTTGAGCGCTCACATGGCGCTTGTGGATTCCCGGGCTGTTTCACTGGCGAGTTCGGCGGGGTTTTAGCGCACTTTTTCCTTTGAGTGAAGTTTAGGCGACGCTTCCATAACTCTTCAAATCCATTAATGCTTGCGTGGAAGCTTCTTGAACCGGTTCACGCGTTTCCCACTAGTGTGGAATTGAACATGTGGCACCACGAGTTATGGCGATTTTCAATGGTGGCGGTGATTCAAAAATTTTAGGTGATCGTCCGGATCACTGTTCCATCATAGGTTTCACATTAGCGGGCATGCGCCTCCTTTTATTTTCTCGAAATCGTCGACACGCCGAGTGAATGCATCTACTTTTTGGCGGCGCCACGGAAGGGATATGTCTTCCTCCTCCTGATCGAGATATTTTCTCCTGGATTTCCAATGTCCGGTTTCGCTATCCTCGCCAGAGGACGAGTTTTCCCTCTTTCGGCGCTTGCGCCGACTGTCCTCAGAGTTCCCACTTGAAGGACTTTCACTTGGGCTTACACTTGGAGAGTACCGTCGTCTTAGTCTGTCATGGACCCTGCGGCTGCCAAGCCTAGCGTGGACATTGGTACGCCGTCCATTTTCCTCATGTTCCCCAGGTCTTTGCATGTCCGTTGCTTCATCATTCTCAACTCTCCTTCAATCACGGTAAATCTTGGGGGTTGTCGGTTATCCTTCCGCGCTTTTCCTTCTGATAACGCGGTGGGGATATCTCATATTCCGGGTCGAAGTCGGTCGGGCATGCAAACTCGACTAGACCTCTTTTTAGCCTCCTCTTGCATGAGAGCAGCCAAGGTTTCGTAGTTTTAAGACACGAAATCACTTGGCCCTAATTTCGGCGCAACCTTTTCTAGAGCAGGGGTGTATGTTTCTACCACTACACCTTTGTTTGTCGAGCGTGTTTGGTGCTTTGTGAGGTCCGTCTCTATCACCGATTGGAGTGGAGTGGTAAAAGGAGTCTTGTGATGGACCTTCTGCGCCCGGTGGTGGTTGGGATGGCATGGGTTGTCCCAGCGTGGTTCCACCGCATGGGAAGACCAGATCTGGGCATGATCCTTGGTTTCTAATAATATTTGGTTGTCCCAGGCTTGTTTAAGCTGACCCATGGTTGCTTCTTCCGTGTATGTCACCATGCGATCGTGGTTTTGATTTCCTTGCTTTGTCATTCTAGTTCTTAGTTCTTAGTGATGGTTCCACGGATGGCGCCACTTGTTGATACAAAAGTTGGGCGTTCCTTGTTTGGACTCCAATTCTCGTACCAGTTGAATCTTGATGCTTGAGACCTGCGTACTAAGTAAACAGAAAACACCGTTATGCTTATCGTGGGATTGTCTCCCACGATTATCCTCTGGCGTGAGATTAAGTAATCGGTTTTAGAGTTAATAGGAGATTTAGGGTTTTAGATCGTACCTTTAATGAGGGATGGGGTCCCCTTTATATACACACGAAATCCTTGTTGGTTTCGTGTTCCCCAACCTTTGGCGTATCCTGCCTAAGTCGGTTGGTAAATGATTATCTCCAAAGTTAGGAGGTATCCGATATCTTTTTCCATAAATAACTCCGGACTTGGGCTTTCGTGAGCCCAAACCGTCATTGGATTAGCCCATTCGTAATGGGCTTGTTAGTGGCGTTCATTGGTCGGGTTCGTGACCCGAATATGGACTATCCATCATCACTAAGTGTTAATTTCCTCCTTTTATTGTCATATTATGCTTAAAATGCTATTAGAATCATCCTTATCCCTTCTTATTTATTTCAGGAACTATTTACTATGAAGAAGCGGTATTTGGACATTTCTGAGCTCAAAGACGGATTTCTCTCACATTTACTGAAGACCACGGCGTAACTAAGTGATGAATATACGCCGTAATCATTTCCATAAAGAATACGGCGTAACAAAGTAACGGAGTTACGCCGTATTGTGACTACAGATCATGATATGGCATTTTATGAAGAATATTGCGTAACCATCAGCTCAGGTTACGCCGTAACCATGGATAAACATTGATTTTATGAAGGCTGCGGCATAACCATCAGCTCAGGTTACGCCATAACTACGGATAAGCATCAAGATATGAAGAACTACGGCGTAACTAGCTCATAAGTGTTACGTCGTAGCTAGGTTTTACGCCTATAAATAATCGAAGATTTAAGCATTTTTAATCATCTCTCCTTTCCCAAACCTTTCTATGGTTTGGGGAGATCAAACACAGAAGAATAATTATGGCTTAGGAGCATGAGGAACGAAGTTCTCGTCTATGATTTCCTTTGTATTCGAGTTTGGTATCTTTCTATGTTTTTCTAAAAAATCATATCATGAATTCATGTTATTAATTTAAGTTTATTTTTATGTTATTGATCTTCTCTATATTTCTTTATAGACATATACTTAGTCTTATCATAGAACGCCAGTCTCGGTAATATTATAAGCTTGTTAATATCTAGAGGGTTGGGAGAACTGACCAACTGACCTCAGCTCAATAGGTTGCGAAGTATGGAAGGAATTGGCCATAGTACAATCGTTATTCATGTGTGAACTGACCAAATGATCACCTATCAAGTGGAGGTATTTAAGAATGTAGGGGAAACCTAATTTCCTAATGACTGGGTTTCCATAGACTAGATCTAGTAGATTTGGCTCTTAATGACTTATATTAGGTTACTGGATGATCCCAGGTGACATGTTCATCTGGGGTGAGGGATCTAAGAATCATAGGCTAAGACGAATTGACCAAAGGAGTCTGGTGATATTTAACCACTATATTGAACCTTAATATTGAGAATTAATTCATATCTATAATCTTGGTTAAGCTTCACTCTTCTATCTCTTTATCCTAAACTCTTATTTCTGTGTATTTAGAATAATTCTATCTACTTTATCATATCATTATCAAATTATGTTACTTCTAAACATCTTAGTTCTTTCAAGGTCACAACTCTCTTGGGACAACACTCGGATTTACCTAAGGCTTTACTTCATCTGATCGGGTTCTCTGCCCATTAGCATGTGTTTATCCTAGTTTATCTCAGTTTTATAAATATTAAAAGTATGATGAAATAGCACATCAACTTTTTGGCGCCGCTGCCGGGGAGCAGTTAATGAAAGATCTAAGGTATGGTTTATAATATTGACCTATGATAAGAGACGTGAATACTTTGCAATACCGTATTAGGTACGTATCTCGCTCTCTCATATTACAATTTTCTATTACACTTCTAAATATTCTCTTTGAAGCTATTAGTTACGGCGTAACTTTTATTAAAGTTACGGCGTAACCTTTAAATATTAATAAAAATGTTTAATAAATAAAAATTAATTACGGCGTAACCTAAAATTCTAATTACACTGTAACCTTGGACATTATAAAACCCCAGCTACGGCTGAGAAATTAGGTTTTCACCAAAACATCATCTTTTCACCGCATTCACTACAGTAAAATTATTCCTAAAAAATTTTCTTGGTGTTATCTCGTTCTTACAATCACTCAATGGCCGGTAAGATCCATCTTTACTCTTTTTGATTCTCTTTCAATTATTAATTTTCAATTATGGTTTATATGTTCATAATTGGGGATCTTGCTTCTTTCTTGATAATTATTGCTATTGACCTGATTAATTTATAATTAAGAATGATTCCCCACGTTTTATTGATTCGTGTCATATCATTATTGGTTGTTTGGGTCGTTTTGATTAATATTAAATTGGGTTTTCGTCAAGCGTGAATATAATGGTCTAGGCGCGGTCTTCTGACTACATATGCTAAAAAATTATGGTTCTATTTACCTTTGGGTTAAAATTGATATTTACGGCGTAATCTATTGCTTTGGTCGAACCATGGGTTTGTGCTAAATTTTGGGGAATATTACGGCGTAATCAGTGGGTAAGATTACGCCGTATCTGTGTTCTGTGATCTAATTATGGCGTAACTTGTAGTTTTGGTTATGCCGTAGTTTAGTTCTGTGATTGGATTACATCATAGCAGGTTGTGTGTGTTACGCCGTAATCCTTGTTACGGCGTATTTTTGTATTCAATTATGTTGTAACTTCATATCAGTCTGCAATAATTTTTTATCTATAATTCTTTTCTTTCAAGAAACAACAACAACTCCGCTCAATGGGTAAGATTTTGACCTACGACCCTGAAGGAAGAAAGTTATGCAGAGCCGACTACGAGAAGCTGGTTAAAAGAAATTGATAACTCTGAATCTCTTGATTTTGATGCATTCGAGGAAGTCAACGACGGGGCTGCTTGCAGGAAATTGAGGAAATTTTGCAAGATTAAGTACACTGAGCGTACTGGTTCGTTCACTTGCAATGCGTAGCTTAGGCTTTTCAAAATCAAGGAGCCAGTTATACCCGAATATGTCAGATAATTCTTGGCATCTGTTGAGTTCATGGATAAAGTTGAAGACATCGATCATACCTCACTCTATTTTCAGCTCGGAGGGGAGAGAAGGGACTTGACTTTGAGGGAGTTTATGGTCAGAATGGGTTTGTACACTGATCGAGATTTCAACAACGAGTTGTTTGAAGCATATTATGAGAAGTGTTGGAGGTTCAGGCCCGATGCATACAACCCCACCACCTACTTCAAAAGAATGTCTTCCATCGAGGGGTACAGCTCGAAGCACCCCCTTCATACACCATGATAAGGAGTCTTATTCTCCGGCTTGTTCATAGGCTAATCGCATGTTCAATCAAAGCTAGGAATTCGGAGAGAGAAAAGATGACTATGGATGATATGTATCTTCTTCAAGGTATGGATGGGGGAAATTTTATCGATGTTCCTCATTTCTTGGCCAAGTTCATATCTAATGGAGCTAAGGGCTTCACAACCAAAAGCTTGATTCAAGGGGCCCATTTTATTGGCAAATTGGCGAGGAGCTTCAGTTTGATGAGTCCTGAGGCGTTGGCATTGGTGACCTGTGGTAGGGAGACTAGCTTGATAGGGAAGAACAAGTTAGTCGAATGCGGGATTTGTCGCCTGAATGGACTAGGTGAAACTGAGTTGATGCTAGAGGCTCCGATTAGAGGTGAAGGAGCAGGTGAAGCAGGTGGTAGTGAAGCAGGTGGTAGTGGTGCAGGTGCGAGTGGTAGCCAGTTAGGAGCTGAGGTGCAGGTCCCGAGGGCCCGAGCTAGGGCCAATTTGAACGTGGATGATAGGCTGCATAGGATCGATGGGAGGCTAAATGACATGGAGAGCCATTTTAATGAAGAGATTGATAGCCTAACTAAAGGTTTGTATGGGCTAAGTGCTCAGTTTGATGGTTTTTCAGGTACGCTAAACCAGGTGCAAGAGCTGCAACAAGATTTTTCGGTTGGGCGGGCGGATTGAACCCCGATCGAATGCTCCAGGATATGCACTTGAGCCACCCCCGTTGGCATGGAGCTCCATTTGTCTACCGAAACGGTTAAAATGCCGGATATTAGGATATTGGAGTCGAAGGGTAGCCTTTATGAACCCGCGACCAACCCGTGAAAAGCACCACAAACACCCCATTTGACCCGATAGAGTACCGATCCATGGATCACGATCTTGGCAGGGATGATTGATTCCCCTGTCCTTTGAACAATCTCAAAACACTTTATAAAACAATATTTCCATGTCTGTAATAATTTTACTGCTAGGATATTTATGATGGTATTGATCGTTAGTACCAATATGGTACAATTTTCCCTAGTGTTTTGTGCAGGTTGTGATTCTGTGAGACAGTTACGGCGTAACCATATAATTGAGTTATGTCGTGACCCTTTTCTTAGAGAAACTTTGAGGGCATTTAAGTTAAGGCGTAGTCACCCGGATAAGTTACGCCATTAAAGCCTTTTGACCTTTAGTGAGACCTCTTGGGCAAGCATTTGATAAGGGAGTTCATTTCTTTCTCAGTTCTTTTTCATTTCTATTTTTTTTCCTTTTTATTTTTATACAAAAGGGACTTTGTACACTTCAAGTGGGGGGATAGGAATAGAAATGAAGTATATATTTACTTAGCCTACTTGCCCAAATTTTCTAGTTGGTTTTAAATATTAAGCTCTTTTGAAAAAAAAATTGTCATGTTTTTAACCAATCTAAAATCACATAACACCGAGCACACTATAACCTTTAATGTCATTGGTGAGATTTAGCCTTTTCGTTTCCCCTATTTTACCCAAATCTACCAAAAAAATTGAGTGTGCCGATAGTATTGTAGACTTTAGAACTTGGCTCTTACATCACTTCGAGACCATAGACGAGTAGTGTATCAAGTTAGCTTGGTTCATTTGGAAAAGGCAATTCGAGGAGGCAAATGTCTTAGGATTAACCCAAATAGCCCATACGTGTTCACTTGTTTGCGTTTATCGATTAATTGCATTGACTTTTCGACCTTCGTGATAACCCTTTTTTGTTGCACTCTTCATTAGTGCAAGATACCCCTAGTTACACTCATTTGAACCTATCCTTTCATTTTCTTAACCCATATTCGTTACACCTTTTCACCTTACCCTACCGTGTAGTCTTATTTTATGATCTAGAAGTCATTGTACGCCCTAGTTCAAGGTTTGAGTAAAAGTTTCGGAAATCATGCTAAATCAAAGTCATCCAATTGAAGATCCCCCAATATTCTCCTTATGTTCATCTCAAATGGGTGGATAAGTTATCATTGTACTATGTTATGTTAAAAAATTAAAAAATAAAAAAATAAAAATTATGATTAGCTCTTGTTGATAAAAGTGCAATTTGCTATAGCATTATGTTATGTGGTTATAAGATATTAGCATCGAGGAGGACACCTCGATCACATTTGAAGATTTGAGTTGGTAATGGTACCAACAGTTCTTGAAGCAGTAAATGTATTCATCATGACGTCCTCTAATGGTGCATTCCCATGACGCACAATGATCCGGTTTCTATGCCTTGAAGTTGAACCTTGAATGAACGGTGGGGCGATGGCAACTTGGTTTTAAGCTAAGACTATTTGTTTTCTTTTTCTTTACACCCATTAAATTATCCCATGCCTTACCTTACCTTCTTTGTCATAAAGCGTGTCTAGGTGATGAAGTGAGCAATCCTTGATGTCTTGGCCATGGATTTAGTCATGTATCATTGATTTTGTCCACTTTGCCGTGACACGTTAGTAATGACACTACCGCTTAACCTTTGAATCACTATAAACCCAACATTGCCTTCTAAAGATTGTCTTGACCTTACCTCTAGTGGTGGAGACGTGTGTAATTGCCAAGCTTATGACATAATACTTGCTATGTCAGTGCAATTGAGTGATCACCCCAAAATTAAACACTTAGAGTAGGATGAGCGTATGAGTGTTATCGTTCCTATTTCGTGAAGAATACGGCGTAACAAAGTAATGGAGTTACGCCGTATTGTGACTACAGATCATGATATGGCATTTTATGAAGAATATTGCGTAACCATCAGCTCAGGTTACGCCTTAACCATGGATAAACATTGGTTTTATGAAGATTACGGCGTAATCATCAGCTCGGTTACGCCGTAACTGCGGATAAGCATCAAGATATGAAGAACTACGGCGTAACTAGTTCATAAGTGTTACACCGTATCTACGTTTTACGCCTATAAATAATCGAAGATTTCAGCATTTTTAATCATCTATCCTTTCCCAAACCTTTCTAGGGTTTGGGGAGATCAAACACAGAAGAAGAATTATGGCTTAGGAGCATGAGGAACGAAGTTCTCGTCTACGATTTCCTTTGTATTCGAGTTCGGATTCTTTCTATGTTTTTCTAGAAATCATATCATGAATTTATGTTATTAATTCAAGTTTATGTTTATGTTATTGATCTTCTCTATACTTCTTTATAGACGTCTACTTAGTCTTATCATAGAACGCTAGTCTGAGTAATATTATAAGCTTGTTAGTATCTAGAGGGTTGGGAGAATTGACCAATTGACCTCAACTCACTAGGTTGCAAAGTATGGAAGGAATTGGACATAGTAAAATCGTTCTTCGTGTGCGAACTGACCAAATGATCACTTATCAAGTGGAGGTATTTAAGAAGCTAGGGGAAACCTAAGTTCCTAACGGCCGGGTTTCTATAGACTAGATCTAGTAGATTTGGCTCTTAATGACTGCTATTAGGTTACTGGATGATCCCAGGTGACCTGTTCATCTGGGTGAGAGATCTAAGAATCATAGGCTAAGACGAATTGACCAAAGGATTCTGGCGATATTTAAGCACTATATTGAACCTTAATATTTAGAATTAATTCATAATTATAATCTTGGTTAAGCTTCAATCTTCTATCTCTTTATCCTAAACTTTTATTTCTGTGTATTTAGAATAATTCTATCTACTTTATCATATCATTATCAAATTATGTTACTTCTAAACATCTTAGTTCTTTCAAGGTCACAGCTCTCTTGGGACGACACTCGGATTTACCTAAGGCTTTACTTTATCTGATCGGGTTCTCTGCCTGTTAGCATGTGTTTATCCTAGTTTATCTCAGTTTTATAAATATTAAAAGCATGATGAAATAGTACATCACTCCTCCACATAACTTGTAAGCTATGAATCCTTCGATCTGGACTTGTTCTTTCTTTAGAAACATCTATGATGTCAAAGAACTTATCAACCTCATACATCCAATCCAACATAGCTTCAAGGTCAAGATTCTCAAGAAAATTAAGGATCTCAGCCTTGACATGGTATCTTTGTCGATCTTCATAACCATGTCGACCCTCATTCCTCATATTCAAAACCTTAGGACCACTAAACCGTCCTCTAGGTTTTCCAGCAAGAATCCATAGCCATCATCTCTTTCCTCTTTTAAAGACCCTTTGGAATCAACATGTCCCCAGTTTGATTAGGATATTGGTGACCCACATGATCATCATAGAATCCATCATTGCTAGAATGAAATGTACGATTACCATGATTGTTACTTTCACGATTTGCGTGAGCTCTACCACCCCGATCACGGATCGGATCTTTTCAAGAATAGTGGACATACTCACGAATTTGGATGTAAGATTATTGATCGCATAATCCATGTCTTCGGTGAACCGTACTCCACCGACATTACCAGTTTTTGGTTCTTCTACACCATTTACCATCATGATACTAACAAGCTCTGATGTCAACTGACGCAGGATGTAGAAGCGAATTTTGATAACCCTGATCTAATGGTTGATAAACGAGGATAAACTCCAGAGAATAAAACCATAATAAAAGATAAAACTCAAAACACAATTATATTAATGATCCAACATGTTTATTAGAATGATAAAAGCCCTATATTTATTAGGATGTAAATTTTTTAGAGAAAATAACCTAATTAAACCTAAAAACCGAATTAAACATAAAAAAGAGATTATGGACTCAACACCTTTACGACGTAAAGAAGAAAACTTGTTTATGGCTTAAACACTTAAAAAACAAATTTAAATCCTATTCGAGAGTTCTAGCGCATAAAGAAAAAGAAAGCTTTACGTTTCTTGACCTTCAATCTTGTCCCCGTCAAATTGTAACTTACGCCTTTCCTAATAAAACCACAACATCGTTTTGTTGAATGAATATACAAACTTTTCCTAATAAAAGTCTAGCGATCTAATTTCTAAACTTTTCCTAATAAAAGTCTAGCGATCTAATTTCTAAACATTAACATTGTTGTTACCTCACGAAAACAACTATACTCTAACAACTACTAGAAGGGTACTTGTGCAATGTGGTGGCGGGTACCGGTGACTATTTTTGTGGCGAGCAAATATTTTTCATTTTAAACCTTCCTTATTTAGCATGTCCCAAATACTTTATAACGTAGTAGATATATGTTTTTCAAAAGTAGAACGTCTAAATTATTAATTATGTAAATATTTAACACTTTTATTTTTCAAATTTTAGTATTAAATTGATGGTTATAAGTTTAGTGAGTTTTTCTTATAAATAAATCTATTAAAATATATCATTATTGGAGAGTTATTATATGGTTTAAATGAGACTTGAATTTTCAGATTTTACATTAATTTTTTAATTTTTCTAATAATGTTTTTGTTTTAAAAATTCTTTTTATAGATAGTCTCAAATATTTTATAATGTATTATAGGGTAGGGAATCTAATAAAAAGCCATCATTTTTAAAAAGTGTAGAAAGTCACTCTTAAGGTGACATGTGTCCACCACCTTAAAATATAAAAAAAAAATTCGTCAAGGGTAAATTAGTCATTTTTCACGTTTTTTATATTTCACCCTCAAAGATCAAATGTATATAACTTTTAAACGACAAACTTTTAGAAAAAATCGATTTCACCAAAATTTCTAAAAGTTAATCCTCTTTAATTTGGTATAAATCTTGTTAAATATTTCAAAACGTTTTTTTTACATATTCAATTGGTCTTGATTTTCTTGATATTTTAACATTTTCGACCTTATTTGCGACCTTCAAAACTTCCGAATCATGAAAAACTTAAACCACAAACGTTGTAGAGTTTGGTTCACTCTTTAATCAAAAATTTGAATCACTCAAATCCGATATCATATGAGTGAGATATGACACGTTAAAGATGACGTTTTAGTTATATTTGTTGCACATAAAGTGTTTGATAAAATGTCTAACTTAGACTTTTAGTGTTAAAATTGCGCTAAATGCACAGTTTTTTGTACCACAACGACCTACTAATCATTTTATTAATGTAAGTTTTAAAAGGTGAGGTTTTTTATTTTTTTTTAATTTTATACAAAAATGTACATATTGTCTTTTATTGCGTTTTTAACTATAAATTTGACCAAAATTAATTTCAAATTAGAAAAGTTGTAAAACATAAAAGTTATAGATATTGGGCCAATATTTACTCAGGTTTTTGAATCACTAAAATTGGATATCATATGAGTGAGATATCACACGTTAAAGATGACGTTTTGTTTATCAGTTAGTCTTGTTCATCAATTGTTTTAGGTATATAATTTTTTTTCATCCATGTTCATGGTAATTGTGTTTGTTCATCAATATTGTAGGTGCCACAATAAGGTTTCACATAGAAAAAATGGATGAACATTTCATTAGTGTTTTAGTTATAATATGTTTCTTCAACGTTTGTTCATAAATGATAATCAATGTTCATCAGTAATTTCTTTGGTCTTATTGTAGATTAAACATTAATTAAACTTTTTCTTAAAATTGTTTGGCAAAGATACAAAACAATTTGGCAAAAAAGAAACAACATAGATTTAGATAGTGTAGTAATTATAAAATGATTTAGGAGTGTGTTCATCAATGTTTTTATTCATAAAAAAACAAATTTACCAAGTACATTCATTAGTGATTTGTTTATTCATCAGCACAAAAAGTATGTTCATCAGTAGTTTTGTTGTTCATCAGTGTTTTTACTTTGTTCATCAGTAGTTTTGATATTACATGATTTATTTATTAATATTTTTCTATGTGAAACCTTATAGTGCTACTTAAGACGTTGATGAACAAACACAATTACTGATGAACAAATCTTGTATCCCAAAATAGTTGATGAACAATATCAACTGATGAATAATACTAAATGATGAACAAGACTAACTGATGAACAAAACGCAATCTTGTTTATTCAAATACATTCAAAAGTGATTTGTTTATTCATCAGCACAATATGTTTGTTCATCAATGTTTTTATTCATCAAGAACAATTTTTGAAAAAGTATGTTCATCAGTAGTTTTGTTGTTCATTAATGTTTTTCAGTAGTTTTGATATTACATGATTTGTTTATTAATGTTTTTCTATGTGAAACCTTATAGTGCTACCTAAAACGTTGATGAACAAACACAATTACTGATGAACAATACTAACTGATGAACAAGACTAACTCATGAACAAAACGCAATCTTTAACGTGTGATATCTCACCCATATGACATCCAATTTGAGTGATTCAAAAATCTGAGTAAAGACTGACCTAAAAGCTATAACTTTTATGCTTTACAATTTTTCTAATTCGGATTTATTATTGGCCAAATTTATGGTAAAAAATGTAATAAATCGCAATACGTACATATTAGAAAAAAAGAGTAAATTGCATTTTGGTCCCTAAGGTTTAGCAAATTGCAGGTTCAGTCCCTAAGGTTTCAAAAGTGCAACGATGATCCTCATTTTGAAACGTTTGCTGCATGTTTGGTCCCTGATCAACATCAAATGACAAAAATACCCCTGTCTTCTTTTGTTTCTATTTTCTTTTCATATTTCTTACACAAATGGTCCCTGTCTTAGGCTATGTTTTCCAAAAATCGTCCACATTTTATTTTTATTATTTTATTTTTTTATTTTTTAAAATTAACTATTACAATTAGTATTATTTTTTTAATTCAAAAATATTCGAAAATATTCAAAAAATGTTAAAGATATTCCAAAAAAAAAAAAAAATTTTTTACATATTTTTTTTAAATTCGAAGAGAAAAGTCCAAAATATATTCGTTTCTTTACGTTTTTGTTTGGATTTTTACGTTTTCATCCGTTTTCTCATATTTTCAACCCTTTTATTATGTTTTCGACTGTTTTTTATGTTTTCGTCCATTTTTTTACGTTTTTATTCGGTTTTTTACGTTTTCGTCCGTTGTTTTCAACCGTTTATTTACGTTTTCTTCTGCTTTTAACATCTTTGTCCGTTTTTTACGTTTTTGTACTGGTTTGTACTTTTTCGTTCGTTTTTTACGTTTTCAACCGTCTTTTATGTTTTCGTCCTTTTTTTAAGTTTTCGTCCGTTCTTTTTACGTTTTCAACTTTTTTTTTTTTTTTTTTTAATGTTTTCGTCTGCTTTTTACGTTTCGTCTATTCTTTACGTTTTAAATCATTCTTTTAAGTTTAAATCGGATGTTTTGCATTTTCGCCTTTTTTGGTTTCGTCTCTTTCTTTACGTTCTCGTTTTTTACGTTTAAATCATTTTTTCGTTTTCCCCATTTTAATGTTTAGTCACTTTTTATGTTTCATCCGTTTTTCGTTTTCAATCATTTTTATGTTTTAAATCATTTATTACGTTTTCGTCTATTTTTTTACGTTTTCGTCTGTTTTTTTATGTTTTCGTCCATTTTTTACGTTTTTGGCCGTTTTTTATGTTTTTGCCCGAACGATTTGAAAACGGAGAAAAACGTAAAATGGGGGAAACCGTAAAAGAACAGGAGAAACGTAAAAAAACGGTTGAAAACGTAAAAAAAATGAACAAAAATGTAAAAAATCGAACGATTTTCGTCCATTTTTTTACGTTTTCGTTCGATTTTTTACTATTTTGTTCATTTTTATTACGTTTTCAACCGTTTTCATCTTTTTTTAACGTTTCTTTCGGGCAAAACTTAAAAGCGCCAAAAACGTAAAAGCGGACAAAACATAAAAAAGACGAAACGTAATAAAATGTAGCGAAAACATAAAAATAGTTGGCGAAAAAGCGGATGAAAACATAAAAAGTGACGAAACATTAAAATGGGCGAAACGTAAAAGCGATTTAAACGTAAAAAACGAACGTAAAGAAAGAGACAAACACAAAAAAAAGGCGAAAATGCAAAACAAGCGGCGAAAACGTAAAACGACGAAAGCGTAAAAAACGGACGAAAATATTAAGAAAAAGTTGAAAGCGTAAAAGAGCGGACGAAAACATAAAGGCGGTTGAAAACGTAAAAACGAAAAAAACGCACAAATCCGTGCATAAAAGCGTAAAAAGCGACAAAGATGTAAAAAGCAGAAGAAAATGTAAATAAATGGTTGAAAACAACGGACGAAAACGTAAAAAACCGAATAAAAATGTTAAAAAAGGGACGAAAACATAAAAAACAGCCGAAAACGTAATAAAAGGGTTGAAAATATGAGAAAACGGACGAACGTAAAAATCCGAACAAAAACGTAAAGAAACGAATATATTTTGGACTTTTCTCTTCGAATTTAAAAAAAATTATTTAAAAAAATTATATTTTTTTAGAATATCTTTAACATTTTTTAATACTTTTGAATATTTTTGAATTAAAAATAATACTAATTGTAATAGTTAATTAAAAAAAAAAAAAAAAAAAAAAAAACTTGACGATTTTTGTAAACCTAGCACAAGGCAGGGACCATTTATGTAAGAAATATGAAAAGAAAATAGAAACAAAAGAAGGGGTATTTTGTCATTTGATGTTGATTAGGGACCAAACATCGACAAGCGTTTGAAAATGAGGACTACTGGTCAGACTTTCGAAACCTTGGGGTGAACACCGCAATTTGGCTAAACCTTAGGGACCAAAATGCAATTTACTCTAGAAAAAATAACAATTAAAAAATTACTTTTTACATCTTATGTCAATAAAATGGTTATAGAGTGCGTGTTGTACAAAAATTAATGCATTTAACTCAATTTTAACACTAAAAAGCTTAGGTGAGACGTTTTATCAAACACGTATGCAACAAATATGATTAAAGCGTCGTTTTAACGGTGATATCATACTCATATGACATCGGTTTGAATGATTCAAAACACGTATCTGAGTGAACCAAAATATATAACTTTCATGTTTTAAGTTTTCATGAATCGACATTTATGAGGGTAAAAAATAGGACCGAAAATGTCGAAAAGTCAAGAAAACTAACACCCATTTGATATGTAAAAAAAATGTTTCGAAATTTTTAACAAAATTTATACCATATTAAAGAGGATAAATTTTAGAAATTATGGTGAAATCGTTTTTTCTAAAAGTTTGTCGTTAAAAAGATATGTGCGTTTGAATTTTGAGGGTGAAATGTAAAAAACGTAGTAAATGACCTTTTTACCCTTAGGCCGAATTTTTGAATAAAAAGATGAGGGACACATGTCACATGATAAGTGGCTTTTCACACTTTTTATTTTTAATCTCTTTGCAATTGATCGCAACTCTGTATTATAGAGGTATGATCAAATGAGAAATATAATTAAGATGAGAAGAATAAGAAGAAATCGCAACATAAATATTAAATGCATCTATAAAATAGATGCATCTCCTTATTATTATTATTTCTTATTTAAAATATATAGTTACAATTTTTTTTTGACAGTTCTCATTTAAATAACTACAATATTTTCACTAAATCATACTCATGTATTATAAATACTATACCATACATCTTAACCGAAAACCAATAGAAACATCACGTGGTCTTAATTCTCTTTATGTTCTTAACATTATTGATAATTTAGGTAGTCATAAATACTATACCATACATCATAACCGAAAACCAATAGAAACATCAAAAGTTCTAGTTACATTTAAAACTTAATTGCAACTCGATCTAACCTTTAGAAAATGTGAGGTGATAATTTAGGGGGTGATTACCGATCACGATACGATAAGCGCCATTGAATCGTCTGAAATTAAACAAGTTTGGGTTGAGGATAAATAGGTTTGGGTCAAAAGGTCGCTGTCTAACCCGTTTAATAAGCGGGTTGTGTTTGGGTTGAGTAAGTTATAAGCAGGTCAACCCGTGAAGCCGTTTAAGTATATAAGATCTTAAAATAAATATATAACTTTGGTTTTATGTTCGATGTGGATTAAATGTATTTTGTTATTTCTTAGTATGGTGAATTATAATTTTATCATAGATATTATGAAAATTGGCGTTTGTAATTGGAAAATTGTCGCATCTTATTTGTATGTTATTCTTTTCGTATTTTAGATCTTTATATCGTTTCTGCGTTTAAACCTAGTTAAATCAACAGGCACCAACTTTATTCATTCTTGACGTATTCTTAAATGGGTTAAGCAGTCGCAAATGGGTTCTGCGTGTTATGCGGTGCAGGTTAGTGTTGAGTTTTTGTGCGATTAATAAATGGGTCGTGTTTGGGTAAAGGGTATCTTAAGCCGCCAATGCGCGAATCAAGAATAAGTTAATCTGAATCTGACTCGATCTGGGGTCACAGATGATATCATCTTCTGATAAATGATGTCGCGTCACAAAATGTATATGTAGTGTTCTGCCATATGTATTACAAATATGAAAGTGAAATGTACACCACAATAAGTGAGGTACACACAATAAACATGCATATGTGATGTTGTACGCATAGGCGTAACCAACTGGTGGCTACCTATGGCACGTGCCACATACGAATTCAATGTCCGAGCTTCTATTTCTTTTCAAACATTAGTACTACTTTTTGTAGCCATGAAGTCTTTCCATATTTTACCCCTGATCTTCACTATTATTTAATAAGTTGAGTTATTGTTTTATAACTTGGCTCCATTTACCCATGTTCTTTTAATAAATAGCTTTGTAGTTCTGAATCATCTTCTATTTTCTCGCCAAACTTTAGTTTCTTTTAAAGTTTGCCTTATAATTTGAAAAACTTATGTTATATTACTCATGAAGCTCTCTATTTGTAAACATTTCTACAATATGACAAACAAAAAAAATAAACGAAGCCGTAAATTGTGCTACATGCGATCCAAATCTCTAGATTTGCCACAAGTTGTACAATGGGTATTACAAATATGTTTCTCAATCTCGTGCCCCTTAAATTTACCTTGGCGTTCATTGTTAAGCCCACGGCGTTATTACCCAAAATGCATATATATCACACACATGTATGCTTTCATGTGACGAGTTTGATTAGTTTAAAATAATGTTTAACGTTTTCACTTAAACCATATTGAAATATGTTTTCACCGATCAATCAAACATGCACATGTCTCTATCTCTATCTTTACTATTTATAATGCATTTGAAATTCTATCTTTTGAAGTCTTAAAATATTAAGCTTAGACAAGTTATTAATCGCTTGTTTGTTTTTTGAAAATTTCTTTACTCTTTTATCTGTGACGTGCGGACGTATTCATGAACCGTTTGTTTTTCGGACGTAAATTAAAATCTCTTATTCATAACCTACAATGCAGACATAATTTATCTCTTATTTTCCACTTACCTCTTCTACAACCCCACATCTCTTTCTCAATATCTTACATCTCTTTACGTTTAGTCAAAGTCTTTTACGTTTTAGTTCGTTTTTACGTTTTAGCCGTTTTTACGTTTTCGCCGTTTTTACGTTTCGCCTTTTTTACGTTTCGTTCGTTTTACGTTTAATCCGTTTTTATATTTTCATGTGTTTATTTTACTTTTCCTCCATTTTCATATGCTTTTATAAGTTTTTGTCGTTATTTTATCTTACCTAACAAAGCGTAAGATAATGTAAGAAAGCGAAAGCGAGCGAAACATAAAAATGCAGGGCGGCGTAAAAAGCGATCGAAAATGTAAAAAGACGCGTAAAAACGTAAAGCGTAAAAGCGGTCGGCTTAAAAACAGAGCAACGTAAGAAGATTAAAAGCGGACGGCGTAAAAAGGAAGAAAGCGTAAGAAAAGGATGGAAGCGTCAAAAAACGGTGAAAGCGTAAAACATCGGCGTAAAAACAAGCGGCGTAAAAAGATGTAAGCGTAAAAAGCGAAAACGTAAAAAGCGGATGAAAGCGTGAAAATGTACTAAAATGTAAAAATGACAAAAACATTAAAAAGCAGAAAACATAGAAAATGGAGGAAAATGTAAAAAACATACGAAAATGTAAAAACATACGAAAGTGTAAAAACTAGTAAAAAGAAAAGGAAAAAAATTACTTTAATAGCGACAAAAATCTAGTGAAAAGAAAAAGAAAAAGAAGAAAAGAAGAAAATGAAAAAATCTTGATAGCGCGAAAAAGCAAGCAGTGTAGCATTTGCGGATGAAGAACTTAAATGTCTTCTTCTTTGACGTCTTCATCAAAGTCAAAATTAAAATTTTAACTACTAATGTTATTAGAACATCAAATATTTATATTTATACCATTAAAAGCGTGTAGTTCGATTAATAATTATTTGTTTTAACAATTTAAGTACTCCAATAACACTTACTCATTACAAAAGAAACTTATTGTTTAATGACCAAATAAATGTGACTTTTTTTATCAAAAATATATCAACACATATAAAAATATGGTTTAATAACTCGTTGGATTTATTCTGGCCATTTTCCACTAAGTGATTTATACGAATCCTTAATTTTTCTTTCATGGAGTTTCCCCCTTATTCATATAGTTCTTTATCCTTATTTCAAAATAAGAAAAAATTATTTAACAACAATAACTGCCTCAAGTACTATTTTTACCCAAGGCTTTGCTACATCAGGTCTTTTAAATGAAATACATAAACCCACAATATTAGTACCTGCTCTACAATCGGAATGGTTAATAATGCACGTAAGTATGATGATATTGAGCTATGCGGCTCTTCTTTGTGGATCATTATTATCAGTAGCACTTCTAGTCATTACATTTAGAAAACTTTTTTATAGTTCTAAAAGTAATAATTTATTAAAATTAAACGGGTCATTTTCTTTTGGTGAAATCCAATACGAGAAAGAAAGAAACAATATTTTTCAAAAAAAAGCTTTTTTTCCTGTTAACAATTATTACAAGGCCCAATTGATTCAACAATTAGATTATTGGAGTTATCGTGTGATTAGCCTAGGATTCATCTTTTTAACCATAGGTATTCTTTCAGGAGCAGTATGGGCTAATGAAGCGTGGGGATCATATTGGAGTTGGGATCCAAAGGAAACTTGGGCGTTTATTACTTGGATCGTATTCGCAATTTATTTGCATACTCGAACAAATAAAAATTTGCAGGGGACAAATTCCGCAATTGTGGCAACTATAGGTTTTCTTATAATTTGGATATGCTATTTTGGGGTCAATCAATTAGGAATAGGGCTACATAGTTATGGTGCATTTACGTTAACCTTCTAGTTAAACTTTATGTTGCATAGAAACATACAAGCATAGCTTCAAAATTACAATAATTTTTTATCGGACACATGCTATGCTAAAACTAAATAAACAAATATTATATATTAAGTATCTTAACTCAAAAATAGCAAATTAGCAAAACTAAGATGATCAAATTCTTGTATATTTATAATTTTTTTTAGAATGACAAAATCATAAATAATCCAAAAACATTTCTCAAAATTACTTGTATTAATTACGGGGTACCCGTGTATTTACACTATTTTAAGTAGGAAAATGTTTATCCACCAGTGGATAAGACACTAGCCTGGTAAACAAGCCATTGTATGGTTGTTAAGGCAACACACATCCAGCGAGCTTGTCCCTAATATCATGACTTCAACAACACGCTCATACTGTGAACAAGCCACTTATGAGTAGTTGCGAAGTGAACAACATGTCAACATTGCACGTCCTGTGTCTAGTGAGCATGTTAATTTATTGTTGTTTAGCAACACACGAATCTCGTAGACTTGTCACCTTAAAATCGTCCCTTCGATGAGACAGCCAGTTGATGAACAAGTTACTTTTGACCTTGATTACATATTGCTATAAATATGATAATAACACACGTCTATCTATCTATCTAATATAATAAACAAGAGTTTTGTCTGCTAATAAAGCGGTAAAATAATCAATGCTCTTACGTGTCTTCAATCTGATTGGCCAATTAGTTTGGAATGTACAACTTTGATGAACACAATCAATAAAACACACATAACCAAAAGCTTCTTGAGTACGCCATTGTTCAAACACATTCAATAAGTTACATGCATACAATTAATTTGATAAACAACTTCCAAAAATAAAATAATGTTCAATATTTATGTTATTGATTCCTATTTTCAAACTCTTTCAATCATTTACCTCTACAGAATTAATTTCGACAACTTCAAATCAACATCCATAAATAAACCCAGATTTCATCAATATTTCCTGTAACTCCTTTTTTCTCAATTCATTCAACATTCTTTCTCAAATCAATTCACGATTCAAATATAAAAAACAAATCAGCAATTTATTCGATTGTTATTTTTTATAAGTTGGGGGAAAATTAATTGCAAGAATTATTTTTATAAATCTTGGCAAAATTGTAGTCGATTGTTATTTTTTTATCATGTCAGCAATTTAATATGTTCTCTCAATTATCTTTCACTTCATTTTTTGTTAATATGATCATAACTGATTATAGTGCAGGTTTTTCGTGCTACATAGGAACTATTTTCAGGTTCTGTACTTTGTTCTTATTCTTATAATTTTTACCATTTCATTGCTTTGGTTTAAAGTTCAT
Organism: Chrysanthemum lavandulifolium; assembly: GCA_022545495.1. NCBI lineage: Eukaryota > Viridiplantae > Streptophyta > Magnoliopsida > Asterales > Asteraceae > Chrysanthemum > Chrysanthemum lavandulifolium. The sequence goes on from CM040243.1 coordinate 71,926,074, forward strand.
TTATGTTTTTGGTTTGAGATTTGAATTTGAGAACAAATGTTGGAGTGAGATTGTTGGTTGTTTATTACGGTTTCATATTTTGGTTGCAGAAAGAAGATGATGATTAAAAAATCTAGAGATCAAGGTGATCACTTTTAGTTAATCCAACGTAAGTATTAAAATTTACGTGTTCCATTTTATTGAATTGAGGTATATTTGATATCGTAACCTCACACGTGAATCATTAACATAAAATGTTAACCTCACATGTCTAAAGTTACATGTTCTTCTGTTACTCGCATATTGGTATGGTGTAGGTTGAAGGGCTAATGATGGACATAGCTACAGCCGAAGAAGGGAGTTGTTATAGGGGCAATATCAGCAGGGGTTAAGGCATGGCTATGGTGTTTATAGGTTTTATTTACTAGGGATATGTATGCTGGTGAGTGGTTTAAAGGGCAGTGTCATGGTAGTAAGTATTCGGGCGAGTTTAAAGGCGGTATTGAACATGCGATTGGTCACTGTCATTTTTGGTAAATCTTCACTTTTACTTTGATAATATCAATAGTCTTTGACTATTTATATGTTACTGATTTACTAAAATGTTTGTGTGTTATGTTTAGTTGATTTGGTATGTTTTAGTTTGATATTTTGTTTAGTTTAGCTCATTAGAGACTCGATAATCATGCTTATGATTTAACTGCAACATGCTTTAAGTTCTATTGTTGGCGTATTTGCTTACATTAATTTTTGTTAATAGAACGGAAGTGATTGCCACGGTGTTTCATCATGTAGAATCAAGATGTATTATTGATGAATCGTCGTGCGGTATGAAAATGATTAATGTTCAGTTTAGAGTTTTGAAATCTTGGCTCATTTATGACTATTGACTGGTCAAAATCCAATACTTTGTTGGGTTCTATGGTATACAAAATCACCTTCCATTAGTGTATTAAATTTGTGCCGTTCGTGTTGATGGAAATATGGGTGGGTGGGTAGGAAAAAACATGTTTAGGCAACTTAGCTAGATTTTTAGACGGTCAAAATAGACCGGTCGGGTTGCATATATGCAAAGATCTTGTTGAGTTCTTTAACGTGCCACAACCTTTTATTTGAGCGGAAAAGAAGTTTTATTGCAATAAGCAACCAATAAGCTAGAAAATACATGATACGCGAGCACCGAACTAATAACACCAACACTATATAACCTGCCACAACGAATTTTATCATATATCAGGGAACATTAGGAGCCTATTCTAGGAATGATAAAACTAAATTTAACTGGATAAGCTTTTTTTTAACATTTTGGAAGGTTGTGTTAGAGGTGGTCCTCTTTTGTCTTATTTGACCACATTTGGTATGAAGAAACTCAAAGCTACCTACAAGTTCTTCCAAACTGCCGGTTTAAGTTTTATTTGAACCACATTTAGTATAAAGTTACTGTATTATATATGCTCCAAATGCAATATTATAGTATGTTCACTTTAGTATTCTTATGTACAATTCTTATATTAGTTAAATAACTCTTATTTAAAATGATCGATTGTGCGATGCAAGGACATAGCTATGTTATTTGTGGTGGCATAGTCCATCTTGATACGCACGTCATCAACTTAGTGGTTGTTGATGCTTAGCTTTGTTATTAGTTAATAAATAGGTAAATTAATAATTGTGATTTGAGTTGGAAAGGATTGTGACAGTTGGAGAAATGTAACCATGACCTATTGTATATCTATTTGATTTGAAGTCGTTGGGTTATAAAAAAAAAACTTTCATCATATTACTTATAAATGTGGTATTGATACAACAAATATATATTGTTTTGAATGAAGGTTAGTATTGATGCATTAGAGAACAATGAATATGCAAGTTTGTATATTATAATTAGTCATTGAGATTTTTGCCTACTATTGACACAAGGTTTGTAATCGTGGCTGTGTAGGGCGATAATTGATGGAATTAAAATTGATGAAGCTCCAGAGACATTATAAAGTTAAAATCAAAATTGATTTAGACGAAAGAAGGTTAAAATAGACATTTTTTTACATAACCCTGACATTAGCAATCGAAATAACATCTGTTTATGTCTTTATGAGCTTCATGAAGTTGATTGTATATATACTTTGAATAATTCAAAATGGGTCGGGTTGAGTAACGGGTCAAAGAGGAGGTTTATCAAACACATTTTACTAAATATTTATTTGAAATTTAATATGTTGGATTTCTTTAACTTTTAAGTTGAGATTTGGATACAAGAGAATAACTTCATTAGAGGATGATAATAGATTAAGTAAACTCACATTTATAAACCCGTTCTGCGATACTTGTGGCTTGAGATGTCTTAAGGAATTTGGAAATATATCATTTGCGGTCTTTAGATTTACGTTGTTAACATGTTTCGAATATGTAATGACTAAAATGTGTTGTTGCATATATACCCGATTACATAATATATTTTTTATGCATACTATAGATGCTACAATAGATAAATTAATTATCCTTGTGACAGTGTGTGTTTGTGTTTGCAGGTACAAGAATGATAAGTCACAGGTTACAAGAATGATGAATGATGGTGGAACTTTGATGCTAAACAAAGTATTCTTGTGAGCTTTTAATTTTATATACGTTTGATAAAAAAAAATGACGTACCCATATGGCCATATATATACATTTGATGCGGTTCTTATGATTTGGGATTGTTTGGCTCAATTTTATTACCAAGACATCATTTGAACAGGATGACACTTTGTATACAAGACTACGTGGCAATTTATTAATCATCTATTTCAAGTGTTTTATTATTTATTTCAAGTTAGGAAAGTTAGGAACTTGCATGCAATCATTCAAGTATGTTTTGCAAATCTTTTTGGTATGCTTTGTAAGAAGAATTGGTCAAAGCTTTTATTTAGGACGTGATTAATGACAAAAAATCAATTTTATCAGTTATCGTTAACTCATTAACCATATACAGTATAGTTTTTACACAAAAACTTCAAAGCTTCAACATGAAGCAAAGTTTTTAAATTTCAAATTTATCACATTCAAGGCTCATATCTTTACATAAGTCCTTATTTTTTTAGAACTTTAGAAGTTTATTTTATTTAAGGTCTTTGTTTTTTACTAATATAAATTCATTTGATTTTGTTTTAAGCCTTGATGTTGGGTTGATGCATGAGAAAATGTTAACAGCTAAAAATGATGGACACATTTGTAAAATATGAAATGGGTCATTTCAATTGGATATTTAACAAATGAAATTGATCATTTCAATAATTTTTATACATTGAATATTTATAGACTGGCAACATAACTAGGGAAGGACATGTCAACATTTATGATAGCACATGATATAATACTATATTATAGTGAGTATTAAAGTAAAATAATCTCAAAACCTCTTAGTAAGTTAAATGTTAACTGAAACTAAAATAATCTCTAAGTTACACGAAATGGTCTATGTAGTTTGCGTTGACATGCTCTTATAATGAGTTAAAAGGTAACTATTTTAACGATGGAAAAATTATGTTTAAGAGGAAGCATATACTGTTAATGTGGTTTTGTTCTACTAATTCTCATCATATAATGAGATACGAGTTGGTAACGTTTTTGATAATGTTATTAGAGTGTTTTATTACTCTTTCATTTTCTTAGTACAAATACCTATTTGGTAACTCTTTTTTAGTTTTAATCAAAATAGATACCTTTTTAAAACCTGTGTGGGTCTAAAAAAAGTACTTCAAACTATGATCAATGTTTAACTATATCATATTTTTATTTTACATATACATTTATCAACTTCTTTTTAGTCCATTTTTTTTTTTAGTATTTAAGTGTTCATGGAATGAAAATGGACTACTCAAGTGTTTGACGTTGACTTTATACCTTTGTTTTCAAAGACTATCTACCGGTTGGAGAAGGCGATAAATGTGCATTTATTTTATTAATAGTCACAAACAAAATTGTTTATCGTATTATTGACATATTACTTATCATTCCTTTTAATAAATAATGGAACTTATTTACGTTCGTTGTTGTTTGTTAATTTATTCACACATATATCTCCTTAGATTGTACATTGTCTTTAAAAGTTCCCGTGATTCCACGGGTCTATAAGCTAGTCTAATATAATAAACAAGAGTTTTGTACCACCTAATAAAGCAGCAAAAGCAATCAATGCTCTTACGTGTCTTCAATCTGATTGGCCAATTAGTTTGGAATGTACAACTTTGATGAACACAATCAATAAAACACACATAACTAAAAGCTTCTTGAGTACGCCATTGTTCAAACACATTCAATAAGTTACATGCATACAATTTATATAAGATATATAGCACAAGGACATCACTAACTATAGTATTTTATTCATTTGGGCTGGATTTTGATAGGAGCCCATATGTGCTTAAGTGTTGTCCCGTTTCTTGGCATGTTTGCCTAATGTGGTTGTTGATCCGGTTTTTGATAAAAGAAATATACACGTATGGTGAGGCTGGACACGTCATCTTCTTTATCTTTACTGGAGGATACGTGTCATTACATTACACACACATTATAATAAAATTGCAGATATCTGCCGACACAAAAAGATTGGCCGTACGTTATGTTCTTTTGGTTCTAGGGTTTTATTTGGTACAATAGGATTATTGGTATGTTAATCATCATTCATTAACATACATGGGTAGATCTCAGTTGAAAACCTTATTACCTAATTAACCATAGCTTGAGTACGGTATGCGTTCTGTTAGTCAGTTTTACTTTTAGGTTTAATTGGATTATTTATGAACTTTATTTATTATGGTTTATTCCTGAGTAAAAATGACGAAAGTGTTGAATACTTGGGAGAGGTATGTTACGGCGACAACAGCTCCGGTTATCCGGAAAATGTCACGAACGGCAATCGAGTGGATTGCGGGTGCGGTATCTGAAACGCTGCAGCGGACGACTAATATAAATGCGATCTTACAAGCTGCTGATGAGATTGAATCCGAAGATGCTCATGTTGCCAGGATGTGTAAGGTTTTTCATTTATTTATAAAATTTGTTGTTTATGATTATATAATTTGATTATATGTGATATATTATGCTATTGATGTGAATTTAGTGGATTAGAATCGTGTTTCAATTTTCATTAGTTGAGATATATCGAAGTCCAAGATGTTTCGAATTAAGCTTCAATGTGTTTATTATTGTTATATAATGTTCATATAATTTGATTGTTGATGTAACGTTAGTGATTTAGATGCCGTGTTAGATATTTGTATTAGCTGTTGAATTTTATTAAGCTGCGATATATCGATAGAAGTCGAAGAAGAATTTAAGTCTGAATGTGTTTATTGCTTTATTGTTATATAGTTTGATCATTGATGTTAATTTAGTGAATTGGTTATCGTGTTTTTATTTGTATTAGTTGCGGAATGTGGTGCAGTTCGATATATTGATAGAAGTTGAATATGCACTGAATTTAGGTTTGATCGTGTTTATCGGTTCATTATTTTCATATAATTTGATTATTGATGTGAATTTAATGTATCAAGATATTGCGATTTGAATTAGTTGCTAGGATTTATAAGTTTTTTTCGGGTGTTTACAGGAATCGAGTGTGGATATGAGATTATGGGGTCCATGTGATTGGAAGGGCTAATGAGTAGGTAATATCATCTATGTCTTTGCTCTTTTATAACATTAGGGTTGAATTAGGGTGTTTGGCTGTTTATGGTATGTAGTGTTTTATGCATCTCTGGTTTGTGGACCTTTTTGTGTCACGATTCAGCAAGGTTTCGTGTGCCTTTACAATTATGGTAAAAATATATTCATGCAAGTTCGCTGCTTGAAGAAGATGCCAAGGATATTACGGTTGCTCTATGTCATGTCATGCCATTACCAATGTTTGCATAAAACTTGACAAGTAAGAATGTCTTCCTGTTAACGCTACCCAAAAAATATTGCCATGTAATAGAATTGTGTTTTAGTTAAAATGATTTTCGTGAGTTACTTGAAGGTACACAGATGCTGTATCTTTTCTATTAAGATGGGCAGTGGCAGCTAATAAATGCGATGCGCTTCATAGCCGGTTCAAGGTACAAATTTTTTCCATTCTCACATTTCATATCTTTTGGATAGTTTATTTCATTCTTTTGATGTCTGATTATAAATTTTTTTGGCAACGCAACGGTTTATTTTGAGAATATAATAATATCTAGCTTTGTTCATATTCGGTGTAGGCCTATCTTTGTGCGATCATTGTGTACCTTTACGCTCTCCATCACGAGCAAACAAAAAAGTGCTATAAGGATCGTTCTCAGTAAGTTAAGTCTTTCTTACTTAAAGCTACTTTAATGGGAGGAAATTATAGCTCCATGTTCCTTGCCAAAGACATCCTTCTAGATATTTTATGATAATTATGGTAAAAATGTTTTGATTACTCTTAGGAATGTTTCGGATTACTCATAGTTAACAATTTAAGCATAGTACGGTTAATCAGTAAGTGAGTTGGCCTGTCACTAGAGTGCATCACTAATCAGAATATTGTTAGTACAAATACGTGAACACTTAAGTCTTTAAACATAATAGCTTCTAAAAAATAATACGTTGGTTCATATGGTTAATACTTTATGCATAAATGACTCAATAAAAGTATAAAGTAATTGTTGATGGTATGATGATGATTTACACCGTAACATATATGCTCACCTGTTACATATCCGATGTTCTTAGACTATTCATACTTTTAGTTGGAAGAGATTGATCATATATTCGAATAACACATCTCTAAAATATGGTTATGTCGATGTATACGAATATTATTATATAGCGGTTTAGCATAACTTGATTAGATGTGTAGAAGCTGTTGATTCCCTTCTAAGGCGGCTGATGTCGGCTACGAAATTAAATGTTGTCAGGTAATGCTTTTAATTACATATGCACCGTGATCTTAATGGCCACTTAGGCATTTATTTGACAAGCATGTTAAGCCTAAAAATAGATCGTTTTATGCCAGGTCCACGCGTAACTCATTGTTGCCATCTTCATCTGCAACTCTAGCAAGACTCATTCGTATGAAACCTGTTTTTGTTGATCGTACTCTATTGGAATAGATCATACTAGAAAAGCTTCGGAGGCAAAAAGAAAGGTATCATGTAGATTGAACTAGGTGAGAAACTTAGTTTTAAATTTGATTATGAAGATTCATCAATTGTATAAGGAGATCGAATCTTTGTAATCTTTCTTATAAAATTTATATAAAGATATATTAGATGTCAACTGGATCTTTATCATACTGGTGCTACTGATGCGACGGATCTATAAGGGTTAGAACCTATCAAGATTTTTCTCCATGTTAACACGATTGCGGTGGTTGGTTTATAGAAGAGATAAGCGGTCCTAACGGATCAAGCGGGTTGGATCCTAATCGGACCCGTTTATCATCTGGTGCTACTGTGCGACAGATCTATAAGGGTTGACCTATCAAGATTATTTCTCTTAATTTGATAAACAACTTCCAAAAATAAAATAATGTTAAATATTTATGTTATTGAACTCTTTCAATCATTTACCTATTGTTCAAACTCTTTCAATCATGAATTAATTTCGACAACTTCAAATCAACATCCATAAATAAACCCGATTTCATCAATATTTCTGTAACTCCTTTTTCTCAATTCATTCAACATTCTTTCTCAAATCAATTCACGATTCAAATATAAAAAACAAATCAGCAATTTATTCGATTGTTATTTTTTATAAGTTGGGGGAAAATTAATTGCAAGAATTATTTTTATAAATCTTGGCCAAATTGTAGTCGATTGTTATTTTTTATCATGTCAGCAATTTAATATGTTCTCTCAATTATCTTTCACTTCATTTTTTGTTAATATGATCATAACTGATTATAGTGCAGGTTTTTCGTGATACATAGGAACTATTTTCAGGTTCTGTACTTTGTTCTTATTCTTATAATTTTACCATTTCATTGCTTTGGTTTAAAGTTCATTTATGTTTTGGTTTGAGATTTGAATTTGAGAACAAATGTTGGAGTGAGATTGTTGGTTGTTTATTACGGTTTCATATTTTGGTTGCGAGAAGAAGATGATGATTAAAAATCTAGAGATCAAGGTGATCACTTTCGTTAATCCAACGTAAGTATTAAAATTTACGTGATCCATTTTATTGAATTGAGGTATATTTGATTCATCATTGAATTAGATTAAACCAACATTTATTATGCCGCACATATTGGTATCGTAACCTCACACGTGAATCAATAACATAAAATGTTAACCTCACATGTCTAAAGTTACATGTTCTTCATTACTCGCATATTGGTATGGTGTAGGTTGAAGGGCTAATGATGGACATCGCTACTGTGCTACTGACCGAAGAAGGGAGTTGTTATAGGGCAATATAAGCGGGGGTTAAGGCATGGCTATGGTGTTTATAGGTTTTATTTACTAGGGATATGTATCTTTGGTGAGTGGTTTAAAGGCGGTGTCATGGTAGTAAGTATTCGGGAGTTTAAAGACGGTATTGAACATGCGATTGGTCACCGTCATTTTGGTAAATCTTCACTTTTACTTTGATAATATCAATAGTCTTTGACTATTTATATATTCTTGATTTACTAATATGTTTGTGTGTTATGTTTAGTTGATTAGGTATGTTTTAGTTTGATATTTTGTTTAGTTTAGCTCATTAGAGACTCGATAATCATGCTTATGATTTAACTGCAACATGCTTTAAGTTCTATTGTTGGCGTATTTGCTTACATTAATTTTTGTTAATAGAACGGAAATGATTGCCACGGTGTTTCATCATGTAGAATCAAGATGTATTATTGATGAATAGTCGTGCGGTATGAAAATGGTTAATGTTCAGTTTAGAGTTTTGAAATCTTGGCTCATTTATGACTATTGACTGGTCAAAATCCAATACTTTGTTGGGTTATATGGTATACAAAATCACCTTCCATTAGTGTATTAAATTTGTGCCGCTCGTGTTGATGGCAATATGGGTGGGTGGGTAACGGAAAAAACATGTTTAGCAACTTAGCTAGATTTTTAGACGGGTCAAAATAGACCGGTCGGGTTGCATATATGCAAAGATATTGTTGAGTTCTTTAACGTGCCACAACCTTTTATTTGAACGGAAAAGAAGTTTTATTGCAATAAGCAACCAATAAGCTAGAAAATACATGATACCGCATGAGCACCGAACTAATAACACCAACACTATATAACCCGCCACAACGAATTTTATCATATATGCAGGGAACATTAGAGCCTATTCTAGGAATGATAAAACTAAATTTAACTGGATAAGCTTTTTTAACATTTTGGAAGGTAGTGTTAGAGGCGGTCCTCTTTTGTCTTATTTGACCACATTTAGTATGAAGAAACTCAAAGCTACCTACAAGTTCTTCCAAACTGCCAGTTTAAGTTTTATTTGAACCACATTTAGTATAAAGTTACTATATTATATATGCTCCAAATGCAATATTATAGTATGTTCACTTTAGTATTCTTATGTACAATTCTTATATTAGTTAAATAACTCTTATTTAAAATGATCGATTGTGCGATGCAAGGACATAGCTATGTTATTTTTGGTGGCATAATCCATCTTGATACGCACGTCATCAACTTAGTGGTTGTTGATGCTTAGCTTTGTTATTAGTTAATAAATAGGTAAATTAATAATTGTGATTTGAGTTGGAAAGGATTGTGACAGTTGGAGAAATGTAACAATGACCTATTGTATATCTATTTGATTTGAAATCGTTGGGTTATAAAAAAAACTTTCATCATATTACTTATAAATGTGGTATTGATACAACAAATATATATTGTTTTGAATGAAGGTTAGTATTGATGCATTAGAGAACAATGAATATGCAAGTTTGTACATTATAATTAGTCATTGAGATTTTTGCCTACTATTGACACAAGGTTTGTAATCGTGGATGTGTAGGGCGATAATTGATGGAATTAAAATTGATGAAGCTCCAGAGACATTATAAAGAAGACGCTTTCTACGTTTAAGGTATATACTTTTATGTAAAGGTTAAAATCAAAATTGATTTAGACGAAAGAAGGTTAAAATAGACATTTTTTTACATAACCCTGACATTAGCAATCGAAATAACATCTGTTTATGTCTTTATGAGCTTCATGAAGTTGATTGTATATATACTTTGAATAATTCAAAATGGGTCGGGTTGAGTAACGGGTCAAAGAGGAGGTTTATCAAACACATTTTACTAAATATTTATTTGAAATTTAATATGTTGGATTTCTTTAACTTTTAAGTTGAGATTTGGATACAAGAGAATAACTTCATTAGAGGATGATAATAGATTAAGTAAACTCACACATTTGTAAACCCGTTGCAGTACTTGTGGCTTGAGATGTCTTAAGGAATTTGGAAATATATCATTTGCGGTCTTTAGATTTACGTTGTTAACATGTTTCAGAATATGTAATGACTAAAAGGTGTTGTTGATATATACCTGCCAGTTACATAATATATTTTTTATCCATACTATAGATGCTACAATAGATAAATTAATTATCCTTGTGACGTGTGTTTGTTTTTGCAGGTACAAGAATGATAAGTCACAGGTTACAAGAATGATGGTGGAACTTTGATGCTAAACAAAGTATTCTTGTGAGCTTTTAATTTTATATACGTTTGATAAAAAAAAATGACGTACCCATATATATACATTTGATGCGGTTCTTATGATTTGGGATTGTTTGGCTCAATTTTATGACCAAGACATCATTTGAACAGGATGACACTTTGTATACAAGACTACGTGGCAATTTATTAATCATCTATTTCAAGTGTTTTATTACAGTACTATTTATTTCAAGTTAGGAACTTGCATGCAATCATTCAAGTATGTTTTGCAAATCTTTTTGGTATGCTTTGTAAGAAGAATTGGTCAAAGCTTTTATTTAGGACGTGATTAATGACAAAAAGTCAATTTTAGCTAAATCAGTTATCATTAACTCATTAACCATATACAGTATAGTTTTTACACAAAAACTTCAAAGCTTCAGCATGAAGCAAAGTTTTTAAATTTCAAATTTATCACATTCAAGGCTCATATCTTTACATAAGTCCTTATTTTTTTAAAACTTTAGAAGTTTATTTTATTTAAGGTCTTTGTTTTTTACTAATATAAATTCATTTGATTTTGTTTTAAGCCTTGATGTTGGGTTGATGCATGAGAAAATGTTAACAGCTAAAAATGATGGACACATTTGTAAAATATGAAATGGGTCATTTCAAATGGATATTTAACATATGAAATTGGTCATTTCAATAATTTTATACATTGAATATTTATAGACTGGCAACATAACTAGGGAAGGACATGTCAACATTTATGATAGTACATGATATAACACTATATTATAGTGAATATTAAAGTAAAAAAATCTCAAAACCTCTTAGTAAGTTAAATGTTAACTGAAACTAAGTTACACGAAATGGTCTATGTAGTTTGCGTTGACATGCTCTTATAATGAGTTAAAAGGTAACTATTTTAACGATGGAAAAATTATGTTTAAGAGGAAGCATATATTGTTAATGTGGTTTTGTTCTACTAATTCTCATCATATAATGAGATACGAGTTGGTAACGTTTTTGATAATGTTATTAGAGTGTTTTATTACTCTTTCATTTTCTTAGTACAAATACCTTATTTGGTAACTCTTTTTTAGTTATAATCAAAATAGATACCTTTTTAAAACCTGTGTGGGTCTAAAAAAAGTACTTCAAACTATGATCAATGTTTAACTATATCATATTTTTATTTTACATATACATTTATCAACAACTTCTTTTTAGTCCAATTTTTTTTTAGTATTTAGATGTTCATGGAATGGAAATGGACTACTCAAGTATTTGACGTTGACTTTATATCTTTGTTTTCAAAGACTATCTACCAGTTGGAAAAGGCGATAAATGTGCATTTATTTTATTAATAGTCACAAACTAAATTGTTTATCGTATTATTGACATATTACTTATCATTCCTTTTAATAAATAATGGAACTTATTTACGTTCGTAGTTGTTTGTTAATTTATTCACATATGTATCTCCTTAATGAACAATTTCTTTAAAAATTTCCGTGATTCCACGGGTCTATAAGCTAGTATTTACTCCCACCCTATTTATTATCATACCTCCCCGCCAAAACGAAACCAGATAACCAAGAACACCCAAATTAAAACCCTCCCAAAGTGACATTCCCAACTAAAAACCCTAGATCTCACATAATCAAATTAAAAATCATAGAACACCTAAAGTCTTCGTCAATCATGGTATTCTGCAGATGTGGACGAGTTTGCATAGTCAAGACTTCTTGGACAGTGTCTCACCCGGTCGGCGTTCTCTGATTGCCCAAACGGGGATCACGATGTGGGTGGATTGATTGAGTTGATCCACCAATGTGTGATCGTCTTTGCATAAATTATACCGGATTGTTAAGGGCTAGGAATAGGCATGAAAGCGCCATTGAAGAATTGACAAGGGAACTTAGAAAGACCAAGATGTATTTGATGTTTAGTTGGCTAGGTTTTCTACGTGTTGTGGTCATTTACCTATTGGGTTAATGAATGTTTTAGATTAACCCATGTAAGATATGTTTTGGGTAAGTATGGTTGTTGTAAGATGGTTGTTGGTTAGGTTTTCTTTGTATTGTCTTTTGGGTTAATGTAAGATATGTTTTGTGACATGTATTTGGTATAATTTTTCTACAATGGTGCACTTTTGTTATGTTTTGCCTTTTGTTTGACTTAAAAAGTCAACATTAACTTTGTTGTACTGAAAAGTGATATGTCAAGAAAGAATTGATATCATGAAAAGTCTTACATAGCATAAAGTGATATGTCAAGAAAAGTCTTACATAGCATTAAGTAAATCAAGTTTGACTAATGCAAGTCAAACTTAATCAGAACATAAGTATTTGAGTACACAAACAGACACCAAAAGTTACATAGCAAAAACCAAAAGTTGAGTACATAAACAGACATCAGACTAAGCATACATCAGACTAACACCCCTTTTCCATTCTTTTTCTTCTTTTGTGGTCCTTTACCACCACCTGCAGCTCTCTTTTTTGAGGTCCCACTTCCAACAGAAGGTTTCTTTTTCTTTGGGGCACTTGCATCGATGGGTTGTGTTGATGCGAGACCTTTCCTAGCATTTGATGAAACTGTATCGGCATGAGTAGATGGTGCCCCTGTTTCTTTCATTTTTTGGCCTTTACAAGATCTGCTGTTGTGGCCAAGGTTTCCACACTTCATACATGTACAGTTTTATATGCCCTGGACAGTTTTCCACCACTCACCATTGCCTTCTCTTCTTTTGTTTTCCTTACATTCTTCTTTGGCCTACCCACTTGTGAATGATGCTTAGGTGGAATCGGTTTGTAGGAATTTGGGATTTCTTCCACATTATCTTACCATTTATACATCCAATAGTATGTTGTATGCCTTTTTCCAAGTAGCTAACCAATAACACCTATGGACCCACTCTTCGGTATACCCACTTCAATCCCATTAAGTGCCATGTTGTAATTGGTTGCTACTGACATGTATACTGTGGGATGCTGTTAATTCCCATCTCCTACAACTACAAACCCTTCTAGCCACATTCACCACACATTGATCACCATGTGGTCCCTTTACCTCATATTCTTCCCCCCCATTCCAACCCACTGAGTAATTGTTTGCTTGGTCCATAGCACCTTTCAATATTCTAGATGCGATGGGGGTGAGAGGGCCATCTGTTTTGCTATAACACCTAGAACATTCACAATCCTCCTTCTCAAGTCTTGTCTAATGTATTCTAAGGCAATCGATTATAGGTGCATCCCTAGCATCTAATATTTTCCATTCAAAACCTCACACATATTGTTCAACAATACATCGATTTAGCTCTACACCGTCATCAATATATTTAAACTACTTAAGTAAAGCGACAACAACTATTTAACTATAATTATGAGCTACTTAATTAAATGCAACAAATATTACGAAAAATGGGATCCGGACCAAGAATCGCAGGAATTTTGCTAACCATTCAAATGCATCCTTATTAAACTTCTTCAGCTCCTCCATTGCATGATCAAAATGAAATATTGTTGTTGCAGTTGCACATTTCCAGAGCAGATCTTTATATGCTTGTCCATTCCACTTGAGCTTCATATTTTCATGTATATGCCTAAGGCAAAACCTGTGCTCTGCACTAGGAAATACCTTAGCCATTGCAGGTATGAGGCCCTATAGGAAATACACAAATGTTAGAATATTAAATGTGTATTAAATGTGTAATTAGATTCCCTGAATAGGGACCATAGTTGAAATAAAAAGTCAAATGTTTACCTTTTGCCTATCACTTATAAAAGTGTAGTTAGATTCCCTGCTCAGATCTAGATCATCACCTAGACACTCCAAAAACCAAGTCCAAGAACTGGTAGTTTCTTTCTCCACAATTGCATATGCTACTGGATATATGCCATTGTTGGCATCCAATCCCACAGCAGTCAGAAGCTGTCCAGGATATGGTCCCTTCATGAATGCACCATCAAGGCCTAATAGATCCCTTCCACATTCTTTGAAACCTTTCTTTAATGGACCTAAACATATGTAGATCCTCTTGAAAACTCTTGTTTCTAGTTCAAGATCGTGGCTCTTTCAACTTCAATCTTAACAGCTTGTATCGAGTTTGCCCTTTTCAACTCTAAACAATAATCCCTCAACATTGTATATTGTACACTTGTAATCTCCTTAACTTGATTGAGTGCGGTGGTTTTAGCCCTAAAAGCTTTCATCCTTGACACACCAACCTCATATTGCTTCTGGAACTGGTCTTGAAGAGCTCTTGTTGGAACATCTCGGTTTTTCTCAATTTGGTCAATGATACCCTTAGACAAGAATTGGGCAGTGCAAGCCTTTATTTCTCTTGATTGAAGGCACTTGTGGTTGTCTACATATGTTCTAACTTCCCAAGTCTCAGTATTCTTAACCCTAGACACTAATAATACCCATGGACATTCATCTTCTTCTAGTGGTTTGGGCCTGCCTCTACCTCCTAAAGTAATACCTTTCTTACTGGGCTTACTAGGCCCAACTCTTGTTTTGCCTTTGGGCTTTGCTGCTTTCTGTTTTACTACAGTCTCATTAGGCCCATCACCTTCTAGTGTGAACACTGGAATTTTGCCCATACACTTTGCCCTAACCCTAGCCTTATCATTCCTTATCAACTGCAACTTTCTCCTAGTTTCAATAGAATGCAGCCTCACTCTCTCTTTCACTTCAGCAGCACTAGAAAAAGTTTGACCATGATAAAAGTAATGCTTATACACAATGTTATCTGCATTTTTATTTGCCTTTTGGATTTCTTTAAGCTTCCTTCTCCTAATCTTTTCAATATGATTTTGTTCCTCATCTGAAGCACTTTCAAGAATTTCATTATCTACCACCTCAACATCTTCTGCTATTGGTGTACAATCATCTTCTTCTACACTGCCTGTATGTCTCACCCACTCAACATCTTCATCTATATCAAAATGGTAATCATGCATATCAACATTAACTTCTTCTACATTGTTCTCTTCATCATCAAAGTGATCTCTGTCATCTCTACTACTATCATCATCATGATCTGAGTCTTCCACATCCAGTGTTTCACAAGGTTCATCATGCTCTACCAATGTTTCTAAAGGTTCAAAACTCTCATTATAATTCACCCTTTCATTCACATGAACACTTGACCCTTCATTCACCCTTTCATTCACATGAACACTTGACCCTTCATTCACCCTTTCATTATACCTTTCAGTTAAATTATCATCAAAAGGATCAAAATCATAATCATTCATGTTCAAAAGTTCTTCAACAATAGAGTCCACAGTTTCATGTACACTATCATTGGGAGTAGGAATACTGTGACTGGTTGTAGCAATGGTGGGAGTGGGAGTGGGGGTGGGAGTTGGAATGGCAGTGGTTGTAGCAATGGTGGGAGTGGGAGTGGGAGTTGGAATGGCAGTGGTTGTAGCAATGGTGGGGGTGGGAGTGGGAATGGCATTAGTAGTAGCAGGGGTAGAGGGTTTATGGTATTCTAACAACATGATTTTTTTATGGGGACTTTTTTTGGTGGGGAGGAATGGGAGTTTCGAGGTAGCTCTTGATAAACATGAGCTTCTAGCTGTGGGGATCAAATGAATGAGCGGTTTGATACATCATGTTCACAATAAACCTTAATCAACTTATTGTCCTTTGTATACCTAGCTAAACCTTGTACATCAACATCATTTCCTAAAGCTCTTAGTCCAAATTCTAAATCGATGCAGAATCGATAATGATAGTAAATAACTTCTTCCTCATTGACATAACCTAATTCACCATTACATCATTCAACTCATGTACGTAAAACTCATCCATATCAAACCCATCAACATACGAAACCAAACCATTAACATACCTCCTTTCATCATGGTCTTTAAACTTTCCAAGATGATGTATTTTCATAGAAAACATAGTAGGGTGTCCTTACGAAAATGCAATAACAAAACCACAATTAATATCATGTTTCCAAGGTAATGTAAATGAAATACATTATTTAACACATTAGATTTCATGGTTTATTTACCGTATGCTTTCATGGGTCCATTTCCTTCATGCTTCTCTCGTATTCTCCAGTGATTACCAACCATTTATTTAATTTCAGCTGATCAATTTGGGGTTTGATTTCTAGGGTTTATAATTGATCGGATTTGGGTTTTGGGTTTATTTGGGTAGCGATGTAGAAATGGGAGGAAATAATAAGTCAACGAGGTTGTTGTCTATTATTAAAGGATGAGTTGAAAAGACAAGTTTACCCTTGTCTTTTAATGAGATAACTTGACCAAATAAACGTCCGTCATTTTAGGGACCAAAAGTGTGCATAGTTTCAAAATTAGATACTGGTGGTGTAATAAAAGTGACTTAGGGACTAAAGTTGTTATATTGGGCAAACCATAGGGACCAAACGTGTAATTTTTTCAAATTAAAATTAAAAAGTCCGTTTCTTTAAAAAATTTAAATACAGGTTAATAAAATTAAAGCAGAATAATGAATGTATGAAGTTTAAATTAATAACCTTTTATAACAATTTTCAGAAATAATGGGACCACAACGTCTTGGAGTATATTCAGGGCCTGTTTGGTACAGAGAAATGAGCCAAGAGAAAAGGAATTTAACAAATATCTCTTGTTTGGTAGGCTGAGAAATCAAAAGGGCGGAGAAAATAGATTTCTCAAGAATTCACTTCTTTGTATTTTGATTTCCCTTCCGTTTGTGATGGAAATTGAGAGAAATTGGATTTTTATACTTCATCACGCTTGTGTTATCACGTGCAAAGCACATTTATACACACAATCCCATGAAGTCACCAAACTATAGCAAAACCATTCTTAAATTACATCTTCGCTTATGTTCCAAAAGATCACATGGAAACAATTCCTTACCCCTACATCTTCGTTATCACTAATTGACCTTTTATTGATGTGCTTAATTTGATTTTTTATGATGATAACCTTTTTTTTAAGAAGATAAGGGCAAGTTATATATTGTCGTTGATTCCAAGTTTTCATTAGTATTTGATCATCAAAGTATTTTGCTATTTCGTTGGTGTAGACCTGTTTGCATTTAAATTTATTTATCAAAATTTGAAGTTACATCATTCAATTTACGATTGTGTTGTTCTTGGTATTTGAAAATTGAAAGCAATTTTCCAGTTTTCTTTTCTTAATCAAACATAAATGTATAAAATTGATTTTTGTAATTAAATATTTAAATTCTCTGGTAATTTAATTATGGTTACCAAACAAAGAAGATGATAAAAATTTCTCAATCAATTTCATTTCTACATTTCTAGTCTCTACATTATTTTTTTCTCTTAATTTCTCTCTACCAAACGCACCCTCAGTGAGTTGTTTGCGACATCGACTATTTGAACAAGTGACAAAATATTCTTATCGTCCTCATTGATTGCATCATCTTCATCTTCGTGGTAATTTAAAATAATAATATAAATAAAAAATAAAATAATAATAATAATAATAATAATAATAATAATAATAATAATAATAATAATAATAATAATAATAATAATTAATCTTTTCTTAGTAATTTGCATAAACTCAAGTAATACAAACAAGCAAAGAAATCATACTTAGATATAGACTGAGTTTTTGAGTCGGCACACTTGCACTTCAGTGCATTGATAATCGACTGAACTCGTAGTTGCTTGCTACTAGCAACTTCCTGCAAACAAAAAGTTGAAATTAGTTTTCGGAATAAAATGACTAAAATACCCTTAAACGACTATCATCAGTGGATGACATTTACCTTGCTTATACCAAAATAACAAACCCACTGACTAATACGTGCTCGTTTTCCAATTCGGGGGGAACAAGGTTTTTAGCCCGCGCTTCGCAGCGGGGTGTTTGCATACAAAAGTATTATTTAACGCTCGAGCTAAGTGTGCTCCTATTAGATATGTTTATTATTTGAAGCGTTGAACAATATTATTAAGCGGTTGCAAATTTACCAAAAAGTATGTTATCAAGCCTTGGTTGCGTTGCGTTTTATATAGAGTTTCTTAATTAAAAATGATAGAATGTCGTTATTTAACAACCGTTAAGTAACGGCCGTTAGTAGGACTGTTTGTGTAACGAACATCTAACACGAAGGACCAATTATGTAAATGTTTTTTACATCGTTAGTCCCTAAAGGACCTATCTTGCAACGCAAGTTAAACCTCATGGACTGTTGTTTCATTTTCGTTTTATTAAAAGTTTTTTTTAAAAAAAAAAAGTAACGACCGTTAGTTACTGTACATTCTACTGTTCACGGTATTCTTACTGGGTGTGGAAATAGCAAAAATAGGAGTGGCTTTAGCCACATTCACAATTGTACTTATACTACTGTTCACGAAATTCTTACTGGGTGTAGAAATAGCAAAAATAGGAGTGGCTTTAGCCACATTCACAATTGTACTTATAAGTAATAGCTAGTCAACCAAAAACAATAAGAGAAGTTAGCAACATTGACAAAAAATTTACTCCTTAATTAAAAAAAGGAAAAGTCGACGAGTCAAAGGTAAAGTAACATACAATATTTTTTTTTAAACAGAGATTACATTTCACTCCTCACAAATGGAAGTAATTTGAACACAACAAGTTACATCAAACATAAAGGGCAAAATCGAAGCCGACTTGTCAAACAAAATACACGAGGCAACAAGTTAAAAGAAAGCATACACCCTAATAGTTGTGACAGACTACAACAACACCATACAAGGGTGGGGGAATCACCAAAGTGAGCTTTGGTGAACAACCATATGAAGATGTAGCTTGACAAAAGTACACAAAATACAGATAACATACATAGAAGATAAAACTGAGCATCCTAAAAGGAGCCAGAGCAACATATAGAGACAAGTGAAACAACATCTTTAAGCAATAACTTTTCCAAGTGATTCTTGACATCGATTGCTCCATATTCACTTATCGCATGACAACACTTTAATTATTTTGACTTTAATCGAAGTTAATTTTTTAGGTCTTTAATCTAACCTACATGATTTGAAAATGGTAATGATGTTAATTTTAAAGAGAGAATGGTGATGGTGTTTGATTGAGATTATGTTTTTTTTGGAGGAGTTTATGAGATTTGAGAATAGTGATGGTGTTAATTTTAGAGAGAGGCAGAAATTTAGAGAAGCGGAAAAAAGATAAAGACAAAATTACGGATGGTCACATGGTATGCCCATATGCAAGTTTAGTCCACAAGTCATTTTAATTACCCAGATACTATTTTGAAACTATGCGCATTTAGTCCCTATTTTGGATGGCCGTTAGTGGAGTCCGTTAAGTATTTTGCGTTGTTAGTCCTTTGTTAATAAATTTTGCAGTTAGTCCTTAAAGTTAATTGCATAAATCGTCCTTGTGGTTAGCCGGTCAGCGGGTCGGTCAACGCCACGTGTCACCACCGAGTGGTGCCACGTGGCATCGGGCTCGGGTCGGTCAGCGGGTCGGTCGGGTCGGTCAGCGGGTCGTCGGGTCGGTCAGCGGGTCGAGTCGGTCGCCGCGTGGACCAATGAGGTGGTGCCGGCGTGGCATTGGTAATATACGCAATTTGTCACCCCACGGATTCGAACCGGGTCATTTGGGTGGGAAGCGAGGCTTTGCTAGCCGGCTAAGCGTAAACAATTATATATCTCTAAATCTAATCATATACTACAGAATTATATTATTAAAAGGTTGATTTAGTTTTGGTGCATTAATTTGGGAGTTATATGGACCGTAAAAAATAAATAAATATACCGTCGGACTCGCTTTTTCGTGCTCTTTCCAATGGTGTGCTCGAAATTTTTGACTTCGTTTGGACCTCGAAAAATGCGAAAATCACCATTTTTCTTTGTTTTGCGTTTTTGCCGAGGTCCAAACCAAGTCGAAAAATTCACCAAACATGCCGTCGGACTCGTTTTTTCGTGCTCTTTCCAATGGTGTGCTCGGGAAATTTTTTTGACTTCGTTTGGACCTCGAAAATGCAAAATCACCATTTTTCTTTGTTTTGCATTTTTGAGGTCCAAACCAAGTCGAAAAAATTCATCAAACATACTGGACTCGTTTTTCGTGATCTTTCAATGGTATGCTCGGGAAATTTTTTTGACTTCGTTTGGACCTCGAAAATGCAAAACAAAGAAAAATGGTGATTTTCGCATTTTGAGGTCCAAACGAAGTCAAAAAAAATTTTCGAGCACACCATTGGAAAGAGCACGAAAACGAGTCCGACGGTATGTTTGGTGAATTTTTCGACTTGGTTTGGACCTCGAAAATGCAAAAACAAAGAAAAATGGTGATTTTCACATTTTCGAGGTCCAAACGAAGTCAAAAATTTCCGAGCACACCATTGGAAAGAGCGAAAAAACGAGTCCGACGGTATATTTATTTATTTTTACGGTCCATATAACTCCCTAAATTAATGTAATCAAAACTAAATTGAACCTTTAATAATATAATTAGAGGGTTATGTATTAGATTTAGAGATATATAATTGAAGCTATGCTTAGCCCGGTTGGGCAAAGCTCGCTTCCCACCAAATGACTGGGTTCAATCCGGTGACAAATTGGTGTATATATTACCAATGCCACGTGGCACCCTCCTCACGCCCACGCATGACCGACTTGACCCGTTGACGACCCGACCGACCCGCTGACCGACTCGACCTAATGCCACGTGGCACCACTCGGTGGTGACGCGTGGCGTTGACCGACCGTTGACCAGGGCTAACCACAAGGACGATTTATGCAATTAACTTTAAGGACTAATGCAAAATTTATTAACAAAGGACTAACAACGCAAAATACTTAACGGACTCCACTAACGGCCATCCAAAATAGGGACTAAATCGGCATAGTTTCAAAATAGGTATCGTGTAGAATAAAATGACAGGACTAAACTTGCGATACGGGCATACCACAGGACCATCCGTAATTTTGTCAAAGATAAATAGAGGTGGTGGTGGTGGTGGTGATGGTATAATTTTATTGATTAAATACACCGTTAGTCCCTAATTAACCAAAACAATGAAATACCATTTTTCTTTCTCGTATGCTGGCGTATGGAAAAAATAACAGACGCCGATGACAAAAATTTAGTCTAATTTTATTTTAACTAGGTGATGAAGAGAATATACTGTATCTTCAGGGGCGGATTTGGGCTGTCGGTGAAAGACTTTAAGTGGCGGAAACTCCTGAGGGCCTTCAAAAAATATTTTATACCCAAGTTATATGTATAGGTACTGAAGCCCAACTTCTAAGCCATTTTGTTGGGTTTTACTTATTGTTGTAGCAATGTAGCAAATTAAAAGCCAGTACACTGTTGTGAACCGAAAATTTCAAATTCTCATTAACTCCAAATTTCTAAAATAAAAAAGGGCTTTTGCATATATATCATTCCGAAAATGCAAAATTGCATATATATCCAAAGCATACATAAAAACCATTGTATTATGTGCATATAAAACTTGTACAAAAGATATATATGCAATTATTCACTTTGAGAGAGATATATATGCATTTTTGCCAAATAAAAAACACCTATATTTTAAGAAGTAATCTAGTTTATATTTGAAATGCTATTTTTCCACATATTTGAAAGTAGATAAAAAAAAAACACTTTGTTCGCCTTTTAACATTCTAGATTATAACAAGTTTACTTCTCTCGAATTAACTTAATACTATATGTTTAAGGGCCTACTTTATAGTTGCGGCACAGGGTCTCCAAAATCCACGAAACGGCCCTGGTATGCTCTTAATCCATAGTTGACATATTTTTAATTAATTCCCAACCATAGGCCTTTACGTATCGATTTGAAAGTATGGGATTAATTAAGAAATGGATGTTTCATTGGCTATTTGTATAATATACTATTTATCGTACAAGAAACAAGCAAATCATTAATCTTTTGTAGCACAACCAAGTGCATTAAATGCACACTTTGCCAAATTAGAAAAAATTTTCGAGGTTCAGTGTCGTTGCAAAGTAAGTCCTTTAGCATTAATAATCTTTTCGCAACTTGGCAAAAACGACCTCGAGGTTTAATTGTCGTTGCAAGCACGCCCTTTAGTTAATCCCATTGCGTCGCGGGTTTTCAACACTCGTTATTCCTATTAATGTCATACGATTCTTTTAAAGTCTTGAGAAATTGTCAACACCTTAAATGAACTCTTAAAAAGAAGACAAAATTACGGTTGGTCCTCGTGGTTTGCTCGTATTGCAAGTTTGGTCACTAAGTCATTTTAATTACCTCACGAGATACTATTTTTGAAACGTTGTACTCTTTTAGTCCCTAATTTGGATGGCCGTTAGTGCGATCCGTTAAGTGTTTTCGTTGTTAGTCCTTTGTTAATAAATTTTGCACCGTTAGTCCTTATTTTTTAAAATATAGTTTCATGAGTTAGTCCCTAGTTAATAATAGTTATCGCCCGCTTTTTACGTTTTGTCCGTTTTCGTTCTTTTTTTATCCGTTTCCCCTTTTTTCGTTTTCGTCCGTTTCTTTCGTTTTTTATAGTTTTGTTCGTTTTCTTACGTTTTATCGGTTTTGTCCGTTTTCATCCGTTTTCTAACACTTTTCTTAGATTTTATCCGTTTTCTTACGTTTTGTCTGTTTTATTTCGTTTTCCCGTTTTCATCGTTTTGTCCTTTGTTCTTCGTTTGTCCTTTTTAAATGCGTTTTATCGGTTTCATCCGTTTTGTACATTTTTCTTTCGTTTTTGTACTATTTCAACATATTGAAATTTTTCCAAATAGAAAAAAATTTGGAAAAAATTTCAAAAAAAAAAGTTGGAAAAAAATATTTCGAAAAAAATTTTGAAAAAAATAAAAAATTTTCAAATTTCAAAAAAATTGAATAAAAATTTCAAAAAAAATTGAATAAAAAATATTTTCAAAAATTTTTTATAAAAAAAACTTTAAAAAAATTTGAAAATTATTTTTCAAAATTTTCAATATATCGAAATACTTTTTTCAATATTTTTGAAATTTGGACATCTTGTAAAAATTTTCAAAAAAATATTTCGAAAAAAATTGAAAAAATAAAAAATTCTAATTTCAAAAAAATTGAATAAAAATTTCAAAAAAATTTTGAAATTTTTTTTGAAATTTTATTCAAAATTTTTGAAATTCGAAATTTTTTATTTTTTCAATTTTTTTGAAATATTTTTCAATTTTTTTGAATTTTTTTCCAAGTTTTTTCTTTTTGAAAAGGTTTCAATATGTTGAAATAGTACAAAAGCGAAATAAAAGCGGACAAAATGTAAGAAAAGCGGATGAAAACCGATAAAAATGTCAAAAACGGACAAAGCGTAAGAACAATGGACAAAACGGATGAAAGCGGGCAAAACGAAAGAAAGCAGACAAAACGTGAAAAAGGACAAAAATTTAAGAAAATCTTGGAAAACGGACAAAACCGATAAAACGTAAGAAAAGCGGACAAAAACTATAAAAAGCGAAAGAAAGCGGACGAAAAACGTAAAAAATGGGGAAACGGATAAAAAGCGACGCAGCGGACAAAAGCGTAAAAATCGGGCGATAACTATTATTAGCGGAGGACTAAGCGTGAAACTATATTTTAAAAATAAGGACTAACGATTGCAAAATATTAACGAAGAACTAACATAATAAAACACTTAACGTCTTGCACTAACGGCCATCCAAATTAGGAATTAAAAAAGAGTCGAACGTTTCAAAAATAGGGATACGTGGGTAATTAAAATGACTTAGTGACCGGCTTGCAATCTGAAAGCAACCACATGGACCAACCGTGTAATTTTGTCAAAAAAGAATAATCAAATTTGCTATTGGAATATTTACTAAGAAATTGTTTCTTGTAAGTTGGGTTATTTTTATAAGATAAGTAATATCATTATATATTGACTAAATCAAAAACTTGAAGTTATGAATTTAACATAGTAGTTTTGAAAATTGTTATTTATGGAATTGCCACTTGCAGAGGCCCAGCAAGAAATATTTACACATGAAACAAAAGTCCAGCCCATCAGCATCAGACATTTAACCCACAAACAAAAGTCCAGAAATGCAACCATCCTTGATCCATTACAACAACATTCAAAAGTATCCAGAAATTCTAGAAACTGTAGCTAGGAAATTCTAAGGAAAAAAATCAAAAAAAAAAAAAAAAACTATCCGGGTTATTCAGGTTCACCCAATGCAGAATCTATGAACCAAAACCGAGCAAGTAGTATGCTAATTAGACCTGGCAATGTGGACTCAACATGTTTATATAAAAAAGTGATAACTTGTACGTTGATGTTAGTCACAACACTCCTGGGCTCATGGGTCTATTTGGGTCCGGCGTTATTGTTAGTAACATCAACGTCTGATTCTGATTTTTTCATATACACATATCTAGACCCGTTAATGCTTATCGGAAATGGATAAGCGGGGATACTTTATATTCAACCGAAATATATCAAAACCATAGTCCAAACATGTTGTCAAATAATGTCTCTAAAGTAAGGATTGACAGAGAACGGCATCATTTTATAAGCCCCTGATTGTGGATTTGGGCATTAGATTCTAAAAGCTCTAAAAGAATACAATTGTGAATAGATCACATACTTTGAAGTTTGAACGTTTGATGAAGATTTGTTTGTAGTAAGAAACAATCTATAACTAGAACAAAAGTCTAAAAAAGGAATATCAGCGAAAAAGGACACATAAATGCAAAATCATGTTACATATAGCTTTTGATCTATAGCGACTTATGAAATGCGAAAGCAATCAGATAATAAAATCTAAGTAATGCAAAACGAGAATGTTATTAAAAGCTAAAAGTTAATGCAAAACGAGTAAACTAATGTGATTTTATATGTTTAGGAGGATTTCTGGAGAAAGTAAATATTTAACTCGGATATACGGTGACACAACCGAGATACTGTATTAGTAACTGTTTCTAAGCCTTCTTCCACCACCCAGAATATGTAACTCGTGAAATTTAAATCCTTAGTCTCTTGCTCTTTTAAAGAAGTCCAATGGCTTTACTGCTAAAGCATTTGATAGTGATCATAAAGTTCTTATAATTAAGCTTAATGGTTGGAAGCCTGGAGGCTTTGTGGAATAAGAGCTTAGGGTCAGGAGTCTTAGCTCGTGTTCATTCGAGTTGATCTCCACAAAGAAAAGTTATCAAAGTATCCTTATAGTTATAGGGTGGATAATAGCCAGCAAAAACTATAGTCAAATACTACTTAGGAGCACTTGGTGCTCCGAGTTATAAACAGCGTTATATACCTTATAACGCGACCTTATAACTTGACACCACACCTCACATCACGTTATAAGGCATTGCACCAAATTACAGCCAAGTTATAAAACAATTATTATTATTTTTTTTTTTTTTATTATTATTTTTTAGTTGTTGTTATCCTATGTAGGGTGTTTACTGAGTACATTAATTTCCGGTTCGGTTAGAACTTTAACTATCACACGAACGGTGGTTCATTTTACTATCCAAGGTACAGGCGGGTAACGGATACCGAAATGAATGGCTACCGCGATTGGTCCTGATTAACCATTCAAAAAATTATCGAATCGAGGCGGACAAACTATAACATAAATTAGAGCTTAATATGTCATTGTACTAAAATTAAATAACGATGAAGAGATTAGAGTAATAGTAAAATTGTTCGTCACAATAAAACATTCAAATTATCATATGTAACAAAAAATAATACTATTTATTTGACTATATTCGATCACTTTAATCATATGTAGTCATGGAAGTTAGTAAATAATCACATTAGGTAGGTAAAAATGTGTTATACGATAGTGCAATAATATAGTTAATATTTGTACATTTTTATGAATGGTTTTGTTGAAACCTACATGTATATTATCGTGGTTCGGTTCGGAATAACGCGGATAGCGAAAGTAAAAGCGAAACCGAACCGTGATAAGCGAGTTTTTCTAATGTTGGGTTTTCGGTTTCGGTTTCTTACATTATCGGTTTTCTTTGTTTTCGAATTGAAGCGAATCGACTCGGTTCATCGGTTTCTGATTTTTGAATACCCTAATGTTATAACTTAAATGATGAAAAATGTGTATTTTCTAAGTTAAGTTATAGTTTATGAATTATAAAGAAAAAAAACTAACATAACACCACCTTTAACAATAAAACGGGTCTAATGGCCATTGTTACCAAAGGCCCTAACAAAGTAACAAAATCTTGAAAACAAACATACATTTAGGGGTGTTTGGGATTTTGCTTATACAAAATAAATTATGCGTTTGAAAGCGAATAATCGATAATTAGTTGTTACAAAAGCGTGATTACGAAAAATAGTGTTTGAATTTGATTATGTTGTTTGATAACGCAATAAGATAATCAATATTTTTAGTGTTTGGAAAATCATATTATTTATGACTTGACATGTAAAATTAGAAATAAAAACATTTTTTATTAGAGCATCTACAATGCATCAAGTCGTTAAAAACTTGATGCATTTAATGCATTTAATGAACAAGATAGTTAATAACTAAAGGTTTGAGCAAAGACTTAAGAGCTACAAAGTCTTTATTGAAAAGCTTTTTAAAAGGGGTTGTGTGTTTACACACCAGTAATTTAGGATTTACACACCGGATATTATTTTTTTTTAAGTTATTGGAAAGAGTTCCTAAAAGTAAGTTATGTCTTTTTTTCTAACCGGGTCTTACATATTCTCCTTCATCAACTTCCTTATTAACTTTCTCTCTCCAAACTTTTTTTTCTCTTTCTTCTTTCAAAACCTTTAAACTCGTAAGATTCATATGATTCGGACAAGGTACCACTTTTGATGTTATTGTTGGGTTAGATCTTTGCTTGAAATCTAGAGTTTATATCACCAAAACACTGCCGAAAACCATCACACTACCGAAAAACACCGCCGCATGATTTGTTTGTAACATTTTCAGATTTGATGGTTGTGTTTGTGATGAGTTAAATACTATATGATTCGGTTGTTTACAAATTAAAAAAAGCAAAAGATCATACACAAACATTAATAATGAAGAATCATGGAGGTGGTAATGGGGTGAATTGTAGTTAGGTTGGTCGGAGATGGTGTCAGCGATGGTTTAGTGTTTCGTGGCGAGAAGATAGCGATTGGCAGTTATCGTCGGCGCGTGAAAGCGGGAGGCAGGCTCACGGTGGTTTAAACCCGCTAGCGATCAACAATGTGTAATGGCGTCGGTGGTGGTCCGTTATGTTGGGTTTGGTCGGGGTTGGATAGGGAGGCCGATGGTGGTGAGATGTTGTATCAACGGATGAAAAGTTCACAGTATATGGGAATCTAGAGAATCCATTCATACATTTATTAACTAGTCTAGGAGAAAGAGACTTTAGGTATTAAAAAACGTGAAAATCAATACGTTAAAAAGAGTACGTTTAGGTATTGGTAAATGTGAAAGTTAAATGATGGTGTACGAACCATAGAACTCTTTTAAAAACCTTCTGATGCAATGCAAAAAACTCTCTCAAATAGCTTTTTAAAATAATTAAAAGCTTTTACCAACTTTACCCATTATTGATTCTTTTATTACATAATGATACAAACTTCTTAGCCACAATGTAAACATTTTCTTTAAGTAAACTTAACATACTAAGGGTGCGTTTGTTATAACACTTTATAATGGGTTTTGGCGTGATGTAACACTAAATATTTGTTTGGTTATTTCTTTTAGATGGAGTCATGAATTGAGTAATTAAAGATTGATAGATGGGCACTTAGTTGAGTTTTAAGTGTGTAAATTTTATGAGCTATTTTCATTTGTCTTTTTTATATGCATGTGAATTTGCTATTTTATTATTTAGATAATATATTTTAAATAAAATTTATTATAAAATATATATAAGTAAATACAATTTCTTTCTCCTAAAACCTACTTTAAATTCAAATCTTGTGCGAAATGCAAATCCTAATCTAACCTTATAAACCTAATTGCCACTTTTACCAATTGTTTATAAGTAAACTACAAGTCGTTATATAATTCATTCTTGAAGAAGATCTTACCGAGTTGTGTTATCTGACTTGAGTCAGTAATGTAATTATGGTCGTTGGATTTGATCGATGATTGAATCAACAAACTCTTTCGATTTGAGCAATTATATCAAATCCAATGACTCATGATGGCTAGCTTGGCTGAGTTGTATCCACAACTTGAGTAATCTTAATCGCTTCATTCTTGGGCTAGTGGTATTACCAGCCTTGTAATTTTATTTTATTTTTATTTATTTATTTTTTTTTCTAATCGACCTACTCATTTTCATCCAGCTCCTCTAATCTCTCTTTCTCAAAACCTACATACAAAGAATCCATCGCCACCCAAACACCCCCTTTACATGTTCCACTACTAGAATATTCCAAAAGGTACTTTTGATTAGAACCGACCAATAAACGGTTCGGGTTCGATAGTTAGTCAAACCCGGTACCCACCACCCTCGGGATGTAAAACATCATACGCTAACAAAACTCATAACCTAAACCAATCTCACTCTTTTATTACAAGCTTCCAAAATCTTCTTTATTTATTTGTTTGAATTCTGGTCCCCATATCAACATGACAGGTTCAGG